>QRFJ01000042.1:1646646-2136646 GCA_006176705.1 Cocos nucifera | reverse complement strand
ATACTGCAGACACCATATGATCCTAAGATTGCTTTGCTATTTGTTGCTGTAGATTCTTCCTCCATATTGTTTATAAATGCTCTACTAATACTGGCATTTGTAGTATATATGCCGAGCGTTAAGATTATTCGTTGCCAGATTTGCTTCGAATATGAGCATGTGAGGAAGAGTGATCGCTGATCTCTTCCTCTGAATTGCAAAGAGAACGCAAAATAGAGACTTGCATGTTTCTTTTGCTTGGATTGTTCGCAGTTTGGAATTTATTTTCGAAAACTAACTAGTTGAAGATTTTAACACATTCTAATATTAGAAGCCTCTTTGCAAATACTGATAGAGTGCCACCATGGCAGAGAAATATGTAGCAGCTTGTGACTAAGAATGTTTGCTTATCCGTCCATTTGGCATCAGGCTCGCTTTACTTATTAGATTGAGCATATGCTGTAGGGAATCCTTCCCTCTTATATTGTGGCTCATGGAATGGTTATGTCTTCTCCATTACAAAAAAGTCTTACACTTAGATGAATAGGTTCGATGTCAAGGAGAATAGATCAAGAGATCTTTGAGTGATGTTTGTGCAACCCATATGTCATGCCAATTTTATACCATCAACGTTGAGCAAAGATGTTTCTAACCTTCGTTGCGCTCTTCCATGTGGTTTACGCCAAAAGGCATTGGATGTCTATGATATTATTGTAGTGGAAAGCATGGCATGGAGGCTCATGGCATTATAAGTAAGATTGGCTTCACAACCAAGTATATTATTGTGCTAAGAGGCTTCAAAATCCAGCTTTCTGGACTCATGCAGCCAAATGGACCTTCTCTTACCTCCATTACCACTAACATTTCCGGATGGGGAGCGGATCCTCTATGGTGCAAAATTTGCACCGCACCGTGCTGTACATGGATAGATGGCATCCACGTGGAATAAAATGGATCCAATGGTAAGCATTAGAACCTGCTTTTGAAAGGATTTAATGACTCTTCTTAAAGCTAATTTAATGAACCTTCTATCCCATTAAAATATTATGCTCGTTAAAGCATGATGCCAGTTAAAATAAATTTAATGGGGTATGCATCTCTTCTCTCTAATTAAAACAAAATTTAATAATGTTCTTCTCCTCTCCTCTGAGGAGGATCCGACCATCCTTCCGGTGCTTCTTCTCTTCTCTTGATTGTTGTTTTATTTTTCTTAAAAAATTGTCCATCTTAGAACATAAATGGATTTGGTCTAATCTTCCTTAGCAAATATGAGTGGACCTTCTCATCTCTCTCCTTCGAATCTTCCTCAATCAATATTACTTGTAGAGAATATATTACAAACTTTCACTCCCATCATTCGTCATTGTGGGGATAAACATTGCTCCCATCGAAGTCCAGTCTGATGCTTAGCCTAATGCGATTGGTAATCATGGAAGAGCTTCGATTGAGAATTCTTCCTCCAGCAGTCGAATCCCAGCCGAATTTCTTCAAGAATCCATACTCCCTCCAGCGGCCTAACTCCTTTAGCAGTCAAGCTTCTCAAGTAGCCGAACCCCTCTTGGACTCCCTCTAGCGGCCGAACCCTAACTGAATTCCTTCAAGCACCCGAACTCCCTCGAGCGATCGAACCCCTTCCAGACCTCTCATTTAGTCAGATTTTCATAGGCTCCTTCCGGACTTCTCCTTCAGTCGGATTCCTATAGGAGCAAAATTTCTTTCGAACCTCTCCTTCAGATGCATTCCTTCAGGAGCTGAACTCCTTCCGAATTTCTCCTTCAGTCGGATTCCTGTAGGAGTCGAACTCCTTCCGGACCTCTCCTTCAGTCGGATTCCTATAGGAGCCGAATTTCTTTCGGACCTCTCCTTCAGTCGAATTTTCATAGGAGCTGAACTCCTTACAGACTTCTCCTTCAGTCGGATTCCTCCAGAAGCCAAACTCCTTTCGAACTTCTCCTTCAGTCGGATTTCCCACAGGAGCCAAACTCCTTTCAAATTTTTCCTTCAGTTAGATTCCTATAGGAGCCGAATTCTTTCTGGATCTCTCCTTCAGACGGATTCCTCCAGGAGCCAAACTCCTTCCGAACCTCTCCTTCAGTTAGATTCCTCCATGAACCAAACTTCTTCCGGACTTCTTCTTCAGTCGAATTTCTATAGGAGCCAAACTCCTTCCGAACTTCTCCTTCAGTCAGATTCTTTCATTAACCAAACTCCTTCTGGACCTCTCCTTCAGTCGAATTTCTACAAGAGCCAAACTTCTTTCGAACTTCTCCTTCAGTTGGATTCTTTCGCGAGCCAAACTCCTTCCGGACTTCTTCTTCAGTCGGATTTCAGCCAAACTCCTTTCGGACTTTTCCTTCAGTCGGATTCCTACAAGAGCCGGACTCCTTTCGAACCTCTTCTTCAGATGAATTTCTATAAGAGTCGAACTCCTTCTGGACTTCTCCTTCGGTTGGATTCCTATAGGAGTGGACTTCTCCTTCGGTTGGATTCCTATAGGAGTCGAATTTCTTTTGAACTTTTCCTTCGGTTGGATTCCTATAGAAGCCGAACTTCTTTCGAACTTCTTCTTCGATCGAATTTCTCTAGGAGCCAAACTCCTTCCGGACCTCTCCTTCAGTCGAATTTCTACAGGAGCCGGACTCCTTTCGAACCACTCCTTCAAACAGATTTCTACAGGAGCCAAACTTCTTTCGGACTTTTTCTTCGATCGAATTTCTATAAGAGCCTAACTCCTTCTGGACCTTTCCTTCAGACAAATTCCTACAGGAGCCGAACTTCTTTCGGACTTCTCTTTCAGTCAAACTTCATCTGGATTCCTCCAGCGGATTACTTTCAGATTTTAAGTAATATTCCTCCCAGATGATCTCCTCTAACCGTATTTTCTTTAGGAGTCCAAACTCCTTTGGAATTGATATATGTCAAAGTTCTTCACCAACCAACGTCTGCTTCCTTCGGACTTCGACTATTAAATCTCATCGAACAGACGATCCCACTATCGGATGGTTATAATTATCATTTATCAGGATGGTTATGACTATCATTTATCAGTCTGCTACAAATGATTCCACTATCGGATGGTTACGACTGTCATTTATCAGGATGGTTACGACTGTCATTTATCAGTCTGCTACAGACGATCCCACTACCGGACGGTTACAACAGGCTCTATCTATAAAAAAAGATCTTTCAGATACGTTTTCTCTAAGCTCTCTTCTTCTTTTCAAAACTCTGCTAAATTCTTGCCTGAGCACTCCATTTCTATTGGCCAAAAGAGCTGACTTGATCATCGGAGGGTCCTGTCAGAGCCATCACCACCGACTCCGAATGAAACTTTATTTTATAGGTCATCGACGGCGATCTATTCTTTTCCAACTCCAGCTCGATCCACCGTCAATCAGATTCTGCACTAATAGGATTGGCACTAGAGGAAGGGCCTCTTTTTCTGAGATTTTTTTATTCTTAAAGGAGTGCTTAGCAGCGATCTCTCTTTTTTCTCTCTAGAGTTCTTTCTAAAAAAAAATGCCTCCCAAGAAAGCTTCAACCCAACGATCAATGATCTTTATAGTCAGATCCTATCCAGATCCATCTGTTCCCGCTCTAGCTTCGATAATTCAAGCTCCACCTGCAGCCATGATGGATGTGGAGCCGTTCAACCTGCTAGTCCAGCAGGTTCGCGATCTCACGGAGGTAGTGCAGGCCATACATTGATAGGCTCCAGCACTAATTCAACTGGGGCAGGCTTTTTCGGAGCCCCATGATCTGATCGGAGGATGGCTGACTCAGGCTAGCCGATCAATGACCTCCAAAAAGGAGAAACAGAGGGTGAAGAGCCATTGCTCGGACCATGATTCAACCCTAGGAAAAGCTTTGCCCCCATCCCATCAGAAAACTCTGGAGATCAACGATCGTGAAGATCTCCTGAATCAAAGACTCCAAGAAATGAGCTGATAAATTGAAGAGCTCCGTCATACTTCCTCCTCACATGGTACTAATATTTGCACTGATCCTCCTTTTTCTTAGAGAATTATATAAGAGCCCGTTTCGCCAAACTTCAAGCTTCTCCAATTTGAAAGCTATGATGAAACCTCTGATCTGATCGATAATCTGAAGACCTTCTGGATCATGATACTACTCCATGGTGCACCTGACGTCATCTTATGTCGAGCTTTTCTATCTATCTTAAAGGAAGCAGCAAGAAATTGGTACTCGGCATTGAAATTGGGGACGATCTTTTTCTTTGATCAGATGAGTCATCAATTTATGGCTCACTTCGTCAGCAGCCGATGTCCACACCAAGGTTCGGATCTTCTAATGCATATCAAGCAGAAAGAGAAAGAATCTATCCGAACTTATGTCATCCGATTTAATGCCATTGCATTGAAAGTTCGAAACTTGGATCAGTCTGTTGCAATGGCCACACTCAAGGATGATCTTCAGAAGAATGATTTGTTATTCTTTCTGAAAAAAGTATCCTAAGAACTTTATCGATCTGCTAGCTCGAGCTGAAAGATATGCCTGAGTGAAAGAAACCTTCAAATTGAAGGATGAGAAAGCTGCAGAAAAGCGGCAGATGGACGAATCTAATAAAATCACAGCTGATGGAAGGTCGAATAAAGTTCAGCTGTGCTCATAGACTTCCTCCGAGTGCAAGCAAGCCCGAACTCCTCCTCAAGCTCGTCGTCAAAGAAGCTCCGATAAAAGGGCACGATGAAGTTCTTCCTTCAGAAGGTTTCACAACTACGCCCCCCTCAATATTCCAAAAATGTAAGTATTGATAAAGATCAAGGAGCAACTCTCGAGGCCAGAAAGGATGCGTACTTATCTTAGCAGGCACAATCCTAACAAATACTATCTCTACCATCGTAATCATGACCATGATACTAAAGAATGCATTCAGCTCCAAGACGAGATCGAGGAACTCATCAGGAGAGGTTGGCTGGGTCGATTTTTCAGACGTCGATCTGAAGCAAGAGAAGATCAGCCGAAGGCACTATCGCAACCTAAACCATCAAGAAGGAAGGAACAACAAAAAAATCGATCGCCTCTCGACATCATCAACACTATCTTTGGGGGATTGCAACGAGAAGAGGCTAGCAGCTCTGGGGGATCAATGAAAAGATAGAGGACTGAAGAACCCATAACCTTCACTGAGGAAGATGCACGAGGAGTACAGTTTTCGCACAATGATGTGGTTGTAATATTTTTAAATATAGCAGACTATGATGTACGTCGCATCCTAGTTGATAATGGAAGTTCGACTGACGTCTTGTTTTATGATACTTTCTCCAAAATGTCAAAATCTAATAGTCAGCTTGGACTAATAAACTCCTCCCTAATAGGCTTCGTTGGTACTGCAATACCAGTTGAAGGTGTAATGACTCTAGCTATGGTTGTCGGGCAATATCCAAAATAATCTGGAGCATAGGTGAATTTTCTGATAGTAAAAGTTCCCTCCACTTACAACTCAATTCTTGGTCGATCTGATTTAAATGCATTTTGGATGGTGGTATCCACTTATTATTTGAAGATGAAGTTTTCGATAAGTTATGAGATTGGAGAGGTCAGGGAAGATCAAGCTTTGGCAAGGCACTGCTACTCAATTACCTTACGAAAGAAAGCACGGTCCGATCCTTGTCCTGTTGATGGGCTAGATATCCACGATGACTTTACCGAAGAATGGGGCGAGCCCATAGAAGATCTTGTGACCATCCCTCTAAATGACGAAAATATGGAGTATACGGTGCAAATTGACTTCAATCTAGAAGATGAAGTTCAGGAGCAGCTCATCATCTTCTTACAGAGGAATGCCGACGTCTTCGCCTGAATTTTGGTGGATATGCCTGGGATTGACGTCGAAGTTATAGAACATCGACTGGCCATTAACCCCAAGCACCAACCAGTGAAAGAAAGAGTTTGAGGACATGCACCAGATAGATAGAAGATAATAGTAAAAGAAGTTGACAAGCTTCTCAACGTCATTATGGAAATTAGACTAATTGCCTACATGTATTTCTTGCGTAAGAAATTAGACTTATTTCCTACGTTATGTTAGTGTCGGTAAGTATTTTATTATTTTTATTTTTATTTTTATAAATAATTTATTATTGTAATATTAATGTAGGTAATAATTGTAATTATCTATGCTTAAGACTTGCGTAGGTAATTAGGCTTATTACCTATGCTTGCTTAGCATCCATAAATATTTTTTTTATTATTTTTTATTTTTATAAATAATTTATTGATGCTAAATTAGCATCGATAAATTTTTTTAATTAATTTTTTAATAAATAATTTATCAATCGCTTTTCCTCTATTCCTTGGCTCTCTCACTCCTTTCACCATCAATCCTTACCGTTGCCATCACTATTGCTGCTATCACCACTGCTGCCCCCCCAACCGTCGACTCCTCTGCTCTGCTCTGCCTTCATACTACACGTCGAGCACTCCCTCTCTGCTCTGCTTCATCCGACCACCACAGTCAATCCCCGCTGTCATGTTGGCTCCGCTTTGCTTCGCTTCACCCCTGATCCATACTGCCATGCCTTTTTTATTATTCTTTTTATTTCGATAAAATGTTTGTCGATACTAAAATTGTATAGGCAATGAGGTAATTGGCTATGCAAAATTGAAACATAGGCAACTAACCTTATTTGCCCATGTTAGGTCAGCATAGGCAATGAGGCTTATTACCTATGCAAGACAAAAGCGTAGATAAATAGGATTATTACCTACACAAAACAAAAGCATAGACAAATATTTTTCTTTTTAATTATTTTTTTATAAATAATTTATCGATATAATTTTAAATTTTAAAATTTATCTTCATCATTTATTATCTAAATAATTATTATTAGAATATCGTTACAAAAGTCTATCTCGATTAGGTAGCCCTAGCTATGTCAATCAATAAAATTTGATTTTGACAGTCACGAACGATCGTATAATGATTTGATAGATAAAGATCATCGATGAATCCAAAAACTTACAACAATGATCTTCGTGATATTTGTAGCATACTATCAAAATTTTACCTCAATCAGACATTATTATTATGGTTAATTTAGCATGAAATGATTTCGATCGTTAAATAAAAAATTAGTGATCTAAAGGCAAACGACGTCTGATTATAAGATAATTTTTTAGATAAATGATTTTTGCTATTACTTTGATTGTTTATATGATGATGATCATAAAATTCAAATTGCACATATATGGACGATCCAAAACTATTTATCTCTTGATACTAATTCTTAAAGTCCATAAGTAATTATACTTGTATTTTTATAAGATCTGCTTAATATAGATGATTCATATATGTATAGTTTGAATTTTACGATCACCATCGTATAAATGATAAAAATAATAATAATAATTATTTATCTAAAAAATTATCTTAATCGGATGCCATTTGGCTTTTTGATTACTCATTTTTTATTTAATGATCGAAATTATTCCATACTTAATTGATCATAATAATGATGTCTGATTGAAGTAAAATTTTGATGGTATGCTATAAATATCATCGAGATCATCGATGTAAGTTTTTGGATCTATTGATGGTCTCTATCTATTAGATCATCATGCAGTCATTCCTGATCGTCGAAATCAAATTTTATTGATCAATATAGTTAGAGCTACGGGATTGAGGTGGACTTTTATGATGATACTCTAACGATAATTATTTAGATAATGAACGATGAAGATGAACTTTAAATTCAAAAATTATATCCATAAATTTTTTATAAAAATATAAATATTAATTTAAAAAGATTGCTTCCGATGTTTATGTTGCATCGAAAAATGTTCAAATTGCCTATGCTATTCCTTAACATAGGTAATTAACATTATTGCCGATGTAAAAGAATCGTCGGAAACTATTTGACACTTTTAGCCTCGTAATAAAAATGTCGGTAACTAAAAGAATTACCTATGGAAAAAACTAACGTAAGAAATTGCATTTATTTTCGATGTATAATTTGTATCAAAAAATATTTTTTTAATTTTTAATTTTAAAATTTTAATTTTATATTTTTTAAAAATAATTTTAATTTTAAATAAATATTTTTTGATGTTGATTTGTCATTGTAATAATCTTAATTTATCGATGCAAATTACTAGTCGATAAAAAATATATTTTGCGATGCATAGCGTATGTCGGAAATAACTTGATTTCCTACATTAACTCTTTATGTAGGTAAATACGTTTGTCTTTAACGTAGGTAATTATAGGAATTACTAATGTAAGTTTGCATCAGTAAATCTTTTTAAATATTTTATTTTTTATTAAATATTTATTGATGTTTATTAAATATTGGTAGTAAGTTAATTACCCACATTTTTATGGAACGTAGCTAATTAGAGAAATTACCAATGTAAGTTCACATCGATAAATCTCTTTAGATATTTACGATTCCATCCCTCAGCATGTTTCCTCTCCCGCCCCCGCCCTCCTATTTCCTCCATCCAAACCCTCTCTGTCGGCTATTCTATTTCTTCCCCTTCTATCTTTCAAATGCTCTAATAGTCGATGGTCCCCACTTTCATCTTTGCCGCTACCATCGCCGTTGTGCCATCGTCGCTATCATCGTCATCGTGCCATGCCGCTGCCGTCGTCGCTGTGCCGTCATTCCAAAAAGATAAAATTCTTTTTTTTTTTTTTTTCTTTTTTTTTTTTTTTGCATCCTCAGAGAAGGGAGGAGCAAGGAGGGTGGGGTTGGTTGCCCGGGCAGGAAGGAGAGGAGGAGGGGTGGGTGGGACAGAGGAGAGCCGCCAGTCGAGGGTGGGGCCGGGGCCAAGGTGTGGGGGTGGCGGTGGCAATGGGTACCCTTGAGGTGGTGCGGGGGTGGAGGGGAGGGAGGCACAAACGGAGGGAGAAGGAGGGTGCAGTTGGTGATGGTGATCGACGGTGGAAATTCGATCAAGATGTGGGGATGGCGATGGCAATAGGTACTCAAGGGGTGATGTGGGGGCGGAGGGGAGGGAGGCATGGATGGAGGGGGAGGGGCCGCAGGGGGCGATGGTGACTGTGGGAGGGGGACGCAGGCACCGAGGGGAAGGAAGGAAGGAAGGGTTTTTTTTTAATTAATTATTTATTTATTTTTAATACTCAAAAATTAAAAAAATAAAAAATAAAAAGTAAATAAAGTAAATAAAATAAAATAATATAAAATATAAAATATTTAATTATATTTTTAAAATTAAAATAAAATATTATTTTTTAAAAAAAATTATAAAATAATTTTAAAAAGCTAGGAAAAGAAAAATTATAGTAATTTATATAATTTATAATTATATATTTTATATAAAAATTAATATTTTATATATTTTATATGTAATTATATAGATATTTTATATAGAATTATTTATTATTTTATAGGATTATATATTTTATAATTATTTTATATATTTTATTTTATATATTATATATTTTAAAAAGAGAGTGAAAATAAGTAGTTTTAAAAATAAAGAAAAAAATAATAAAAAATTACCACATATAATATAGTGCAAGTACCAAAACAACTACTTAAAATTTATTTTATAATTCAAGTAATTGCATGAATAGTTGGTAAGTAGTTATAATGGGATGAAAAAAATATAGGACATAAAATTTGCCGCAAAATTTATTGACATACAACTTTAAATTTTATAGACAATCCATAATTAATAAAAATAATTTATAATTCAACTAAAATAATAGTCTCTAATTTGCATTGAATCTCATGTTATTAATTTTATGAAATATTTCTCTCTGATGCTCTTTTTCATGGTAGAGCTAGCTTGTTAAGACTATCTTCATGATTACTTGCTTTTAGTTATTAGTTATATAAATAATTTTTTTATTTATAAAATTTATTACATAAAATATGAAAAGCATCCATATTTTAGAAAAAACTCTACTAAAATATAGAATTATCTTTTTTTGATAAATTAGGATATTATTTCTGAATATATGTTCAAAGATGGACGCTATATTGTATTGAGTTATAGATTTCCATTCAAGAGTCGATCCAGATCGGGATCGACTCTTGGATGCCTTAATTTTGGATATTTTATAAAAATTTTAATCTTATTATTATTATTAGTCGATATTTTATTTCGTTATATGGTGTTCAGTAGTTATCTCTCATCTATTCTCTAAGTATATATTGGATATGGTGCATACGCATCGTATTCACATTGTATATTTGGAGAACCATGAGGAGATGCTGTCGAAATTTTCACAATAATGAAATAAAATATCAACTAATAACAATAATAAGATTATTGCTTTTCTAAAAGGAATAGGGCCATACTTGTTAGAAATGGATAGGATTATGCATTCTTAAAACCTTACTAATATTATACAAAGGATTATACTAAGGGATATTTATAACATAGATATTCATTTCGAGATAGAAATGGATGAGGATTTCTTTCAGGAGAAATAGAATACAGTTGACTTAGGATGGGGATGATGTGCAATCCGATAATATTGATGTTAGTGAATTAAATCTGAATATGTCAGAGAATTATGATAACAATAATGACAACTTCATAAATGATGACGAAAAAGATTATACATTGATGGATTATAATGATGAAGATGTCGATAATCCTCTTGATGAAGATACAAACATTGATTGATAATATGTAATTTTTCAAGAAGCTCATATATCTTAAATTTCATATATTATTTAGTATTGATATAATTTTTATTAATATTATATTATCTCTAATATATTATTTGATACAGACATGGCATCAGGAGGACAACCTCAGAAGCTTCCATGAGGTGATGCCAGTGCATCGGCTTCTCAGCAGCGATCTCTTGATGATTTGCGGTCACACTATCCAATCTAGATTGATTTTATATATTATTTTTTTTTATATTTAATTTACTTTAGTTTTTTATCATTTATAAATAACTAACTTTAAGCAATGCCACTAGGAGGACAATCTGATGGGGGTACCGACATGGAGATATTGGTACCTCTTCATCTCGGTAGCACACTACTGGTGAGGCAGGCACATCATCTTCTATCATAAATTATTTTTACATATTATAATTTTTTATATTATATTTACTTTAAATTTTTATCATATATAAATAATTAATTTTAAGCTTTATATTTTGCTGCAGCTACTAATATTATGATTAGGTGGACACGTGGAGCTGCCAGAAATAAGAAGCTAGAGGAGTGGAAGAGGGCACATCTTAGGAAGAGGATGAGGGTTGTCATCCCATCAGAATATATCATACCACTAGAGTGCTACATTAAGGATCCGTACGTGTGTGAGGTAAGTATTATTATCCATTCGTACACTCTTCTGATGTTGATTCATTGGCGCAGAGTTACGAGATCACAACAGTAGATCCTTCTCGACCATTTATAAATAACTAAATATAATTTTTGATAATTATTTAACTTTTATTTTTTTGATAAATCTTATATATTATATATTATTTTTGCAGTATAATTTTGATATTCAGGAGATTGATACCTCACGTGTGCGGAAAGCTATCCTTCAGTATATGGGGCGATTATTTAGAGGATTCAGATATAAGCTTCATAGCTACTAGAAAGAGGTCTTCCAAACATGTGGGGCGGTGGTGGCATGTGAGACACTGCACAGGAGTGTATCACGTCCTAACTGGGATCTCCTCTCCATCAGATACAAGGATCCTGCATATTAGATATAACTATTATATATAATAAAAATATTGATTACTGAATTGATATGGTATTATAACATGTTCACTAATATCTTGATTGCATTTAATTATTAGGCCTACTACGACAAGGCCTCATAAAGTAGGTTGAGGCTTACGGTGATGCATTACGTTGGATCAAAGTCATTTACACAGTATCAGTATGAGCTGATAAGTATACATACATATATCTTAATTTAATAATTTATTATAATATGTCTATATCAGTATACTTATATATTCATAAATTTTAGAGGAACATCGAGATAGGATAGCTGCTCGGGTGGATTAATGTCTACCAAAGGACCCATCACCAGACGATAGGCGAGTGGCTTTCCAGGACTAGAAAGAGACATGTGAGTATTAATTGATTAAGTTCTATTTCAATTTCATTATAAAGTTTAGACTTTTGATTATATTTACTTTTTCTTTAATTAGGATCGCATGATGGAGATACGATCCCAGGCCCTAGCTGAGGGCTCTAGCCCATCCATAGATAATGATATCTATGATGAGGTGCTCGGTAGGAGATCTAGCTATGTTACGGGATTGGAATATGGAGTTGTGGCCCCTAGTTCCTCTCGAGTAGCACATGTTTCTTGTGATGCTCATCTGCATGAGACGAAAAAAAAATATGCTGAGATCGAGAGAAGATATTAGAAGGAGATAGCAGACCTACGGTGGGCCAATACCGAGCTTTCATCCCAGTTTCAAGCATTTGGGGCGAAGCTTGATTAATTATATCACCGTATTCCTTCCCCACCAACTTTCAATGTTTCTGTTGATGTTTATGATCAGGACTCCACCGATGATGATGATGATGTCTCCTCCACCGATATTATTTATATTATTTTTAATTAATATATTTTTAATATTTATATTAGATAATTAGTTTGCTAATTTAAGTTAATTTTTAATTTAATGCAAGTCTATGATATGTCGCCATCAGTATGGAGTTTTATTTTATTTCGATGTATTTTTTTTTAAAGGACATATAGTATGTATGATATTTTATATATATATATGTTTTTTTTATATGGATGCTATATGAATGTTTTAAAATGAATGAATTTGATTTTGGCATGTATTTATTTGTTATGTGGATTTTATATTACATTTATTTGTCTATAGATTTTAAAAAATTGGTACAAATAAAATTATTTAAAATTATTTTTTTTGATAAAAATAATTAGTGATGCAAAGAAAGCATAGGTAAAGCGTTATAGCGATGCAACTTAACATCGGTAAATCAAAATAACCATCATTAAATAGCATGCCAGTATGCCACTTTTAGCCATGCTTTACAATTATCGATGTAAATTAACATCATAAAATATTTACCGACACATATTAAATGTAGACAAATCTAAAGTAAATGTTGCCAAAAAGCATGCTAGTGTACGTGCCATCTTTAGCCATGCTTAATAATTACCGACGTAAATTTACATCGTAAATTATTTATCAATGTAAAATAAGCATAGGTAAATTATTTTTTACGGACATAAATATATCATCGCTAATAGTTTACCAATACTTATCTTGCATCACAAAAAATATTTTTTCCAATATTTATTCCAAAATGCGATTGATTCTCGTAATTTTCATGGATTCATCCCAAAAGTAGGCATGGAATTTGAATTTAAAAATGATGCATATAAATTTTGCAATCATTATGGATGGATAATTGAATTTAGTATTCCAAGGGACTATGCCAACAAACATCGAAAGACCGGTCAAGTAATCTTTAGAAAATTTATATGTTGTAAAAAATGTTTTTAACTTCTAGACAAACGCGATGATCATGTAAAGAATCATCATGCTGAAACAAGAACCGGTTGTATGGCACATATGTTTATTAAGTTTAATAGAAGTAGTGAAAAGTTTCAAGTTGAGAACTTTGTGGTGGAGCCTAACCATCTTTTTCACATTCCATTATGCTCCCACATGATAACATCCCAACGTAAGATGTCAGAAGCTCAGATATATGAAACTGATCTAGTAGATGATGCTGGTATTAGGTTGAAGGATTCTCATGAAATCATGAGTAAGCATGTTAGTGGTAAGGCCAATATTAGATTTACTAAACAAGATCACAAAAGTATCCTTTGAACCAGACAATAATGGAAAATGGAATATGGAGAAGCCAGAGAATTGATGAAGTATTTTCAAGAGCAATTATTGAAAAATCCTATCTTTTTCTATGCGGTGCAATTAGATGCTGATAAAAAAATAATCAATATTTTAATTTGGGCAAGTGCTAAGATGATTATAGATTATAGTTATTTTAGTGATGTGATCTTATTTGATACAATATTTAGAATTAACAAAGAGTTTTGACTTTTTGCATTCTTAATTGGTTTCAATCATTATAGGGAGACGTTCATTTTTAGAGCAGCTCTTTTATACGATGAAACTAGCAAATTATTTCAATGTCTATTTAAGACTTTTCTTAAGGCGATGTTAGCAAAGAAGCCAAAATTTATTTTTATGGATAAAGATGCTACCATGGCAAAAGCAATTTTACGAGTGATGCCCCAAGTATACTATCGATTATGTACATGGCATATGAAACAAAATGCCCTAAAGCACTTGAATCATTTATTTAGGAATAATAGTGATTTTAAAAATAATTTAATAAGTACATGTATGAATGTGAGGAGATAGATGAATTTCTAAATTTATGAAAGATTATGCTTGAGAAACATTACATTTATGAGAATAGTTGGTTGAACAAAATATTTGAATTGAAGGAGAAATGGGCCAGATCATATGTTAAGTGGAGTTTTTCAGTCGGTATGAAAAATACATAGTTAAGTAAAAGCTTTAATTCGGTCTTAAGTAATTATTTAAAGTCAAACTTGTTACGATTCTTTAGACATTTTGAGAGGGTAGTTGAAGATAAGAGATATAAGGAATTAGAGACTAAGTATAATCTAGATAAAAGTTGCCAAAGCTTAAGATTAAAACACCTATACTAATACAAACTGTCAAAATTTAGAAAAGTATAATATTTCAAATTTTTCAAGAAGAATATGAAAAGTTCATATCTGCCTACATCATACATCGAGATGATAGTATGCCGACTTGTGAATATATGGAAAAGAAAAACAATATAAGTTATTTGCTAACCCTTTGGATTTAACTATTTCTTGTACATGTAGAAAGTTTGAGACACATGGATTTTTGTATAGCCATGCAATTAAAGTTCTTAATACATTAGATATCAAAGTCATGCCAGATAAATATTTTTGAAAAGATGGACCAAAATGGTAAGAGATGATTATGTTTATAATTTTCATCGGAAACAAATTGAAGAGGATATAAAGTTGCATGTCTCAAATCGCTATAAATTTTTATGCCCAAGATATGTCAAAATTATTACTAGGACGTCATAATGTGAAGAAGCATACCAACTCTTATACAATCATTCGGTTTAGTTAAGCAAGAAGGCGGAAAAAATTATTCAAAGGCAAAATAATGTTGACCAAGCCATTATAGAAACTCCTGATTAAATAACTTTATCTGATGCAAATTATAAAGTTGAGGCAAACAAAGAAAAAAGAGAATATGAATATTACAATACCAAAAGGAATTAAAAAGAAAGAGGGTCGGACTTGACTTAAAAGTGGCATAAAGAAAGGCTTGCAAAAGAAAAAGCAGAAGCCTATAAATTCCAAATTTCCACGTGTTGCAATACCACCACCCATTCCTTTGGATTATAACTTTTCTAAGATAATATTGCTTATGATTAACTAGCAACTTTTTATATTAGGCATTGACCTCCTTTTTACATGCTATTGTAATTGGTGCAGGGTTTGAACTCATTATTGGCAAGTCCTCATATTTCTTTCATGTCATATCAAATATGCCAGGTTGTTACTTTGTCTATTATGTTTTAATCAAGTGCTAATTACTCATTATATTTATAATTTACTAATCTAGGCATGCATATATTGTAGGGTACTATAGTTTCTATACCATTACCTTGGACAAACCAACAAGATCGACCCACTAGTGTTCCAAGTTTCACTCAGTTATTAAGGATAAATTATTTTGAAAATTGAGATTATAATACTATGTATGAAGTTATATATATTTAGTTTACAGAAGCATATAAAAGTTTCGCATTAATTTTTGTTCTTCACGGCATTCAATGCTAAATCCATCATCTCAAAGTTCATAAGCATCAAATAGGATTCAATGGATCCATGTATGATAAATCTATTATTATAGTTTTATATTTTTTTTAAGTTGTATGTATAAATAATATTATCTTTCTATTTTTTTTCATATTAGGTAAGGAGTATTGGATGCAAGCAGCCATCGATAAGTTTAAATACTTTTTTTGAGAAGGAAAACAAATTAAAAGATTCTTTCGATATGTCCTAAAAGACCAACTTTTTTATCATTGCAAGTTCAAATTGATAAAAGATGTTTTATGTTATATTTATAAATTTTTTATGACTTTAGACTAGTTGGCTTGGTGAACCACCATCGATTAAATTTTGTAAGAAAGCTATTTTTTGAATGATTTTAATATGTTGCCAATTGAGCCTTTCTTGTAAATTAATCTTGCATTAAGATCTTTCGACAATCCTAGATGGCTTCAAATTTATCGGCCTCCTATACACCGTTAGCATTTTTTTTTCAAAAAATAAATCCTTAAAACCAAGAATGGCTTCCATTGTGTGATGGTTTTCTGCAGATCCTTTGAGCTTGTAATTGCAGCAAAAACTTGAAATCACATTACATGGCAAGTTATGACAGGTACTTGCACAAGTTTGGAGCATAGTATGTTTGATACTCATTGGACATTTGATGGATTATTTTAGTATGAGTCGTTAAATATGTATCAAGATATGTGATATATAGATGCAGTATTTTAGTGTCTATGCTTTCATGACACACCTTCTTAAGCACCTCATCAGGCCATCAAAATAATCCAAAAGTATAAGACCAAACCCACCTTCGTAAGGTCATGAGACGAGAGGTGCATGCCCATTAAATTTATTTGATGTCATATTTGAACAAGCATCATATTTTAATTGGAGAAAAATGTTATTAAATTAATTTTAATGAGGGACATTAAAGTCCTTAAAATACTTCTTAGTTATTCTACATTCCCATTTCCATCTCCCAATATCCTAAAAAAAAAAATATAGCTTCCATTAGATATTTCTACAAACACTTGTTGTGCAGTAAAAAATAATCAATGCATATAAAATATGTTTAGGTGGAAAGTGGGATTGAGGAAGATTCAAAGAGAGGAGAGGGATGAGAAGAGCGTCATTAAATTTTATTTTAATCAGAGAGGAGAGGAGCTTGAACGATAGCGGTGAAAGATTATAGTGTCTTCTCTACGAGTATTATTGATTGAGGAAGATTTAAGGAGAGAAGAGAGATGAGAAAATGAGACCAAATCCATTTATCTTCTCGTATGGATAGTTTATTTTAAAAAATAATAAAATAGTGCTGGAGAGGAGAAGCACCACAAGGATGGCATTAAATTTTATTTTAACCAGAGAGGAGAGGTGCATGCCCCATTAAATTTATTTTAACGGATATCATGTTTCAACGAGCGTGATGTTTTAACAAGGGCGATGTTTTAATTGGATAGAAGGGTCATTAAATTAGCTTTAAAAAGAGGCATGAAATCCCTTCAAAAGTAGATTCTAATGCTTACCGTGGGGTCCATTTTATTCCACGTGGATGCCATCCATCCATGTATAGGATTCGCTCCCTGGATGATGTTGAAAAACGGAAGCATTTTATGGGGAAGAGTGCATAGGAGCAAGGTTGTGAAACGATCAAGCCCAAACAACAAATAGTGGTTTAGAAAGATTCTATCTCCCAAGATCTAGTGATGGCATTAGTTTAGTTCTGCTATGTAACAGCAATAAGAGCTTTCCTCGAAAGCAAGGTGCCATTAATGGACTTTGAGATTCACGTATTGATGATCCCATGATTCCATGTGAGAGCTATCATCTATCTTGCACAAATCTGAAAATTGGTCATGAAAACCATCCTCTCTCGCCGAAAACCTCTTGTTTCTGCTGTACAACAGACCTAGCCTTTGCCGAATTGAACACAAAAGTTTGAATCAGTTTTATTCTTGCCTAAAAAATTTCTAAAGAGAAGGAAACATTTTTGAGAGGAAAAGAGAAACTAATTGATGAAAAACAACGATATTGGCAGCAACAAGACCTAACAACAAATATAGCTGAATATTTATAAGAACATGCAAAGGCTGAATAACAAATTTAATTCCCTCTGAAATGCAGGCAATTTGTACCTAGGAAAAATTATTGTGTGCGCCATGTGGCCATGCATGCAGCTAATTATAATCACTGATTTCTATAGGTTTTATTCATCAAGCATGTATCTTAATGCACCATCATAGAAATTGACGATCATAATTTACTATATGTACAGCCATATTGATGCACGCAGTGTGTATAATATTTTTTGCTAATGTATATAGTAAATCTGTAAAAATATAATTAGTTTATTGTGCATCAAATTGCATATGATTTGGTAGAAGTTGCATATATCTAATAAACATGGAGCCACATTTAGGTATTAATGGTTGGGCTCACCCAACTCACTTCTCATCCCCAACTATGAACCAATTTAGGGATGGGATCATTTTAACACCTAATGAAATTTGCTAAATCAGCTGATCACGTAAAACCACCGAGGTGATTCGAAAGCTCTGAATAGGAGGCCAAGGAGTTTTTTTTTTTTTTTGGGATGAAAGAGAACTTCTATATATTAAAAACTAGTACAAAACTTCCATAGCCTCTTCGTATGAAGAAACAAATGATTTAAGCAGGCCACAGGTGTTACAATACAAGAAAGCAGAGATAATAAAGTAGTAGCATTCTAGAAGCAAAAACATTCGCAGCTTGATATATGAATGAATAACCTTCGGACAGGCTTGCTCAAACTTTAGAGTGATAAACTGGATAATAGGGAGTATAGCAAGCTGAAACACTACGACCATCTGCAGAATACGAACAACGAATAATAATATGAGAATAGGCAGCCAATAAGACTCCAAGAAGAGGATGCATGGACCTTGTGTTGCTGCACACGATACTCCAGCCATTTAAATTTTTGCTTGTCCTGGCAATAGCTGCAGAAGGCCTACGCCCACATTGCAAACGAAGAGGAGAAGGATAAAGAGATAAATATAAACAGTGAGAAACATTGGTTGATCCTGCAAAAAAGAAGAGGCCATAACAAAACACAGCAGCTGATATAGTCCCATATCTGATGAGATAAAATGAAACTAGCAGTGAGTATAATATCTGCCTAACATGATATGCTGGTTTGCATTGTAGTTTCTGCCCATAAGGTGACTGGTTCATCATGGGAAAGCAAAGTATCATATGACTGGGACAAGATCATCTTGGTTCTATTCATCCGGCACAAATGGCACATCATAACATAGTCATGGTATGGGGCATGAAACCTGTTAAAATTTTATAATAGCATAAACATGATGTCAAGTCTGTTTGATATATGCAACCCCTATGGCATCAACATTCAAAATCATACATGGTTGATCGGGCAAGTTATCATGTTGCAGAAAAATTGAAGAACGAGGCACAAGGCTTGAAGCCAACCAATCAGCGGCCTGGTTGGCCTCACAAAAGATGTGATCGAGAAGCCTTCCAAGGTTGCAAGGCAGCTTTCCAAGTCATAATAAAGGCCACGAATGTTGATTAGGAGACCTGATTTTGTTTTCCCTGTGGATGGATTGTTGGCTAGGATGGCTGGTTGGAAGTGGAGGGCTTTGTCATGTGCTGGCTTCTACGCTCTGTCCTAGCATCTATTCCACTTCATATCATGTCCATGGTGCCTGTTCCATTACTCGTGCTCGCCAAATTAGAAAAGATGTTTCGAAATTTCCTATGAAGGCCATTGACAAAGGCTTCATTAGATTTCTTGGGGCCAGATTTGTTTTTCAAAAGCAGCAGGTGAACTAGGACTCTAGTATTTAACTAGTAGGAGTTGGCAGCTCATGTTCTTCTTTATTTATCATCCTTGTGGGCCAGGTTGGTAAGAGTTAAATATAAATTTGGTTCATCCTAGGCCGGCTATAGAAAACTCCAATTTGGATTGCGATTTCAAAAATGGGTTTCCATCTTTGGTATTATTTTATTTGGACTATTGGGAATGACAAATCTATTTATGCTTTCAATGACCCTTAGATTCTCCCATCCTATTGTGTGCCTTGGCCTACTTTTATAAAAATGGATGTTGAATGGGAGAGTATAAAGCTTGAATATTTATTTTCTAATAAATCCGGGTGGAATATTAATCTCTGAGCATCCTTGTTTTCCTCTGAGATGATGACCATGATTAGAAGCATACCCATTGCTTATGGAGATTGGTTTGATCAGCTAGGGTGGCATGCATCCAGATCACCTCGTGTCTCTATTAGAGAAATTATGGTAACTTTCCATTGTGACAACTTGCTTACCATCAAGTCAAATTGTGCCTGAATTTGGAAACTTTTGGTCCTTCAAAGAGTCAATACCTTCTGCTAGTAATTATTTTTTCGAAAAATTCCTTGCAAAAATCTATTAGTTAACAGGGGTATTCTTTCTCCTGATTTACAGTTATGTAATTATTGTGCTACTTGGAAGATTGTGAACATGTGATGTTTTGGTGCCCTTTCGCAATTAATTATTGATAATTGTTCGCTCAAATAAGTAACAATCATTCTCATCCTGCTTTATTAGCTGAATTATTTGAACTGTTATCTAAAGGGTCAGGCGATAAGGTGCATCAGTCATTATGTATTTATTTAGCCTGGCTCATATGGAAGGCTGGAAATGCTCGTAGTTTTTAGAATACTTTTACTACTTCTCATGAGCTTATAAGACAATTAGGTATAATGCATCAAAAATTTTTAGCTTCTGTTACTTCAAGGAACTGGGGCTCTCTCTCTAATTCAACTCAGAGACTTTTAACATCCATTTTCGTTGCTCGGCAGCCCCCTCCCTTTGGAGTTCTAAAGTTGAATTTTGATGGTGCCGTTAGAACTGATGGTGTTGCTACTGCATATATTATTAGGGATTATCGAGGCTATCTTATAAAGGCAACTACTTGCAATCTACCCAGTTGTCCAGTGCCATATGCTGAATTGGTAGGTGCTTGGATGGGAATCCATGAGGCTCTATTTTTCTTAAATGCAGATCATATTTGGATTAAGAATGATTCTATGTTGATAATTGGTTGGATTACTCAAGCCCAGTCTTATAATTATCTCTTGTTGGAAGAGTGGGAATTGCTCCATGCTTGGTGATTGTAAGAGCATCGCATATATTTGCTAATGTAAATCTTCCTTAATTTTTTAACCTGAAAAAAGGCATAGGTCATTGGACATAATAATTTTTGGGTGGGATTGGGCTAAAATTTTTAGATCGATGAGTAGGGTTGGATCTAAAGAATATACATGTAGATCAGGTTTGGACCTGAGGATTAGACTCTGATCCGGATCAGCTTGTTCTTCTTCTTCTTTTTTTTTCTTTTTTTTTTTTAATTATTTATTATTTATTAATATTTGATGAATTTATAAATTTAATTGATAATCAGGATGTTGCATATTATTGATAATATTTAATTATTTATATTTAACGGACGTATGATTCTCTCATCAGGAATTTCCAACGGTAGGGATTCTGCCCCTCGTGCATACTTCAGAAGACTCGGGTTTCTTTTCGCCGAGCCGGTAAAAGAGGCGGCGATGGCGTACGAAGGCGAAGATGAAAAGAACCGAAAGAAGAAGAAGAAGAAGAAAGCAAAGAAAGATAAATGGGGCCAGCCCGTGCTGGCGGCCGCGGAACAGGCCGACGAACCGGTAGAAGTGCCGCGGCAAGAAGACGGCCCTCTTAGCGACGCGGGTTCGTATGAGCCCAACAAGGTGGTGGTGAGCGGCATGCCCTACTCCACCACCGAACAGCAAATCCGCGACCTCTTCAGTGACATCGGCCCCATCCAACAGCTCCAGCTCTCGCGATTCCCGGACTCCGGCAACTTCCGCGGCCTCGCCTTCCTCACCTTCCAGGTCCAACTTCCCTTTTCTTCCCCTTGTTCTCTCTCTAAATATTAAGTTGCCCTGTTGAATTTTTAAGTCAAACAAACTATTAAGTTGCCTTGGTTTTAGGAACTAAACCAATCAAACAAAGAGCACGAAGAGAAAGAAAAGAAGTTAGAAAGTAACTTTTGTAGTAAATTCCCACAATAATATCGGAACATAAACATTTAAAGACTTTTTTAAATAATTTTTCGATATAAAAGTATAAGCAAAATTGAGGGGAAGATGTGAATTATGCCAGGCTACTCTTCCTGGATAGAATGGGAGTTGAGTAATTCTAATTTCGATGTTGAATAACTTCCAAGAGGGTGGACAGTTATATTAGTCTAAGAATGTGAGTTCACAAAATAATGTGCTCTTGAAACTGATAAAGTACGTAATGAAGCAAATGGTCATGCCAAAAGGAAACAGATGATAGGTTGCAACTATTAGTGTCTGAGGTCGATTAGTGTTTTTCTGATTGGCTGCTGCCCAATTTACCCAAGCATTTGCAGTTCTTAGATTCATGTTTAATATCTGTGCCAGCACCGTCAAAGTTCATGAAGTATATGTATCTTATGACATCTAAATCTGAGTGTGCGAGATAAATTTCCATGAGTCATTGCTATCTTTCTGACATAGAAGCAGTCCAATGTAATGTATCCTATAACAAACCCCATATGAGGAAACCATAGACTTATTCTTTTAATTTCATATAACGCTTGATGTTTCTGAATAGAACTGATATATCTTTGTGAGGAAAAAGATTGTCCACTATTTTGAACCTCAGAAGACAAAATGTATACTTAATTTTTTGGTCCAATTAAGGAGAGTTGGTGAGTAGCCTTATCTTTCTATATAGAATTCCAAATTTTATGTCCTTTCATATTAGACCAAACCATGCTGCAAGGTTTGTTTGACCTTGGTTCCAATTTGATTTTTGTTGTAACTTAGGGAATTAGCTAACTACAACCTGTTTCAAAAAATCTCTAATTTAAGATCTTGTTCTGAGGCAAATAGCTTAAACAACAATAAAGATGAACCTTTTCAATCAAAATTTTGATAGGTAAGCTAGAAGGTTTCACATATGAATTGCATAGCATTATTGAAATCCTGATATTAGTCCACCCTTGATCGTGCATTGGTTTATGCCAATAAATGGATGCAGGGAGTTGCTACCTCATGCAAAAAAGAAAGAAAAAAAAAATCTAGGTCCTATCATAGGCCATTTGTTGCATAAGAAGATCTGCCCTCTAGTATGATCAATAATATTAATTAACAAAATAAAACTGATAGGAAAATCTTAAAATTAACACAAACCAAATTTAGATGCAATATTATGTTTGTGATAGAAAATAGAAACAACGCCTATAAATACTGCAACTGACTTTCTCTGAATAAGAAAATATGCAAGTTCTCTAATTTTCAACTTCTCGAGCCTTTTCAAAATGTTTACGTGTTGGTAATGATTCATCATATTGTTATCCTCACATATTCATAACTAATTTATTGGGTTGATGTGGTAGACATTCTCAAATCCCTAGGTAGTGCTTAGGCTTAGTTGGATTGTTTGACAACTTAGGGCCTGTTTGGATGGTTGGGCCCAAAAATCCAATGGGATTTGTTGCCCAACCACCAAAAATGTTGAATTATAAGCTGGGTTAGGCCTATGTCTACAAATATCCAGGACCACCTTTTGAATGGGCTGGATTGAATCCTATAGGGAGGAAAAAAATGACCTCAGCTATAATCCATTCTTTTGATAGTTATAGTGGCCCAACCCATGAATCCCATGGGATTTTGGGCCCAACCATCCAAACTGGCCCTTAGGTGGTTTGGTCACCAAGGGATGAGAAAGAATAGGAAGGCGAGGAGCAAAAGACAAATAAGAAAAGGCAAAGGAAGAAAAGGAGGAATAGAAAAAGCAAGAATGAATTATAGGTTTTGAAAATTTGAAATCAGAAAAATGACTGATGAGAAACTATGAAAGAAGGAAAAGAAAAGGCAAGAAAAGGAAGAAAACATTGGCTAGAAGTAAAAATAATAGAATGGAAGTAAATGAGAAAGAAGAATAAAACAAGATGAAGAAGATGACTGACTTGGAAAGGCTAGTGGACAAACAATTTAAATATCTTTTATATTCCTGCTATACTTATGTGGGGACTTGTTCATTTCTACATTTGTCATTGGCATTAGGGTTATTGCTTAAAGCTATCAATTGCAAAGCGTATTGGTTTAATATAACAACTAAATTAGTTATCATAAGCTAGAAGTTATAAGAATAACTTAATTCAGTATCTGCTTATGTTGTATTATCTGATATTTGGAATAAACACTAAGTGGTAATCTTAGACTGATTAAGTCTCTAAAGTTTGGACCTCCCTGAGCAAGATTTAAGATAGTATATTATCAAAGAGCAGCTTTCATATGGGCACATGTGGTTTCTATGAGGTGCATTTTTTTCTCCCTATGGGATTTGGGCGAGCCCACTCCAAAGGGCCCTAGGTATTTGTGAAAACAAGCCTAATTGAGGCTGATTTTTTCTAGTTGTGTTGGTAGAACTCATGAATCCTATGGGATTTTGGGCCCAAACATCCAAAAAACAGGCCCTTATGAATGTAAATCTCCTCTTTTCTAGGTCTCTACTCGCATGTTAATTAAGGCTCGGATGGTTCCATAGCTTGTGTCTAGGTTTCTTGTATTTATCATAAATTTGGTATTGAGGGGATAGACAATTCCAGAAAAGTTGAAGGAGATACATTAGTGTTTTTTTCTTCGATCTTCTCATATGCATGGAGGATTTGGAAATTGCTGTATTTTTAGACATCATGATCGAAATCCTACTCATCAGTTTCTTAGATCTAATCTGACAGTTGGATGAAGACCTCTTTGAGATTCAATCGTCAAAATCAAGTGACATCATCATGTCCAGCACTATTGTACAGCTAGTTAGGAAATGTTTGCCATACACTGACATTTTGCAATGAGGCAATTTAATTGGGACTTTGATTTGTGGAAAGTAAACAATTCTGTTATGCAACTGTTCTTTTAATTATTTGAGGAAAATAAAACTTTGGATTATTGAAGGTTGATCCTTGCATTTTGGATTTTAATTGATGAGTTCTTGATTCCACATGTTAGAAACACCTTTGATGCTAGCTACAAGTCCACGGTGAAAGCGCTGAGGATTGCTATTTTGTTGTTTGGTTGTTTTAAACCGGACCTAACTGTAACCAGCCCAATCATCTTTTTGTAGATGACAGGGCACTTGTTGTGATCAACAGGATTGAAGTTTGTTGGTCCAGAATTATCAATAGGAAAGCTCTAGTTATTGTATTTCTTAAAGTAGCTTTATCTGATCGTGGTTCCATTATTTCTTACCAGACGGAGGAGATTGCAACAAATTCTCTTAAGCTTGATGGAATCAAAATGTGAGCTTCTTCAGCATACCCGCATATCTATCCATTCTTTCTTTTGTGGTTTTATCTGTAACCGACCCTTTTTCTTCTGAGTTTCAGGGGAAGTAGGTTTGTAAAGGTCGAACGATGCAGACTAGATTCACAGAGAAAGAGGAAGCACGAATTTCTTAGTGAACCTGAGAAGGTTGATGGATGCCTCTCAGCATACATTGGCAATCTTTCTTGGGATGTGACGGAAGATGACATCAGGGACTGCTTTGAAACATCGAACATTGCTTCTATAAGATTTGCCTTTGACAAGAGGACAGGGAAATCTCGGGGCTTTTGTCACATAGATTTTGAAGACGAGGAATCACTGGAGAAAGCCATGAAGAAAAACCAGGTAACAATGCATGGGAGGCCAATGAAGATAGCATATGCTGTCAGCGGTAGGAACTGAACTTGCAAAGTTGTTCCCCGAAGGTCTTTGCTGTCCTGTTGAAAGCTGACAGGTTTTTCAGCGCAAAATGGTCAGATGATCCATTTCCTTGATTCGTACTGCTACTGAAATTTTGAGAGCACAGTCTTGCGCTTGTGGATGCTAGACTCAGATTAGTTTGTTGTGGATGTATTACACAGTTCCATGCCGAGAATTCTTTAATTTGCATATTTTTGTTTTATTAAATGAATATATTCCTTGGCAAATTTCTGCATTGAAAAAATCTACTTGGTGGTTGATTTTGCAATGGATTAGCATGGTGATAGACATTTCAGGATTCCTGCACAATTTTGCCTTTCGATTATAGTACAGCGTGGATGATACACATGTAAATGAATGTCTGATATACAAGTAACAAAGATCCAATGAAATAATACACACAGACATGTATGTGTGTGTTTGTGTGGGTGAGTGTGTGTTTGTGTGATATATATATATATATAGATTATCGAGAAACAGTATCTTCATGCAGATGTTTATCTTGTGTTCCTCAGCCATGGCTAAAGAATGGAACACATCTTTGAATAATCATTGCATACTCCTTGACTGCAATTGAGGAACAACCTATGAAAATACTTTTCCAAACTAGTTCATCATTCAAGAAATCGCTTTGATGTCCGATCGATTTGATGTCCTTGAAAGGATCTAAAGACCTAGAGGGTCAGAAATTATACTCAACCGTTTGGAGTAGATGATCTTCGAGACTTGATTAAAAAGAAAGTAATATTTCAATAATAATAGATATTTGCAAAGTTCGGTCGGGTTCATACAAAAATACTCAAAATTGATCCGATCTATCATAAGTTTGGATATTCCTGAATTGAATTACAAAATCTAAGCTCCTCCGGGAGTCGAGGATTCACTGATCTTTGCATAATCAAGAAGAATGATGACATTTGGAGGCGGAGTCGATGCAGCATCTTCGGCCGCTTGATCCTCGTGAGTAGGGTTGAAAAGGTCTTTCATGCGAAGCTCCCCACCTCCGACCTTGCCAATTTCTTCCTCGCCATCCGACTCCAAGAGGCTGAGATTTAGATCAGGGAAGCTTTTCTTCAACTTTTCTTTAAAGTCCTCAACCTCCTACATATATGAAATTGAGTTGAACTCCGCCTTGATATCTTGGAATTCGGCCAAGGAGTGGAAAGCTTCAACTGCAGCAACCTTTGCAGCTTCCACTTGCTCTTTACTGGCATTCTTCTCTGCCAGCAGCCGAGCTTTAGCCTTTGCCCGAGATTTGGATAGCTTGGACTCCAGTCACTTCATCTCCTCCTTCAGTCACCTAATTTCATCCTCAGCTTTTAATTTCGATAATTGGACGTCATCCATCCTACGAGTGGCCCGAGTGGCCTTTTCCTCGATGTCTTTTGATATATGCTGAGCTTTTCTTATTGTTTTGGCAAAATAGTCACATGATGGACGAGCTAAAGAAGAAGAAGAATAAATGCAAAATAAATTGGAATAAGATAAGGAATGTCGGCAAATCTTTACTTATCCGAAGAAGAGAGTTGTATGAATTCTGGATCCAAAATGCACCTCCTGCCTCCTCGAGGCCCTTAATGTCAACCAGCAGAATGATCGACTTGAGTAAAGATCGGATAACCCGGTAATCACCGATGCCCTTTTTTTGTCCTCGGTGTTCGAAGGAACTTCCATGGAAGAGGCCTCCATAGGTGCATCGGGCGAACAATTTGACATATGAATTAAAATTTTAGAAGCGCCCGAGCTCCTTCTTGATAAGAAAGTAGAAGGTCGGGGGGCAGAATCTCCCGAGCGACAGATGGTAGCAGCACCGCTACTTTCATCGATGCCGAAGTTTCTTTTCTCGGGAAATTGCTTGGATCCGAGGAACATCCAATAGCAGGCTAGGCAAAAACGGCCTCTAATCTGCCGTGTTTGGGAGCGGGAGCTGCGCTAACCTTTCTCTTCTTGGTAGCCTAACGAGAAGCTTCAAGATCGGCTGGATTCATTGCTGCATCAAAAAAAAGGTCAGATAAGAAGAAAGCAGAGCCGAGCTACAAAAGATCTGAGCTTTACTTACTTGTGGGGTCGACCAAACTCAATCCAACCTTGAATAAATTCTCCTCGGTAAGGAGCTTGGATAATGGAGGAGTAAAATCGAAGATCTGAGTTAGAATCTTCTTCTTGACGTCCGACAATGTAGGAGCCCTAATTGCCGACCTATGAGGCCGACCCATGATGTACTAAAGTCCCAAGATTACTTGGTCGAAACAAAAAAGAAATGCTCTTTTCAATTGTGCACCAAGGAAGGAGCGCCTTGAAAAAGATGATGTCCCTTCCAAGAAGAGGCATACCACTACCCGACCTTTGTAGAATGCTCCTTTAAGGTGAAGCAAGCCCGAAAGAGGTGGGAGGTCAGTTCAACCCCGAGGAAAAGATAGTGGATGAAAAAAGCTAAGATTTGTCGCCAAGAGTTCAGCGCTATGCTACAAAAACTAATCCTATACAAGTTAAAAAATTCAATGATCAAGAAGTGAAATGGCAGTCTATGACCGACCTTCAAAGACTCCTCGTAAAGATTGACTTGACCTTGATGGGGAAGAGCTATCCACTCTCCGAGGTTAGCGACCTCCAGCCTAAAATTGGCTAGAATATGATATTTAAGCCTGATAAAACCTAAGTCCTCGGAGGTGACGAAATTTACCTTGAACAGACCATAGTCCAGAATTTTCTGCTCCTTGGATCTTCTCAAAGAACCAGCTACTTTGGACTCATGGTCTATATCTCCCAAGCGGTCATTCATACTCCAAGTGGATGGGGACGAACTCAATACACTCATCGTAGACGATGAAAACTAACCTATGGGAGTGCTACGCCCGAGGAAGAGAGGGAGGAGGATGGGATCGACGAAAGGTCGGCTTCAATTGAGCAACTCCCTCATGGGCGTAAAGTGGCAGAGTTCTTCCTTCAGTTGTAGCAACAGTAAAAATTCAAAATTAAAGCAGCCCATATTTATAGAAGATCTAGATGGCTCTGATTTATTGTCGATTTGTTAACCCTTTCAGATCTTCAACAAGTGGCAGTCGCTAATTAATTCGGATGAACGATCATGGATTAGATCGATGGATGGTTAGATTTAAAGACTATTGGTCTTTCATAAGTCATTTCAAGACATCGACCTTTGGCATGTGGCAGCAAAATTCTAACTTATAAAGAGCAACCTTGGCTCTCAAATAAATACTCTCTTCGACCGATTAATAATAGCTCGGCCTAGGGAGTGGAGGGCATCTATTGTAGATTACCTATTCCTACCTATTCTTCATCTTCGACTGCTATGTCATCACATCCAACTGACCTATGGAAAATTGAGAGGATCATCTGATATGAACTATAAAGATATTGATGATTCGTTAGATCACCTAGGTTGGTTACATCTTTGGACGGCCGGTTATAGGTCATATGTAATCGACTAATTCTTGATGACCTGAAGCCAAATGTTATCTCCAATCAATGAATTCCAGTAATGGGCGGCATATTATAGCTCGTCTAATGAGGAGCTATTCTCCTTTTGATGATCTATTATAGCTCGTCCATTGATGAGCTATCTCCAATTTCATCCGACCTATCTCCCTTCAAGATTGGGAAAGACCAAATAAGGAAGGAGTCCTCCATGATTCGATCTTTCAGAAAAGAAAATACATCCCCTAAATTAATCTAGTGTGATAAATTCAGAAGGTCATCAGAGTCCAAGACGGATACGACTCCAATTCTTTTCCTATAAATAAAGAGGCTCCGCGACCTTCAAGGTACATATCCAACTTAACCCTCTCTCCTCTCATTATTCTTTATCTCCTAACTTAAGCATTAGAGAGTCTTCACCAAAAAATGTCTGGATGAGGACTTCTTTGCAGGTGATCGGGCAAAGCTCCGGTGGCTGTTTCACCTCGATCGCAATCACCTTAGCGATCGACCTAAGACAGGAAGATCAGGAGCAACAATATATATATATATATATATATATATATATATATATATATATATATATATATATATATATATATATATATATATATATATATATTAAAATAAAAGTTTTTACCTATATCCATATATGCCATCCCTCCATTCGCCACATATCCTTCTAAGCTTCCCTATTCGACTGCTTCCAGCCTCCCACCTGGTTGGGACTCCCAAGGACAAAAAAATGGAGGAAAAAAGGGGGAAAACATAGAAAAAATCATCAAAAATAGAGGAAATAAAGAAAAATCAGGAGAAAATATAAGAGAGGATAGGAGCACGGAGGGGGATCTTATGGCAGTTGACAAAGGCAATGAGGAGGTGGAGGGC
Organism: Cocos nucifera; assembly: GCA_006176705.1. Lineage (NCBI taxonomy): Eukaryota > Viridiplantae > Streptophyta > Magnoliopsida > Arecales > Arecaceae > Cocos > Cocos nucifera. Next base: position 2,106,689 of record QRFJ01000042.1, on the reverse strand, counting down.
AGTGGGGTGGTGGCGATTGAGACCCTAGAGGATCACTGAGCTAGTGCCGACGTCGATGAGGATGGCATCCTTGAAGAGCTTCACTGCGAAGGTTCGAAACTCTGATGGGCCTAGGGCCTCCGTTTCCAGGTTGACCTGCCAAAATGCTGCATCAACCTAGGCCTGCACTAGAGGAGACGAGGAGATGGAGGGCGGTGGGATGGTGGCGATTAAGACCCGCGGGAGAACTGTTGAGCTGATGCCAGCTAGGATAGCATCCTTGAAGAGCTCCGTTGGGCCAAGGGTCTCCACTTTTGGGTCAATCTGTTGGAGCGCCACATCGATCTAGGCCTATGCTGGGGTGAGGGGACCCATCACTGGATGAGGGAAAGTGAGGCGGAGAGGGCGACGTGGAGGTGGGTGGCGGCACTGGCGAGCTAGTAGGGGTAGATGGCAGATGAGGGCGAATTTCCGCAAGACAACGGCAATGAGAAATTATCCGCCTAGGCCAAATCTTGGAACACATGCATGGTGGATAATGCGGAATCGAGACTTCGTGAAATGCAAGGGTTAATGTGGTGTGTTATTCATCGTGGGATTTGGCTGGTCCACTTAGGTTAAGAATTTTCTTATAGAATGAAAAAATATCTCTATTCTTTAACAAATAAAATAAAAAATAAAAAAAATAGAATCTATTCATAATCTAAAAATATAATAATTAAGCTATTATCATAAAATAGTGCATGATTGTGGATCCCTGTGAGGCAACGACAATGTTATAGGAGCAAGAGGAGTTTTCCGATGATGATAGGAGAAAGAGAAATAAGAAAAATGGATAGAAGAACGAGTTTGTAGAATGAAAAAAAAATTATAAATAAAATAAAAATATAAAAATTATTTATAATTTAAAATAAAAAAAATAAAAAAATATTAAAATAAAATAATTATTATGAGATTTTATACGAATTGATTCCTTAAGATTTTGAGATCATCCCATGCATCACGTGCATTATATAATTATTTTTTTTATATTCAAATCTTTAATTGCATAAAAATATTTTTGAATAAATTTAATTAATCATAAATATTTAAATAAAATTAATAAAAATATATCATATCAATAATATGAACTATAAATTTTGTAATCATCTTAATACATCACTATTGAACATGAGATTATTGCAGAATTTTTTTCAGTTTAAAATACTGATGTGGTTGCTTTGGTTGCATCACACGCGGATAAATTAAAAATTCTTTGGATTACACGTCATCAACCGCACATATGCTCCGATATTTGCGCTGGTCCACTTGACCTGGCCCATGCAATAATTTTCCCTCACTTTCTGCCCTCAGATCCTCTGACACATTTCCAGCACTGGATCAGCAACCATTCCCGCCTTTGCAGCGATGAGCGAGCGAGCGAGCGAGCGAGCGCGGGGGCGGGTAACAACGCCGGAGCTCCGCGGCTCCCTCTTTTGGGATCACAAAGACACGAACACTTTCAAAGTAGTTGTCTCCTTACCACCACCCTAACCCAACGGAGGAAGAATTAGAAAGAAAACAGAGGGCGCTACCCCGTGGACTCCTCCTCCCATGGAGAGCCCCCTATCCCACTCCAAGCCCCAAACCCCGTCCTCCGCCCCGCGGCGTGCCTTCCTTCTTGAGACATCCCCTCGCGCCCTCTCCGTGTCATCCTCGTCTCGCACGATCTACAGCGACCGCTTCATCCCCAGCCGCACCGGATCCAACTTCGCCCTCTTCGACCTCTCCTCCCCGCCGCCGCCGAATCCTGGCCTCCCTTCCTCCGGCGGCGGCGGCCGTGAGGACGGATCCGGCGCCTACTCCGCCCTCCTCAGGACTGTGCTCTTCGGCTTGGATCGTGGCCCTACCACTCCCGACCGCTCTTCGCCCCTGGAAGGGCGGAGCTCCTCGTCGTCCTCTTCGCCGTCTTCGTCTTCGTCGACGTTTTCGACTCCTAGCGGGAATATTTTTCGGTTCAAGACAGAGGTGCCCCGGTACTCGCTTTCGGATGGCTTTGAGGATGCCCTTCCTGGGGTCGTGCCAAGCCCGCCGAAGACGCTGAGGAAGGTCCCGAGATCTCCGTACAAGGTGAATCTCCCAGCCCCCCCTCCTCCTGCGGTGGATTGTTGCCAATTTTCCTTTTCGTTTAGAAAGATTGGATTTTTATGGCCTGTTGTGTTGGTTGATGTTGGGTTTAGGTACTGGATGCACCGGCATTGCAGGATGATTTTTACCTAAATCTCGTGGATTGGTCTTCGCAGAATGTTCTGGCTGTGGGTTTAGGCAATTGCGTCTATCTTTGGAATGCTTGCAGCAGCAAGGTGAGATTTTGGCCAAGGTTTGGTCTGAGATCAGCAAGTTTTTTTTTTTAAAAAAAACCTATTGATAGTCTGCAATTCTTAATTCTTAGTAGCCTTCTGCAATATGGTTCTGATGGCAGGTCACCAAACTCTGTGACTTGGGCGTAGATGACAGCGTCTGCTCTGTGGGCTGGGCACAGCGTGGCACCCACTTGGCTGTTGGGACAAAACAAGGAAAAATGCAGGTGAGTTCTCTAATTTATTTTATGGTATGATGTGAGAAGAAATCTTGTGAATGAATGTGAGCTTGCATATTTAATTAGGGCAGTTATGTAGCATGATTCTGATAGATTTGCCAATGATATCTTATTAATTTGAACAATATCAGTTCTCTACTCTATTTTATGGTGTGATGTGAGAGGAAATCTTGTGAATGAATGTGAGCTTGCAAATTACATTATGGCAGTTATGTAGCATGATCTGATAGATTTGCCAATGATGTCTTATTAATTTGAAAAATATGTGTTTCAGAGAGGTAATAAAGTTGCCTTCTCATTGCAATATATACGTGCTCCCCTCCTTCATTGCCGGATAAATTATTAATTGTTATCTTTTTGTGTGTATCTCAGAATGGAGCTCTCTCTCTCTCTCTCTCTCTCTATATATATATATATATATATATATATATATATATATATATATATATTAGGGGCAGACCTAGGTAAGGTCGACTGGATTTGGGTTTAGATCCGGTCAAGTCAAAACTAGACAATATGGGTCCTATATCGATGATCCAAACCATTAAATGTGATCTACTATCTCAAAACCGTTTGCACACCAAAAATTATATGATTTGAACACCCATAGCCTATGCATCAAGTGATTAAAAAATACATCTAATTCAATTTTATTTAGGCTGCCTAAGTTTTGACTACTTGATGCATAGGCTAGGGGTCTCCAAATCATATGATTTTTTTTGTGTGCAAGCAGTTTTGAGCCAGTAGATTATATTCAACGGCTTCGATCATTGATGTAGAACCCGGAGTTTTGATCTGATCAGATCTGAATCTAGATCTGGTCGACATGATTCTGGCCTGGCTCGCCCTCTCTCTCTCTCTCTCTCTCTCTCTCTCTCTATATATATATATATATATATATATATATATATATATATATATATATATATATATATATATATCTGTCAATTTGAGGTTTTATCAATGCTAAAAAGGGTATCTTGCTTAAATAGAGTCAAGTAATGATTGGCTGTGCTGTATGATCCTGCTTATAAGAGCTCTCAAATATGTGCTTATATTTAAATGGACTTTAATATCATCTGCTACATTATGTCCTCAATATCATAGTTTTATGTGATATACAAATTCATCTACTAATCTCTTTTTGGCCTATGAATTCCTGGTGTCACAGGTCAGTTAAGGTGGATTTGTCAGATGTCTCTGAAATTTATATAATGACTTTGCACTCTATGTGGTGTAGATATGGGATGCATCTCGCTGTCACAGGATAAGGACGATGGAGGGCCATCGCATGCGAGTTGGAGCTCTAGCATGGAGTTCATCATTGTTATCTTCAGGCAGTCGTGACAAGACAATTCTTCAGTGCGATATGCGTGCTCAAGAAGATTTTGTTAGCAAGCTCACAGGGCACAAATCAGAGGTAAGATATTCCTAACAAGTCTTGGATAGTTTTCTTTCTGTTTCTTCTGTGATTCTGTCTCTTGATATTCTCTATATTCTTTATGAGTTCTTTTATTTAGTAATCAAAGTAGTCCTTGCTTTTTCTTAATGTCCAGCTACTACTATGTCAAATAATTAATATTTTTAATATGAGATTTAAATATTTTATGTTATTTGACACTGTTCCTTATGTAGGTTTGTGGCTTGAAGTGGTCTTATGATAACCGTGAACTTGCATCTGGTGGAAATGATAATAGAGTAAGTTGCATTTCTTTGTTCTTATGCTGAGGATGAGTAAAGTGTGCTCATTCATGGAAATATCTATTTTGATAAATTATTTGCATCTAGTTCTATTTGTGACCCTATGTCATTTTGCATCCCTGCTCAGCTTTTTGTCTGGAATCAACATTCAACACAACCTGTATTCAGGTGTTCTGAGCACGTGGCAGCTGTAAAAGCTATTGCTTGGTCACCGCATCTATATGGACTTCTTGCATCTGGTGGAGGAACTGCAGACCGATGCATTCGATTTTGGAATACAACCACTAACTCTTACTTGAGCTGTATGGACACTGGAAGTCAGGTAGCTTGCTAATCATATAATATATCGCAATCTATTTCTAGTTATATGAACAAACTGCTGAAATACCATAACCATAGTACTTCATCTATATAAATTTATGATATCATTGTAATGTTGATTCAAGTAATTTCACTGGGTAGTTATAAGTTAATGTTGAACAGTATAACATCAGCAACAAGGCAGGAATTGAACAGCCGAATCTTACGCAAGGAGTGTAAGTGAAGATTAATGGTAAATACAAGCAATGCTTTCATATCAAAGGCTTGGCTTTTGAAACTTGTACGTTGTGTTCCTAACATGGTATTATTGCATGTTGGAGCATGCATTCTGATTAAGTTTTTGCTTATCTCTCCCTTTTTTATGATGCTTCCACTTAAATCTGAAGACATTGGTCTTCATTGCACGTTAGAAACCATTAATAATCTGTTCTTAATTATATAGTTTTTTCCCATCTCAACTTCAGGATTCATCTAGTTCGCATGTTTAGACTATATCCAACCTCCCCGCTCACCTCTACTCCCCTGATAGTTACCTTCATAATTCTCATTCTTGCAATGCAAGTAATGTTCCCAATCCATTTATATTTATTAGCTTGTTAAGTCATGTTAAATATTTGGCCTTACCTTGCTCGTAAACTCCACTTTATTTGTTTGTTGCATTCAGAATTACAGTCATCTGAAAGCAAATATCCACTTTACCTATCCCACTTTAAATAGGTTTATATATGTTTAAGTTCCTTCATACGAGATTCTTGATGATAATACACCTATGAAGTCCGTGTGAGATCTCTCATGGTGTAAGATCTCTCATGGTCATTTTTGTCACTTAAATCTCCCTTTTCATATATACTCCTATCAGATTTGCATTCTATATATATTATTTTTAGATGATATTGGTACCTTTGTTACCAAGCATATTCTTTCCATATCATGATTTAGCATTAACTGTTATTCACATCTCAACAGGATCATGTCAATGTTTGCAACAACACTGACAATGTGGCTTGCACTAAATATTAGCAATTCTGGCAAAAATGCAGAAGGGCCATCATTATAATTCAGCAGAATAATATTAACGACTTCTTTTCATTACTCCCTTGTGAGCAATTTTTCCCCAGAAGATTTAATTCTGAGTTTTGACCCATCATGGTCGTAAATTTTCCACTCTAAAAGCAAACGATTCTTAATGTTTTTACTGTCTCACTCATGTGTCTACAGTGATGCAGAACTTTTGGCGCACCTCTACTTTAAACCCGCCTAATTATCACTTGTATTCTTTTGCCACATTGATTGATGGGATTATGCCTTCCTCACTCTTTAACTTTTCAGTATTACAAAATGCAGTAATTATCCTGATCACCTGATAAAGAATTTTGCATGAAACCAACTTGTTTTTGATTATTACCACAATTTTATTCTTTGTCCACCTACCCTCACATTTATCTTCTATTTCTGCCTTTAAGATGAATTTCTCAATAGTTGATGCACTTTAGCATTCACACAAGCTCGGAAAAGAAAAAAACTTTCCAAGCATTTGGGAATTAAATAAATATATTATCATTTGTTAAAATAGTTAAGAAGTTTATGCATTTAACTATAGATGCGCATGAAATAAAATTAAAATAATTAAGCAAATACTTTTGCGTCCTGATCCTGAGCCAGTTATAATTCATATAAAAAAGGTCAAGGTTACTTGAAAAAGCATCTTCTCCATTTATTAAAGATTATGAAAAGCTATGTGATTATTCGGTGACTGGATCAGGTATAATAATTGGACATGAACTGATTTGCCTTACGGAATATTGTTATCTATTACCATATTGTTTATGACACAAAATTTGCATCATAGCTCCGGAAAAACTGATCTTAAAGTTTTTGATGGGTATCTCTAGGGGACAGAATAAACATGAGAAAAGAAAAGGGCTTCGCTAGAAGGGTATTATTGAGGTTACCCCTTTTCAAGTTGATAGAGATGACTTGGTTGTATGTGAATTTCCCACTATTAAAATTTATATCTTTCAGTTCGAGATGTTTCTTGTTGGTTATCTTTCAAGGTTGATGTCAAGAAGGTACTTAAAATTTAGTTTCTTTTAGCTGTTGTTTGAAACTTTGTTGAGGGGTGAATGGCTTGTTAACTTTGAATGTGACAATGTTGGTGAAGTTGGTCATTCGGAACATGCTTAACCATCTCATGTCTTCATTTTTCCTCTCCACAGGTATTTTAAAAATGTTGATGTAATGCTATGTGATTCTATGGAACTTGCAACTGAAACATTGCAGTCTTATGATGTGCTAAGAGGTTATTCATCCTATAATGTTGGGGGCTGTAGGGATTAGAGTAATCCCAAGGATTTTATGACTGGGAAATCAGGTTATCTTCAAGCACAAAATTATATGGTTCTGAGTTATTCATGTGAAATACATGATTAAAGAGTTGAACCCCCTACCTCTTGTAGTCTAATCAGATATGTGAGCATATGATGATTTGTTTGTCAAGGATATCCTATTATTAGGAAGGTCATCATTGGTTCTTAGGATATTGAATGAAAGTTGGAATAGTGAAGGACCCTTGTTTGGGACATTTTCTCTCAGTCAGACTCCTAAACCAGCTAGACCTCAACTATGTTCAGCCTCTTTTGAGGGAATCAATGTTGGTTATTGATGAATAAAGTATAAATATTCATTTTAGAGAATATGATGGATATGTTGAGGAAAATGTCTTAAGATTTGGTTCATAATAAGCTCAGAACAAGGTTCAGGACGACAAACGGAATCCAACGAGCCTAAGAACAGCCTAGACGGGGTCCAGACGGAGGAGATACGCGCGAAGGAAAGTTGGAAGTAGGTGGTACGGCCCACGGGCTGCTGGAGGGGCCTATAGGCCAACCAAGCCGGCGGTGGTGTGGGCCAGGCCCAGCAGCTCATAGTGCTGGGCCAGTCGTGCGCTGGGTCGGCCTAGACTCGCGCATGCATGCAGGCACATGTAGGCCGTGCGGGCGCCTAGACCCAAACATGGAGTGCAGTCCACGGTGGATCGCCGGTTCAAAGCAGCATGTGTGGACCCGATGGGCGTTTCCCACATGTTTTGCACGGTCCATGGTGGACTGGTGCTGGTTCCCCTGCATTTCCCATGGTTTATGATGTTGTTTCATGGGCCAGATCATGATCCGATGGCTCTGGAGCGAGCTGATCGCGATCCGATCGCTCTGGAGTGAGCCGGTTGTGATCGGATGGTCCGAGCATGATTAGGACGTTATTTGTATGATCGGACGGCTCTGGTTTGAGCCAGTCATGATTGGACAGTCAGAAATGGTTCTTGAATATGATTTGGATTGGATTTCCTATCGAAATACTGTTTTAAGGATTTTGGAGCTTATATAACTTCGATTAACGAGTCGTTTGTTGCATCAGAGAGCTGGTGACGTCTTGGTGGTGTTAAGAGGCTTCTTGAGAGATTTCAGAAAGCTTTTATGAGGATTTTGGGGCTTCTTGTTGAGGGACTCTTATACAAGAATGGAGTAATAAGTTTTTCTTGTATTTGTTTGATTTTTTTCTTTCATAGTAAAGTTTGCATATCCCATGGAGATAAGCTTGAGGCCAATCCACGTATATTTTATTGTATTTATTTGTGGTTTTTTCTTCTTCTTTTTCTCATATGGTATCAACATCCTCTTTTGATCGTTGTTGTGATGTTGGGTGGGTGATCTGTATTCCACAATTGAGGGATCTACTCCAACAAATGGTATTAGAGCCTGGTTATCGTAGATAAGTGGTATCAGGCGATCTAGACAAAGGTAGTGTTGATTGAGATTAGAAGATGGAGAAGACAAGCATAATTAAGGTGGAGATCAATCGGTTCGACGGGAAGAGCAATTTCTCCTTGTGTCAAGCGAGGATGAAGGACGTGCTCATCCAACATGGATTGATCGATGCTCTCTTGAATGAAAAAAAGCCAGCCACAATAGAAGAGAGGATCTGTTTGCGGCTACAGATACAGACGGTGAGTACCATTCGCATGTATGTGGCGGATGAGGTGGTGATTTATGTACTTGACGAGACTTTTCTGATGGTGCTGTGGTCAAAGCTCGAGGAGTTATATATGTCAAAGTCTCTCACCAACACTCTTTCTTTGGAGACAGTTCTACCAACTGCAGATAGATGAGGGACAAAGCATGTAGGAGCATTTGAGTCGTTTTCAAAAGATTCTCACCGATCTTCTTAGTATAGGTGAGAAAGTTGAGGAGAAGATCAGGATATTGGTCTTGCTAGCATCGCTTTTTCCTTCGTATGAGTCTTTGGTGACTACTCTTCTAGTGGGAAAGAGGATCATCAAGATGGACGAGGTCACTACAGCGATTCTTCAGAATGAGGTTCTCAGGATGAAGAATCCAACTTTGAGTTCAGATGGCGGTAGCTCAGCTTTAGCAATTTCTGGAGAAGCAGGTGGCAACAGACGGAGTGGCAAAGGATCGTGTGGAGGACAATCCAGGTCCAAGACGAGGGACCTCAGTAAGATTAGGTCCAAGACAAGGGACCTCAGTAAGATGATGTGCTGGTTCAACGTTATAACTTCCTTTAGGTAGCAATAATTTTAGGTTCGCTTGTGGATGATTTGTGTGCCAACTAATTGTTGGTGATTCCTGTGTCTATTCTGCACATTATTTTTTAAAAATTTTTAATGTTAAATTTATTTATTTATTTTTTGGTGGTGGTGGTTTGTGTGCGTGCATGTGTATGATATGAGAAGCAACCATCATAGAAATTACAGAGTCTGGACAAAAAGGGGCAAAGGACATATTGTGATAAAAGGGACATGATCCAAGGATTACAAGACAAAGAAGCCAAAGCAAAAGATATCACCTAATTGTGAAACTGTTTCTTGTTCTTTTGCTGGGAATACATTTATGGTTCCTTTCGTTTAGACAAATTAAAATGTGGAACGGGAACTGTATTTAGATAAACAATAAATGCTAAAATTTAGTAAAACAATGATGATATTTTGGGTGATGTTGTCAAGGAACAGAGTTTGTTGTTGTTTGTGTTTGTAACTCGCATTCATCTTCATTTGTCTGCTATATGAGAACCTTCATTTTCTGATATCTGTTTGTTTACCTTCTATGTATTATTGAAAAATGTATACTTGTTACCATGGTTTAGTAGATGAAACTTCGATAAATCTTCAGGCATCAACTAGGAAAAACAAAGTGGGGATTACAGAAACTATTGTTATAGTCTTATGCAATATATATATATATTTTTTAAAAGTTTACATGACAATGCATTTTCACCACTAAATACAGAAGCGATATTCTTAGAAATGAAAGAGAAACTTACATGCTTCTGTCATCCTTTGTGCAGGTCTGCAATCTTGTGTGGTCAAAGAATGTTAATGAACTTGTGAGCACCCATGGATACTCCCAAAACCAAATAATTGTTTGGCGATACCCGACAATGTCAAAGGTACATTTTCCTATGCATTCTGAAATCGAACAGAATTATGAACATTTTCATTCTACTAAAGCACGGTCTATTTTATTTTATAGCTTGCAACACTAACTGGCCATACATCCAGAGTATTGTATCTAGCCATCTCTCCGGATGGGCAGGTAAATCCCTTTCGTTCTCTATTAACTTTGCAGACTGTACAGCTTTGTCCTCTCGCAGCCTTTATTTATCTGCTTAACATTTTACTTCTTTTTACAGACAATTGTCACAGGAGCTGGTGATGAAACACTCAGGTTTTGGAATGTGTTTCCTTCTCTTAAATTTCAGGTAATTGGTTTGCTGAAATAAATAAAATCCATGGCATTCATTACTTAGGTATCTCCTATTTGACTTCTCTCGAAAGGCAAAAAAAAAATTCTCATTATCTGAATTTTGATGTTTTTATGCTTTTTTTTTTTTTAATAGAAAGTCATCTTTTTCTCCAGGAAGTAATATGCTAATTTAATCATATTCCCAAACAGTCAAAAACCATTATCAAATCTGGTTTCTTACAGAAGGATAAAATGCAATTTCACCATCAACCCCTTTGAACCGGATCTCATCCCACTTCTGTTTGGGGATGCGATTTGGGGAGTGTATTAGCACTCTATTCAGAAATACCTCAATAGGGTGTGAAACATTGAACCAATTCTTGTAAAGCTGAGATAAACATTTGTTTTAACTTTCGAGCATTCTCAATCTCTTTCCAGTGGTGATTTAGATTGTCCCGTTGATTTATATAAATATTTATCACCAAAAACACAATAAATATTTTATTTTGCTTGCATGTCATCACCATTTTTGTCGTCTCATAAAAAATGCAGAAGGTTGGCTCTTTTTGCTGACTATAGTTTTGTCGACAGCATGCTGACAGTGATATAGGAGCTCGTTCTCTTGGCAGAACACGCATTCGATGATGACCTCATGAACTACTTGTTGTGAGCTGCTTGTTTGTAAAGCTATTGGCTTTACATTATCATTTGGAAACTACAATTCTGCAAGCTCGACCATCGTCAGCAACAAAGAGACTCATATCATGCGATACTGATTTTTCTCCCATTCCAGCCCTTCCAACCTGACCGACCAGAGAGAGAGAGAGAGAGAGAGAGATGATGAATTGCTCAAGATCGGCTTATTGCAAATTGCAAGTGTCTTTTTGGTTGATAATTGTAGATATTACGAGGGATGGCTGCGAAGCAATTGGTTACACCTTGTAACATGAAATATTAGCATGCATGCTGTTAATATGTATTCAATGTGTTATCTTTGTTACTTTCTTTTTCCCTCTTGGCCTCCGCTCTTTTTCTTTTGTGATCATGAATGAGGCTGGTGTCTGGCATTAGCAATGAACCAAATGATTCCAGGAGTTGGAGAGTAGCTGAACTGTGGAAAGGCTGGAAATTGGGCCAACCCAAGACTTTGAGATCTCTGTCCAGGCCCAACCCGACCCAACCTTTAATGTGAGCTCCCCAGTCCAAATCTGATCTGATCTTAATTTTTTCGGATCGAAAACAAAATCAGGGTTGGTTTGAGTTGGGTTGGTCTGCATTGGTTTATGTCGGGACGCATTCGGTCGGTTTGTTAGATCAATTTAGGCAAGTCATCTGTAAATGCTCCTATGTCATATAAATAATATCGAAAAGTAAAATACAATGAAATAACGAAGGAATGTGAAATTATAATGTGAATTCTAATTTTAGATAGGTAAAAAACGTTAGTAACATGTTGATAAATAGAGGTGCATCTAATATATGTATAATTATATATTTATTTAGGCTCGGATTAGATTTCGTTCAGCTTGTCCAATTTTCCGGTTCAAACCTAACCTGAATTTGTGTCGGTTCGGCATTTTTAACCCAACTCAATTTGTGATTCAAACTGTCCAAGCCTGGCCCAGTTTTTGATTGGGCTAAGGTTGGATTCTCATTGAACCACCCAATTTCTACCCCTAATTTTTGATGATTTTTGACATGTGCAAAGTTTGATTTTCTTTTTCTTATTGAATATATTTGATTTCAATAACTGTAATTTTATGTGAATTTACTCGGCACCAAGATACTTATAATGATTTTTTTTTTTTTTTGGGTAACTAAGATACTTGTAATGATCTGGAGAAATGATTATATGCAGGGTTGTTGATCCCGCAAGGAAATCATGCATGATTTATAAAACAAACTTGAGTGAGAAAAGAGTGCCACATAGATAGCTGTAATTTTATTAATAAAAATATTTGGAACATAAGAATACATGATAAATGGTGATGAAGGTTATCTTTTATATATATATATATAAGTAGACCGGATTCTACTCAATCAGATTCCAATCCATATTTGGTTAAATTTTCGACCATTCGATCGACGTACATTTTCAAAAATAGGCATCTGCACGCCTTTAAGACTGAAAAAAAAAGGCGCACCTATATCTGAAAAAAAAAAATTGAAGATGATGTATTTTTTTTCAGGCACTGAAGGTCCCTATTTTTTTTTTCAATTTTTTCAATCTTGAAGGCGCTTTCAGGACTGGAAAAAAAAGCTAAAAAAAAATTGCCTAAAATTTTTTTTTTCAAGGCGCTTGTTTTTTTTTTTCTTCATTTTTTTCAGCCGTAAAGATGCCTTCAGGGCTTGAAAAAATTGAGAAAAATAAGGCTCCGCCTAAAAAAAAAACTTGAATGCGCCTTCAATTTTTTTAGGTACAAGTATGCGCCTATTTTTTTCAGCTCTGAAGGCGCATCTTTTTGGATGCCTATTTTTGAAGATGTGCACTGATCGAATGGTGAAAAATCCGATTGGATATGGACTAGGATCCAAACGAACGGAGTTCCATCTACATATATATGAGCATATTTGAATAAGATCGATTGAATTTTGGCTTAGATCTAGTCAGTTCAAAACTAGATAATAGAGATCCTACATCGATAATTCAAATCATTAGACGTGATATACTACTTCAAAACTGATTATATATAAAAAAATTATATAATTTGAAGATTCTTAACTTATGCATCATTAAGTGATCAAAAATTATATTTAATTTAATTTTATTTAAGCTGTCCAATTTCTAATTATTTGATGCATAGGCTAGAAGTTTCTAAATCATATGATTTTTTGTATGCAAATAATTTTAAGATAGTAGATCATACTCAATGGCTTGAATCATTGATGTAGAATTTTTATTATAGAGTTTTGAATCTGATCGGATTTGAGTTCAAATTTGATTAATCTAATTCTAGTCTGACTATATATATATATAATTAATACTTGGCATATGTATTACTCATGATTTATTGAGAAATTATTAGGTAGACTCATTCTATCATAAGCAAAGTATTCTATAAATTTTAATTATTTTTTTTTATTTTATAATTAATTATGATCAAATAAAATTAATAATTAATTAAAAAATTAATTGATATATAAAATTTTTATTGATTTTATGCAGGAAAGAATTAGTTTTTTCTGATAATTTCTCAAGAGGATGAAATATTTGGTCTAGGTTGGATTCCATGATGACTGGCACAAGTGACAGCAATGAATGCGTCAACATTTTGCAGCGCACGCGATTGTCTTCAATAGAAAAGATAAACTGATGGACATTAATTTATTCCATCAACTTGCATATGTGAGACGAGCGTTTTGCCACACTTTTTTCCGAATAAGTGAATTATGGGGCAAAAGTGACCGATTCAAAAGAAAGGAGTACTTGACAAAAGATGGTGGTTCCATCCGCGAACATAATATACTGGGATTGGCCCTTCAGCCAGTTCATTGAAAGAAATGACCTTCACCTCCGTTCCCGTCTTTTTCTTCCTCTCATTCGTGGTAATTCTTGCATGCGTTGCCTTCTGATTAAATAGGGTGGGTTCTGCTCTTGCTGCTGCTTCTTGCCAAAAGATTTGCTGTACGTCCGTTATTTGATTAAATAGGAGTCGTATGAAGAATCTAATCATGGAGATAATATTATAAAAATATGATGTTGTTTTCATCATAATGTTTCAAAGATGTTCATATCGTAGGTTAATAGCATGACAAAAATGGCCCCAACGCCATTGCACGGACAATTATAATGCAAGAGTGACCATGCATACTTAAGACCATGGCCCTCACCAACTGGAGACGATAGGCACAACAAGTTCTGCTTTCTAAAGAATGCCAACAATGGAAAACCAAAAAGAAAACTATTGGTTTCCTTGAAAGGATGATGTTCTAACGTCTTTGAGCATATGGTGACGCCGATTTTACTTAGAAAATCAACTTTGCAATCCAGACTAAACAAATATTATGCAGTTTCAGCTTATGGTGGGGTTAAGTTCGCCACTTTCCATGGCTTTCACATATAAAAAAAAAAATGCACAAAAATTTATTTCACAGGCGAGAATAATAAATACCTTCTAACAAATTAGCAGTCTTTACATGAGTAACCATAATTACCGACGGTATGAAACACTTCTCCGATGCAAGCTAATATGAACTTGTTCTGTTGTTTGATGCCAATAATTCTATTGAGTTGCAACAAATTGAGAAATGTGTTTCCTAGCTAACTTGACATTTAAAATCTAATAGCTCGATCGGATTCACCGAAGCATGGCTCGTCATCTATTGGTCTATTGGATCACGTAGGCCCGGCTAATTTAAGACTTGAAATTAGAAAGAACTTGTTTCAAACCAATAACCTAAGCAACAAGGGATGGGGTGATGTATTAGATCCAACCACCACCCCCACTAAATCGCCTCATTATTCACATCCATATGCAAGTTGAGGTGGTTGTGGTCCACCAGATCCTTGGAATGGCTCACCTACCAAGCTAATTCGCAAAAACATATGCACTAAACCTTGTTCTTAATCCTAATTCTCCATGCATGTCCATTATATATAGTTACTTCTTGTCAATTGGGATTAGTTGATAAGAAAAGCAGTATGGACCGGTAGGTGTTTCTCTCAAGCCGCCGCTAGAGTGGCGTTAAAGCCCAGCAAATCAAGAGGATAATGCCTTACAGGTGGACCAAACCAATCAGGGACCCACCCGGGATACCAACAAACTCCCACCACCGACACTACCCTACATTTGGTGTTGCTTTGCTTGGGTGGTCCAATCCCAAAGTCTCTCTTTTTTTTTTTCTCTCTCTTTCTTTGTATCTGTCTTCCCAAATCTTTCTTTGATCTCTTGAAAATTTTTCTTAGATTTATCTAGTGTAGTGGCTCCATCTAACTCAAGGGGGAAAAAAAAAAAGCGGTCAAAGATGATGCATCATGCACCTTTGTCTTGAGGCAACAAGGTCAAATGGCACATGAAAAAGTGGTTGTAATATACCTTGCTCTGAAATAATTCTTCTAACAACTACATATTCTGCGTTGCAATAAAAGGTTACAAGAAACAAGGCGAAGCTTATTCGGCTTGATATGAAAGGTGGGACCAGCCTTTTTTTTTTTTTTTTCTTTGGTAAACAAGGTGGGACCAGCATTTGATGCATGGAGTGTAGCTGAGGAAGCCATGTACACGTACGTGGTTCAGACTTCAAGACACTCTCTGAAAAGACCCATCCTATCAATTCCCAAAAGTTTTTTTTTTTTTAAATGATACATGTTTTACCGAAAATATACGGCTAATATAATATCTGTTGCTGTGGGAGGAGGAGATTATATATGAATAAAAAGGATTCTAGTTTACGTACAAAAAGGTCAAAAAATAAAATTATAAAATCTATGTATCAAAATAGACGGTACTTTATATATCAAATTATGAGTTTTTGGTCATAATAATGATCCACCGGATGGGAGATTATTCCTGCAACTCTGAAACACCAGATTGAAGGGTTATATTGTAGGAAGGAAGACACTCTAGCTCAAATAGAAACAGGCTATTTTTTTCATTTGACGCGTCAAAAGATATCTAGGTAGACTACCCTGTTGTTTTCAGGTCATTGATGGCAAACTTTATTTGGTATTGCCAGATAAAATTTTATATATATCAATAACAACTAATTATGTTATATTATTTTATAAATAATCTTCTCCATCTGCAATTTAACACACCAACGTGGCAATATATAATTCAAAATGATTTTCAAATTTTTAAAAATATATTGAATATTTTTTTAGGCCAAAAATTTGGCAACGGTCCCTTTGATTCGAAAAAAATGAAAGGAAAAGATGTGGTTGCACTGAACTTCTAAAACCACGGCAGTAAGTCATCAATGAGTGTTAAATCTGCAAGGCTTGGTCTTAGTCATTTTTATTGTGCTGCATAATATTTATTTTTTTTAATGACAAATAGTACCTCATGAAATTAAGTTGGTTCTAAGATCAAAAGTGCTTCATAAAATTTGAAAATTGTTGATGCGAACTTAAGAGACATATCTCTTAAAAACATAGCTAACTAATATGTGATTAGCTTTCAGAAGGTCTTTGGATTACTAAAAAAAAGTAATTTCTTTTTCAGATAAACTAAAAATAAGTTTTCATAAAAATAGAAGAAATAATTTTTTCAATTAAGAAAATCAGATGAAACGTAAAAGCAGAAACATATTGAAAGCAGATGAGAAAGCCATTAGAAAATCTTTAAAGCACTGGTTGTTAGTGGTTTCCTTCTTGTTTTCATACGTACAGTGTATTATAAAATTATGTATAATATTTTTTGAAATGTAATTTTCAAGTTTGGAGAAGTTAAATTATCATTTTCAGTAAATTAATCTAAAAAAGTAATATTCCAGAAACATGAATGGGGGTCACGTGGATTCATTAGACCATGCTTTAGACTAGCATGTAGGCCAAAACCACCAGCATGTATGAACCACAAATCTATACTTTTATATGACAAGGAAAAAATATCCCCATTCCATGCCGCAGGACCAAATTAAATTAATGCTGACAGCCATCTGATACCAAGAGGTGAAATGCGCCATTTACACCATATTTAAATCTAATATATCTTTATAGTTATACATCTATATTTGAGCTTACGTTCTTAGAAACGCATGCGTAGACAAATCATGTCCACGCCAATTTTACTTTTAATTTACATTCAAGGAAACGTCCTGAGAACAAATTCATTAAACCAGCCAATATCTCCTCTCTTTTTTTTTTTATTAAAAAAAATTGAAGAAAGGCCATCAGCAATCTCTTCTAGGCATGACTATGAGACGAATGTTCGATTCGGAAGCAATAAATAAAATTTCCTTTCCATGGGGGCAATCTTAGGATGGGTGAGTATGTCATCCCGTACCATTGCACTGTCAGTGAATCAGATACCATTTTTAACCTCCGTACTTAAACTATCAATAATAATCATGGTAGGTTATTTTACTTGATATTTATTTAAATTCGAATATGGATCATGTGGATGGAAGTAAAGACATGACTACCACCTCGGACAATAACCCCATCACATGTTGACCATCCTTGAAAACAACACATGGCCCTGCACGATTTGCGAACACTCGTGGATAGAAATAACATGTCAAAAGAAAAAAACATTCAACTATGGAAGCTAAAACGATTCAAAGTACTCAACATGAAATGACTGTAGTTATTGGCGGCTAATGTCTGTATGGGAGATCATCTTTGTCTGGGACCTAAATATCTATCCCATGCAAACGTTGGAATGACTCCAACCTTGCCTAAAGATTCGCGGACATGATTGGTGAGTTAATTGACTTGCATTTGTTTTTTTATAGGCATAAGATAAGGAGACGTGTCAAGGGGATTAATTGACGGGGACGGTACCAGAGGATTAGGGCGGGGAAGGGGGTGGCGGGGCCGCGCAAGGGGTCGCCATCGCGCGCGTCGCGCGCGTAGCGACAAGCGATGGCTCTGCAGGCTCGGTGCTCGGCGCCCGACGCGTCGTTGTCGCCATCCACCCACCCAACCTCGCGGCTCGGCCCCGGCGGCCACCGGATGGAAGGTGGAGATGGAATAATTATTGTCTCAAAGGAATTGAATTGGTCTATTTTTTTTCCTAATGAGGTTTAAGTTATGCATCACTGGTCGAGCTAATTAACCTGTATTTTGAATTTTGATTGGTTTGGATGGGTAAGTAGCTAACTTGAGTTGGCTTTGGATTGGTTAATGTGTCAACCCGCTCCTTGAATTTGAAAAGTATAACATTCCGGAAGTATCCGAGGGTCTTTAAAGACCAAGATCTAGGCAGACTTCGCAGGTGGCTCTGACCGAGATGGGCTAAGATTTTGGTTTATCTCAACCAATGCGAAAAATAGTTAATTATAAAAAACTTTCAATATCCTGATCAATATTTTAAGATCAAGTTGTTAGAATCTTAGCCAATATGATAAAATTCAAAATCAGTAGTATGTTAATTATTACTGTGCGATTCCTTGAAAAGCTGGAGTAGGTGAACGCCAGTCAGGACTATCGGTCATCTTTAAAGAAGGTCCGCACATGCCGGAGAAAAAGATAGGGGTTTTCTGATAGAAGACCCTTTAATATTTAAGTCAGTGACAGTCGGAGAGAAAAAATAGTAGAAGATTGTGAGAACAATAAGAGAATAAGTGTTCAGAGAATCCTTCCCTTTTTTCTTTAGGAACAATTTTTTTATGGTGCTCAAAATGTATTGCAGGGTGTTGTGCATAGTTGGACACCGTCCATCATAACATGAACTGCTGCATTTGCTCACGCGCACATTTTAAGTACTAAAAATGAAGAGATTTATAAACTCCAGGGATACTTGGATAGTTTAAATAGTCATCCATTTTATGATGGATGACACCAACCATGCATAGCATCTTGTGGTACTTTTTGAGTACTATAGAGAATCTTGTTCCTCTTTATAGAAAAAGTTTAGATGATTAGAATTATCAGAGTCGATCGGAGTAGTACATTGTCAGCAATTAGTCACGAGGCCAACTATTCACATGTGAGATGATAGATGCTGTTACAACTAAATGCCAACTCACATATAATCCATATACCTACGACTTCTCATAACTTCTGAACTATAGTATGGCTTATAGAGAAGCGGAGCGGAAATAGGATGAGATTAGCAGAATGCTAATGATGTTGACCTTGCCTAGTGGCCGATTTTATGTGATCAGCTATAAACCAATGACATTCATATTGAGTAGAACACATGTCACAATTCGCCCACATCATGATGTTAGGTGTTTGCTATATCTTCGAGAGTCGGACACGTCATGAGGTGAATCAGCTCTTGCCTAACATTAACATATAAATTTTAAAATTTATTCCTTAACAACATATGTTGAAAAGATAAAAGGATAACATAGAGCTTGGCTAACATGTTTGCATCATATTGGCCATAGATTGCTATTTATGAACCGAGCTGCCAACTCGACCATCAATCGATCTAATGTAATCAAGTTCAGATTTGAAAATCATGTTTAAAATGTTGAATCATTTAAACTAGTTTGACCAATTTCATAGATGGGTTGTGTCATCACTTGACTTGTTTAAGATTTATTTAACCTTTTTGAAATCCATTAATTTAACTCTTTTAACCTGATCTAACCTATTTTACTAAATAGACTATGCAAAGCGGTTCGATTGCCATCCCTATTAGATGATATATTGAGATTCCTCAATTTATATTGGCTAGATATTTAAGCCCAAGATAGTTACATATCGTATTAGGAGGTACCTAATACTAATACAAATCAAGATCCCGACCAATATTTTTGGGTTGTGTCAATTTATATTTAGATCCCTACTTTGAAGTATCCTTGTAATTATATTAAAAATGCTTGAGAATGCTGGCTAAAAGGTTTTTCTCTCCACCCTAAAATAGGGTTGGCAACTTATTTGGTCAACTTGATGTATCACGTCAGTTTGCTCAAATTATACTAATTCTCTCAGGGCATGTTAGGGAAACATTCATGTGAGTGAACTGCACAACTCCTAGCATTAGCCATAATTGTGCTGCCACCCAATCCAAACCAAGCCTAACCTAGTATATAAATAATTGATACTGATTGTACTGTAAAAATTATGATTAAAATCTTATTAGAGTAGAACTTCAATTAAATCGACTTGATCTAACCTGATATGGTTAAACTCGAATTGTATCATGGTTAACAATTTGGGGGTTGGGCGTTGACTAGCTAGAGGGCCAAAAAAGACCCCGTTCTATTAATAAATTATAAACCATAAGCTGGCATGACAAATTACTTGGTTTCTCAAATAAAAACCTAGCCCAACACTGGCAATGATATAGTATGGGTTTAAGTATAGCGTTTGGGTATGAAAATAAATGCAATCAATGATTTAGCTGGATTTGGATTACAAATTTAGGCACAAAGTCATACGGATCGGCATTTGGATTTAGGTAGATCTACACATGAAAATCCAAAATCTAATCCATACAAACTCTCTCTCTCTCTCTCTCTCTCTCTCTCTCTCTCTCACACACACACACACACACACACACACACACACACACACACACTCACAAATACAAATATATAAAAATACATGCACGTATCTATCAGTTCTTCTTTTTAATCATAAAAGAAAAAAGTTGGGTATAGAGAACAACTTGTCCCGCTAAATTCCCATCTATGTCACTTGTTATAGTCGACCTTGTATGATATGTTTATCATGTATATTCATCTTTATTATGACAGGATCTATTCCATTCTTATTATCTTTGATTGCATGAAATCTTAAATAGTAACAAATAGAGAAAATAGGTTATTAGGGATAGCTTAATGCCGTCACTAATAAACAAATCCCCATCATTCATACGATTAGCGATGGAATACCATCACTAAAAGCTTGTCCGAAATAAGGTCATCGTTAATTATCATTATTAGCGATGGTAAAAATTTCGTCGCTAATATGAATAATTAGCAATGATATTAGCAACAATAAAGCCATCGCTAATACTTTTTTATTTTAATTTTTTTTTGTAATTAAAATTATTAGCGATGGTAATGCCGATGCTAGTGCCATTGGTAATAGTTTTTATCGATGCATACCGGTATCGCTAATACCATCACTAATATTATTTTAATTTTTTAAAAAATATAATTAAAATTTTAAAATCTATTTTAATCATAGTAACATGCAATTATATTTTCTAAAATCTATTATAAATAAAATAATAATTATTTACTATAATTATAAATACAAAATTAATTATATTATATTAAAAATATAAATTATATAATTTTATAACTTTATGCTATTTTATATGTATCATAATTATATACATATAAAGGAAAATCATGTGCGATCCTTCTTATCGTCCTCCTCATCCTTCTCCTACTCCTATATATTCTCTCTAGTAGTTAGTGGATAAGAGTTAGATATTCGAGCATCCTTTAAGAAAAAAATAAAATATTATTAATAAATTTTGATATGAAAGCATATATATCAATATGGAGGTATATATTTTGGTATACTACTTCGATTCTCGAATAGATTATTTCTACATATTTTATTCGATGATATGGAGTTATAAACACCCCTGGACTATCGATTGAATGGTTAGATTAAAATTTTACCTCCTAGATTTTCTTTCTGAACTCAAGCCTAAATATATGAAGCTTCTAAATATAAAAATTTTAAATAAGTAAAAAAAATTATTATTAAACTTATATGCTGTAATGGCTGTAACAACGAGCCTAGTTGATCGTGTAGATATGGATCCCGAAGAATCTCAATGACTGCATTGTGGATAACATCTTAGAAGCTCTGAGGTTGTTGGTTGGCTCTAAAGTTTCTATAAGACCTCCTCCACATATGTATCATCCTATATTTGGATCGTCGAGATGTGAGAAGAGGACATCGAAGAGTATCGAGCTGCTGGAGGATTGAAATTATGGCCGAATCCTATGATTCGGCTCCTACTCATCCCTCCGGTGGCTCTGAGCCATCCCTTGAGATCAAAGGGAGACTGAGAGGATGGGTCCTCACTGTGTTGCGATACAAAATATTCCATATAATTCATTTATATAGTTTTAAAATTCATCAGTCCATATATATCTGTATATATAAAAACTTAATAAATAATGTTTTAAGTTATTATCTTAATCTATCGAGATTTAAGATCTAAGTAATTACCAGCCCTTCTAGACTAATATGTGGCCTCTCATATCTATAGCTACCCTGATGCATGACCTAGCTACTATATCTATAATAAATAAATAATAAAATTAAATAAATCAAAAATATACATATGCTTAATTTAATATGAAATTAAATTAAGTATAAAATTTTTATCAATCTATCGATCATAACATGTGTGCCAACAGAGCCACCTGTGTGCTTGATCAGATTCTGTTGGATGATCCAATTATATCGTATCCTTTACCATCTATCAGAGTACTCCTTAGTGCTCTACCGATCATAGAGAGACTCTTATGTGTCTGCCCACATTCAGTGATTTATGTAAGACTTTCAGTTCGATGGTGACTTAGAACTGGAGTGCTCTATGGTGGACTATTTAAGGCTGTATAGCTCATCTCGGAGCCTATGTGTGCCACCTCCTCAAAGGTTCGATAGCCAGCCTCCATATTTAAGGAGTCTCGAATCAATAATACTCCTGCAAGTACAAACAAGCATGTATTAAAAAATAGAATATAAATTTATCATAAATTTAAAAATTAAATATCTTTACTTATCAGAAACATCTCTCAGACTGCATCACGAGCCCTCGATGGTCAATTGAAAAACTCATTCACCGACCCCAACATCAATCATCAAATGATCCTGGTAACCATACGAGGCATCCTAGACTCTTTAAATATGCTATAAAATTGATTTTGAATAATAAATGTTAGATTCTAAAATGACTAAATTCTAAATATATTCAATGAAGATATAGTACTTATGAGCAACTTTAAATATGGACAAGCTCTCCATCTTTCGATCGAGTTAGAGGTGCCATAAGTCAGGCGGATTCTCTACCACGCCACTGACTTGCACTATAAGAAAATAGGATTTTAGTGACCCAAAAATCGATCGTTAAAAACTAAATATCAATCGCTAATAATTTAGTGACCAAAAATTTTTGATCGCAAAAAGGTTGGTTGAAAATATTTTTCGATCGATTTAGCCGGATGCTGCTCCATGTGACTGTGGGATTCCTAGTGACCCCATGTTGTCCAAATCTGATAGTATCAAGATATCATAAAGAATATTATATTAGATAATAAAAAATAAAATAATATATAAAATATCTAAAGTATTAAAGTTTATCGCATTGTATGTATGGTGTAGAACCATGCGAGCTGGCTGCATGAGAGCTTTCTTCTTGGCTGTGACAGCTCCGACCTCTGAAAGACATGATTTATAATCTTTAAAAATAAAAATAAATAGATTTATAATCATATATGGCAATGAAAAATTTAAAATAATGTAAGATAAGTATTTAAAATGATTTAAGATAATATAAGAAATAAAATGATACTAGAAGGTTATGGCGATTCTAAGTTCGTGAGAGAAATACCTTAAGGCTGGGATCGAAAAAAGGAGAGCGGTCGAAGGTTGCATTTCGGATGTGAGATATGAGAGCTTGGATACATGGCGATTCTGCTTGTTCAATATATCATGGATCAGATCTGAACGGAACCCATGTTTCATGGATCAGAGTTGGATTAAATTACACTACAAGAAAATTGAATATTAGCGATGACAAAAAATTTCATTACTAATAAAGACTTGTTGCTACTGCAACACTGACCAAAAAATGCTATCATTAATATTATTAGCGATGATAATTTTATTATTAGTGATGATAAATGCTATCTCTAAAAATCTAATTTTTTAAAAAATATTTAAATATAAAAAATATTAGCAACGATAAATTTAGATTATTAGTGATAAAAAATGTGTTGCCGCTAATAATAAACTATTAGCGACGGCTACATAATTATTAACGATGGTGTAAAATGTCACTAAAATTATTTAAAATTTTTATTTTTTTATAATATTTAAATTTAAAATATATATTAACAATGATGAATTTTGGCTATTTACGATGAAAAATATACTATTACTAATAATTTTTTAAAAATAATAGATTAAAAAAGATTATTTTAAAATATTATTGGTGATGAAATTAGCGATGGAATATTTATCATCACTAATAATCAAAAACACATCCCAACTCTGGTTCGAATCTAATTCGAACCCGATTTAAATTTAATTTAAAATTCTATCAAATCTAATTTAATTAGGATTTGAATTCAAGTTCTACTTATATTTTAAAATTTCATTAACCTCAAATTAAGTCAAGATTAATTAAATTAAATTTGATTTAAATTAATTAAAAAAACTTTTTTTTAGTTTGGGTTCAATTCAAATCTAATTCAAAATACTATTAATTCTAGTTTAATTAGACTTTTAATTCAAGTCCTATTTGGATAGTAAATTTAATTATCTTTAAATTAAGTCAAGTCTAATTAAATTTAAGTTGATTTAAATAATTAAAAAAATAATTTTTAATTTAAATTTGATTTAAATTTAATTCAAAATTCTATCAATTCTAATTTAATTAGACTTTTAATTCAAGTTCTACTTAGATAGTAAAATTTAATTACTTTTAAATTAACTCAAGCTTAATTAAATTTAAGCTAATTTAAATCAATTAGAACTTGATTCATGATTATATTCGAATCCAATTTGAAATCTTGTTAAACTTAATTCAATTAGACTTCGAATTCAAATCCTAAATGGATAATAAAATTTAATTGACTTCAAATTAAGTTAATATTAATCAAATTAAAGTTGATTTAAATTAATTAAAAAATAATAATTTTTAATTTAGATTCAAATTGAATCCAATTCGAGCTCAATTCAAATTCAATAAGAAAACCTATTAATCCTAATTCAATTAAACTTTAAAATTTAAGTCTTACTTCGATAGTAAAATTCAATTACCTTCATATTAAGTCAAGCTTAATTAAATTTAATCTAATTTAAATTAATTATGAGAACATGATTTTTAATTTAGGTTCGATCTGAATCTAATTGTGATCCGATTCGAATCTAATTCGAAATCTTATCTAATCTAATTCAATTAGACTTTGAATTCAAGTTTTAATTAGATTTTAAATCAAATTATTTTAAAATTAAATCAAATCTAATAAAATTTAATTTAATTTAAATTAATTAAAAAAATAATTTTTAATTTAGATTCCATTCGAATTTAATTCAAATTTGATTTGAGTTCAATTTAAAATTCTATCAAACCTAATTCAATTAGACTTTGAATCTAAGATCTATTTAAAATATTAAAACTTAATTAGCCTCAAATTAAGTCAAGTCTAATTAAATTAAATTTATTTTAAATTAATTAAAACTTAATTCATAAATTAATTAAGCCCAAAAATTTAACAAAATTTAATATTGATTTTTAACCATCCAAAAAATGACCTAGAAAAAATTTTAATATTAAAATATATTTTTTTAAAAAAATTATGATTATTAGCAATGATTTTAGGAATCGAGATCTTACCATCGCTAATAATTTAAAAAAAATTATTTTAAAATTAAAATTAAATATTTTTGAAAATTTAATATTATTAGCGATGGCATTTTTGTATTAGCGATGGAGTTGCCATTGCTAATATTTTTTTCTGACTGTATTACATGATGGTTTCTTACCATCGATAATACTTAAAATTTTTTAAAAAAATTATTATTAAAATTTAATATTTTAAAAAAAATTATATTATTAGTGATGGTATTTTATTATTAGCGATAGAAAGTGCCATTACTAATAACTTTGGCATAGAATCCCTGATTTTGCTAATCATATTATCGACGATAGTCTTGCCATTGGTAATAGTTTGCCCATAAACCTCTTCGTCGATGGAAAAAAAATTTAATTGAAAAAAATTCTTCACACTTTCTCCGCTCCTTGCACGTCCTTCTTGGCATTCCCCACTCCTCGCGCATCCTCCTTCCTAGTGACCCGACCCTACCGACGCCTCCTACGCTGTAGCCCCGAACCCGTCGCCTCGACCCCTCTTCGCCCGAGCCCATCGGCACTCCTACGCAGCTGCCCTGACCCCACCGCACCGACCTTGCCTTCCCTGAGGCTACCTCGACCTCGCCTTGCCCGTGGTTGCTCTGAACCCACCAGCATCTCCTGCTTCACAACCTCGAGCTAGCCGCCCCAACCCTGCCAACGCCTCCTATGCTGTGGCCCCAAGCTAGCCACTGCTCTCCCTCAGGCACCTTGACCCCATCGATGCCTCATGCGTCATGGCCCTGAGCTAATCACCTCGGCTCCGCCTCTCTCATGATCGCCACCATCCCATCAGTGCCTTCTATGCCATGGCCCTGAGCGTGCCATCCTAGCCTTGCCTTTTTCGTGGCTACCCCCATCTTACTGGTGCCTCTTACATCGTGGCCCTGAGCCTGCCACCTCAGCCCTATCTCTCCCGCGACCACCCCCAATTTGTCAGCACCTCCTATGCCATGAACTCGAAACATGCCACCCCTATCCCATCAGCCTCCTCGTGGCCCCGCCCCGACCAGTCTGACTGCACGACCCCTGCATCATCGCCCCCAGCCTGCAACCCCTTCCCTACCACTGTAAGTAATAACAATAGCGACGACCTTAGCATCGGTTGATATTGTCTAGTATTAGTAATGGCATTAGTGATGACTAGTATTGTCACTAAATAAATAAATAATTAGATGTATGAGATTTGAATCTCGACATATAGAGTGTTTGAATCGAGAGAAGATGTTGGACAGTATTGCAAACATGGGATTAGGACATGCCCTATGTGCCCAAGCCTTGGGTCATAACTGGTGTCAAAGGTATTTTGCTCTTGTATGTCCTATGCACTCAAGTCAATGGAAAGTACTGGGCATTATTAATTATGTATTAATTTGAATAAAGTTTGCATTGCATGGAATGATAGACCCATCAGTTAATTGATGTACATATTCTAAGATATTCGTACATTTATTTATTTTTATATAGATAAAAGAATTATGTACATTGATCAATTAATTATTCACTATGGATGGTTTGAAAAATATAAATAATTCTATGGATCATTACAGTAATCAAACGGTATGCTAAAGGTTTGAAAAAAATTTTGAATAGAATTTTTTTTATTCTTCCTACATGGAAGAACTAAGAAAAAATGCTACCAAAATTTTTTTTAATCCCTATTGTATATCGTTTGATTACTGTAATAGATCAATAGAATTAATATATTTTTTGAATAAAATAAGATTTATCTTTATCTATTAGTTGATGATAGGATGCATTAATTTACTATATAAGTTATTTTGAATGATAAAATAGTATTTAGTAATTATCTTATATTTATGTA
This sequence comes from Cocos nucifera, assembly GCA_006176705.1. Lineage (NCBI taxonomy): Eukaryota > Viridiplantae > Streptophyta > Magnoliopsida > Arecales > Arecaceae > Cocos > Cocos nucifera. The sequence continues at coordinate 2,079,359 of QRFJ01000042.1, read as the reverse complement.
TATGTAAAATTCTTATATAGTCGCCATGGATCATAGTTGGTAGGACTGAGCATAGGTTGGATTAGGTCAGGTTGAGAGAAAAGTTTCATCCGATCGGACCTAATTGGATTGAAGAAAATTCAATCCATTGCTAATCGTTTATCATACATAACTGTTTGAAACTGAAGTTAATCATTTTTAGCAGGTTCGAATGGGTTATGTCTGTTTGGGCTACGATGTTGATTAAATATTAATTTTAAGCATTACAAACTAATACACCATTCAATTCATATAGAAACTAGGATATAATAATTTCATAACATCTATAAGTTAATACATAACATGTCATAATTGCTAATTTTTAATCTTCAAACATCTAAGTATTGAAAATACTATATCGATTGATCAAGTTTGGTTTCATATGGAATAAAAATATAGAAACTGAATCCAACCATAATTAATTAAATTTTTTTATGGATCACAACTCGATTCAACCCGATTCAGGTCTTTCAATCGATCAAAATCGATATTTATTCGATCAGATTGGGTGGGTTTCTTCAAGTTTCAGTTATTTGCTCAGTCCTAGTAGTTGGATAGACTGTCGAGTAGTCGATGAAAAGATTTCTACTAAATATATGGAGAGTGTAGAGTACTTTTATGATTTTATTTTCGATACTGCGGCACTCTTACATCAAGGACGGGCTCATTGTTCTTATAACAGATGTGGCAATAGAAAAATATTTGATAGAGATATAATTACTGTCCATTTATATAAGAGTAGATTTATACTCAACTATAAGTATTGTTATTTGCATAGAGAGACATAGAAGAAAGTTACAAGGATTAGAACTGAGCAGGACATGGACACAGATAGAATGGTAGATATGGTTATCGATGCGGCTAGTCCTGAATTTAACTAAAATGTGGAGGATGATCTAGAAGCTGGCAGCGATGATTTCTACCATATGCTAAAACATGCTGATGATCCATTATGATCAGAGTGTGAAACACATACTGTACTATCGACTGTATCAGAGTTATTAAACTTGAAGATCAAGTTTAATATGATGGTCAATTATTATGATAGGATGGTAGTAATAATAAAGAAAATACCATCGAAGGATGAGTAGCTTGTTGAGAGCTTCTATGTTTCAAAAAAAAATGGTAGAAGGATTGGACATGTGATATGAGAAAATAGATACATACCATAATGGTTGCATGCTTTTCTATAAAGAGGACCAATAGAAGAGCTCATGCGACGTATGCGGTACAAGTCGATTTAAGCCAACATAAGAGGATAGGAATCAGAAGGACATACTATACAAGATTCTTCGATACCTTTCTCTCATTCCTAGATTTCAGAGGTTCTACTTATCCAAGAGTACTACCGAACAGATGAGATGGCATAAAGATTGACCATGCAAGTATTCCGATATGATATGTCATTCATCGGATAATGAGGTATGAAAGTAATTTGATACTTGCCACCCTTTATTTGCTCAGAAATCATGCAATATCCTGCTAAATTTATCTACTGATGGCTTTACACCATTCGATCATGAAGCACCCTTTTATTCATGTTGATCAGTCTTTATTACTTCATACAATCTGCCATCTTGGATGTGCATGAAAGAACATAACATCTTTCTTAGATTACTCATTTCTGGATCACGACATCCTGATAGAAGAATTGATGTATATCTAAAGCCTCTTGTTGATGAGCTGAAATTGTTATGGTCAGATGGCATTTTGATAGCATTCGTATTTTTGATGCATCAAAGAAGAAGAATTTTATAATGAAGGCTACATTGATATGGATCATTAGTGATTTTCCTACTTATGGGATGCTATTAGGATGGAGCACTCATGGGAAGCTAGCATGTCCCTATTGTATAAAGAATATAAAATTATTTTAGCTTAAGCATGATCGTAAGCCTTGTTGGTTCGATTGTCATCGTCAGTTTCTTCCTAAGCATCATTCTTTTCGAAAGCAACGAGATAGTTTCAGGAGGAATAAGATAGAGAAGGATCATACATCCCAGTAACTTAGTGGTATGAAAGTAATTCAGAGGATATCCCAATTGGATAAAGTCTCATTTGGCATTGAATTTTATAAGCAGAACTCCAAAATTCGATAGAACTCATAATTGGATGAAGCGAAGCATCTTCTGAGAATTGCCGTACTGATCCATAATTTGATCCATCATAACCTTTATATAGAATGTATTCAATAGTATTTTTTATACTATTATGGTTGTCAAGGACAAGATGAAGGACAATTTTAAGGCTTGAGTAGATATGAAGAATATATGTAAGTGTTCTCTATTAGAGTTGGTTGAGGTGTCACCTAAAAAAATTTTGAAGTTGAAAGCATCTTATACTTTTTAACAAGGAATACTACAACAAAACAGATTTTTAGTGATGCAAAATTTTCGTCGCTAATAATCAATTTTCATCACTAATAATTATTAGCGACGAAATTTTCGTCGCTAATTCTTAGTCGCAAAAAATGGGATTGTAGATAATTATTAACAACCAAAATTTCTTTTCATCACTAATAACAATTATTTACAATGAAAACTTTTCATCAATAAAAAATTTCTACATTCGTCATCTTTTCTATGATGAAATTTCTACTTAAAATTTTCTTTTCTACGGACATCATAGGCAGCATGGATATCTGCCCTAGATGGACGTGAAGATGGAGGAGCTTTAATCCCATGCCCTAGCCTCCTAACATAATAGGATCTCGTTCCAAGCATCCGATCATAGATCTCATCATCTGAGGATGCGGTCGAGCCCTCTAGGATAGGCTGGGATCTAATATCTATCATACGATCCTGAAAATTTAATATATAGCTATTCTAAGTTTATATTAAAAATCAAAATGCAAATATGCAAATAGTCAAAAAAAAACTTACATAAAGCTCCTACCTTTCGATCATCCAGCCTCCTGATCGTCGCTAATATGTCCGCTGGTCGATATCGATCCTATCAGAAAGCTCACCATACTCTACATCTCTCTGTAATTTAAGAATAACTAATAAAAAAATTTAAATAGTTAAAGAGTTAATATATGATAAATAAAAATTACTTACCATCTGTTCCATATGGCGAACGAATGGCCTGAAACCCCCATAATGCGAGACTATCTATCTCGTTCGATTTGCGGCATTCTTAGCACATCGATCCTGCATAGTTAACATTCAAATTAATTAGTAAATAATTAAATTTAAAAATAAATAATATTTAATTATTAAATTTTAAATAAGAAGAAGTTATCTGATATGCTGGATCCTCGTACGTGCGGCATATGATAGCCTATCCTCCATAGTGATGCTGTCATATGGCCGCTGTCATGCTGCCTCCACCTCCTGATTATACACTACAGCAACCAGTGGTGATGAATGCGATGTCGGTACTCCTTGAAATACGAGCATAAATGATCATCTACAGCTTGCCATATACGATCATGCTCAAAATCAATAATGTCAAAAATAGCCTATGAATAATAAATATTATAAGAATACAGTGCTAATTAAATATTTAAATAAATATTATTATACCTATAAGTGGCTATAGAAGATCTCTCTTTGAGATCGTGTAATCTGATGTCAATCGAAGAGCATCATCGAGGTATAGCTGTGGCAAATGATGCCTAGCTCAGTCTGCCACAGCTCACACCATCCCTAATAGATCTGGTATAGCCTGACAGAATCTCGATGTGGAGATGCTGTCCCTCATGCTTAAGTCTCCAATGCTCAAGGACGAGATTCTTTGATGGACCTTGCCCTCGCTGCACCCCCACCTATTGCGGCCCCCCCGATCCCCAGCCCCTGCACTGCCCCTTCACTGCCCACCACCGACCGAGCCATCACCGCCACCCCTCCATGCCCTATACACCCCCATTCGGCCCATCTTGACCGTCACGGCCCCCGCCCTGGCCCCCCAGCCCCTACGTCGCCCACGTACCCACCATCATGGCCCCCCAACACCTTGCAGCTCCCCTCCACCACCCACCATCCATGGCTTGCCCATTCGAGACAACACCGACCGCCCCCCATGCACCCCCAACCACCCCCCACCGACCATCGTGGCCCCCCTCGGCACCCCACCCCTGGCAGCCCCACAGTCTTGCGGTGTCGGTCCCTGCACAGCCCCTATCACGACCTCCACCAGGGCCGTCAATTGCCACACACGACAGCAGGCACCCTACCATCCATGGTCGAACGTCCGCCACCGACCATCACACATGACAACATGCACGTTGTCGACCCCCAGATCGAAAGAATAATTAAAAATAATAAAATCTAATCTACAGTCAATAAGTATTTATCTTTGTCGATAATCGATCGATCGAAAATGCACAGCGACGAGGGCAACGATGGTAACAACAGCGGCAACAATGGTGGCAACAACGGTGGCATCAACAGTAGCGACAATGGCGGTGAACGATGGCGAAAATAGGTGGTGGAAAGAAAGCTCGTCGGCCAGTGGAAGCTCGGGAGAAGGGGGAGAGAGCGATCGAGGGGGAGAGAGAGGTAGACGAGCCAAAGTGGATTTTGCAGGAGTGGGTTAGGATATTTAAAGGTTATTAGCAATGAAATTATTGGCAATGAAAATTTCATTGCTAAAAATATTATTTATGATAAAAATTAATAATTCATCACTAATATTAATTATTTGCAATAAAATTTATCATCATAAATAATTTCGTCACAATAATTTTTGCCAAATATTTTACTAAAATTTGTCCCTCTCTAAAAAATAATAAAATAAATTATTTATGATGAAAATAATATTTCATCACTAATAGTTCATTATTTATGATGAAAATAATTATTCATCATAAATAACAATTTTTAGTGGCTTATTATTTTCATCGCTAATAATTCATCATAAATAACTAATTTTTTTAGAAAAAAAAGATAGACTATTTTGAAAACCCAAAAAAGAAAAAAAAATTAACGTATTTTAATAATGCGATGGGGTTATGGGTGTGAGCGCATTCACTATTAAATATCCCACAAGCAAATTATTTTTTTTCTATTTTTAGAAGAATTAGTATCATTTTAAAATTTAATTCTTTTTTTGAATATTACATATAATTTTAAATTTTAATATCCATCTTCATCGTTCATTATTTAAGTAATTATCATGAAAGTACCATCATAAAATATCCCCTCGATCAGATTGCACTAGCTATGCAGATCGACAAAAAATAATTTCGATAGTCATGAATGATCGTATGATGATCTGATAGATAGAAATCATCGATCAGTTTGAAAATTTGCATCGACGATCTCTGTGATATTTCTAGTATACTAGCAAAATTTTACTTCAATCGAATATAATTATAATAGTCAATTTAGCATGGGATGATGATTTGAACCATTAAATGAAAGATGAGTAGTTAAAATATCAATTAGCGTATGATTATTAGATTATTTTTTAAGATAAATAATCTTTATTAATAGTTTGATCATTTTTATGATGGTGATCGTAAAATATAAATCATATGTATATAAATTATCTAAAACTACACGTCTCTTGATATGCATTCTTAAGGTTTCTAAGCAATTATATTAATGCTGTTGTAAAATGTACGTAACATGAATGATTCATATATACGGAGTTTAGATTTTATGATCACCATTGTACAGATAATTTAAATATCAGCAAAGATCATTTATCAATAAATTATCTTATAATTGAATGTCATTTGGCCTCTTGATCACTCATATTTTAATTAACGATCTAAATTATTTTGTGCTAAATTAACTATCATAATTATATCTGATTGAAATAAAATTTTGATAGTATTTTAAAAATATCATAGAGATCATCATTGCAAATTTTTGATTTCATCGATTATTTCTATATATCAAATCATCATAGATCGCTCGTGATCATTGAAATCAAATTTTATCGATCTGCATAGCTAGAGCTACCAGATTGAGGTGATATTTTATGACGGTGCTTGCATGATAACTATTTAAATAATAAATGATGAAGATGAGATTTAAATTATAAAATTATATAATATTCAAAAAGAATATTTTTTTTTCAAAATAATACTAATTTTAAAAAAAATATAAAAAATATACTTGTTTTGCTTGCGGGCGAGCTAACAACAGAAGCGATCGAACTCCTTGACCCTATCGCATCGACCGTGCATGCCATATTTTTTTGATTTTTTATTTTTAAAGGAGTTCATAATTCTTTTTAATTTAAAACTCTAATTGACTTATTTGCAATGAAATATTAACGATAAAAATTTTTGATCGTTAATATTATTATTTATGATATAAATAAAATTTTCATCATTAATAATTTATTATTTTATTTTTTTAAAAAAAATTATTAAAGGCAGCTTATTAGCGATGGATATTTTCCATCATCAATAATCAATTATTTGCAACGTAAAAGATAGTTCCATCATAAATAATTGATTATTAGCAATAAATTTTTTTTATCACTAATAATCTATCATTTAGTTTTTTAAAAAATATTTATTAATAAAAAATTATTAGCGATGATAATTTTTCATCACTAATAATCAATTATTTATGATACAACTATCTTTTACGTCGCATATAATTGATTATTAGCAATAAAAATTTTTCATCACTATTAATTTATCATTTATTTTTTTAAAAAATATTTATTAATAAAAAATTATTAGCGATGAAAATTTTTTATCGCTAATAATCAATTATTTATGATGCAACTATCTTTTACATCATAAATAATTGATTATTAGTGATAAAAAAATTTTATTACTAATAATCTATCATTTATTTTTTAAAAAAATATTTATTAATGAAAGATTATTAGTGACAAAAATTTTTCATCGCTAATAATCAATTATTTATAACATAATTATCTTTTACATCATAAATAATTGATTATCAATGATAAAAAATTTTCATCATAATAATCTATTATTTATTTTTTTAAAAAATATTTATTAATAAAAAAATATTAGCGATGAAAATTTTTCATTGCTAATAATCAATTATTTGCAATGTAATTATCTTTTATGTCATAAATAATTGATTATTAGTGATGAATAATTTTTATCGCTAATAATCATTCATTTATTTTTTTAAAAAATATTTATTTATAAAAAAATTATTAGTGATAAAATTTTTTTATTGCTAATAATTAATTATTTATGATGTAATTATCTTTTACATCATAAATAATTGATTATTAGTGATGAAAAATTTTCATCGCTTATAATCTATCATTTTTTTTAAAAAAATATTTATTAATAAAATATTATTAGCAATAAAATTTTTTCATCACTAATAATCAATTATTTATGATGTAACTATCTTTTCCATCGCAAATAATTGATTATTAGCAATGAAAAGTTTTCATCGCTAATAATCTAACATTTTTTTAAAAAAAATTATTAAAGACCGTTTATTAATGATGAAAATTTTTCATCGATAATAATTACTATTTATGATGAAAAAGATAGTTGCATCATAAATAATTGATTATTAGTGATGAAAATTTTTTTCATCGCTAATAATATTTTTTATGGTGGAAATATTTTTTCATCGCTAATAATCGTTGTTGCAACATAAATTATTTCATCGTAAATATTTATGTCGCTAAAAACCTATTTTATTGTAGTGAAAGTAGTTGAAAGATGTTTGTGAATGATGAAAAAATCTTAAATTTTTTAATAGTTATGCAAATAATCTAGCTCGATGCGTCAATATTAAAGATTGTAGATTCTATGGGTTAAAGAGTCGTGACTACCATGTATTCATGCAACGATTACTCCCATTGGCTTGGTGTGATCTCCTTTTGAATTTCATATAGAGTTCTTTGATCGAGCTTAGCCTTTTCTTCAAAGATATTTATGCTACCGAGCTATTCACTAACCACATATCCAATCTTGAGGCTAGCAGTGTAGAGACCATATACAAGTTGAAAAAGATTTTTTTTTTCAGCTTCTTTGACTTCATTAAGCATCTCGTGATTCATCTAGCATATGAAACTAGGATGGAGGATCCAGTGCAATATAGGTGGATGTATCCATTTGAAAGATATATGCACAGTCTCAAGAGAAAAGTAAAAAATAAAACTCAAGTCGAAGGTTCTATTGTGGAAGCTTATATAATAGAAGAAATTTTAAATTTTAGCTAATACTACTTTAATCTCAGTGTGCAGACCAAGCTGATTTAAGTGAATCGGAATGATGATGATGGTGTTGAGGAATAAAAGTGGAAGATCTCAATATTTACCTATCCTGCTCGAGAATTTGGACTCGAGATTCGTCATATTTTGTTTGATACTAAACTTCGATAGGTAGAGATATATATTTTGCTAAACTGTATGGAGGTCAATTCATATATCCTATAAGTATCCATCATAATTCCATCTCTTTAATCATCTATTTTAGTATACTTATCTTATGCATATTCAGATAATATGATGAGATGTTGAAAGAAGAAATTCGAGCATAACTGATGAAGAAATATTAACACAGCGCTCAGAGAACTTTGTATGTTGGTTTCATCAATTGGTCATTTAAGGCAATGAGTTCATACCAAGAAAACTAAGATTGTTAGGTTATGAGTCTGAAAAATACATGACATGCTATAGTGGCTGTAACGTAAATGATTTTAAATTTCATACCCAATAATATAAAAATTATAAAAATATAATAAATAGTGGTATATGTATAAAAGATAGCTAGTGAAAAGATAAGTCGGAGAGTAACTACTATGAAATCCTTGAAGAAGTGATTAAGATGAGCTACATTGGAGGTAATAGTGTCATTTTATTTAACTGCCAATGATTCGATACCGACAATGGTATGAAGATCAATCCACGGTACAAGTTTATTAAGATCAACCATGGATCAAAAACTTATATCAATAATCCATTTATATTAGCTGCACAAGCTGCTCATGTGTATTATACTCCTTTTCCATTAAGAAAAAGAGAAAGAAAAGATTGGTGGGCTATATGCAAAATTAAATCTCAAGTCATTCATTACGCTCTCGAAGAAGAAGAAGAGCTCCAATTATCAGAATGCTTTCAAGAGGATGAAACAATAAGAGTTCATCAATCCTTCAATAATGTAAAATTAGATGCTCCAAGAATACTCCTATGTGAAGATAGCCAACATGAAGAGATAGATCCAATGGATATTATTTTAAAAAATAATCCTTCCTAAGAAGAGGAAGAAGAAGAGGAAAAAAAGAGAAAGAGGTGGAAGAAGAAAAAGAAGAAGAGGAAGAATTGGAAGAAGATTTTGAAGGATACCGAACATCTGAAAAGATCAATGAGTAGTGCTAAGTATATAATTTTTGGATCATTTTAATTACTTTTCTTGCATCATTTTAAATCTTACATTAACATCCATAATTATATAATTAATTTGATGAATCTATTTATTTTTATTTTTAGAGAGCATATATCATGTCTTCTAGAGGTCGGAGCCATACCAGTTGAGGATAGAGCTCTCGAGGAGAGAGCAATCGCATGGTTAGTACTCATGGTTCTGTACCTCTCACACCAAATGGTAAGCTCTAATACTTTATATATTCTCATTTATGTTATTTTGTTATTTATTAATTAATATAATATTCTTTATATTAGATTTTTTTGCTCAGGTTCGAAGGATAGGAGGTTATTAGTGATCCCACAGTCACATGTAGTAGCAATTATTGACTCTCAAATACAGCATCATGGTCGAGGATCCATTCAGCTCATGGCACCTCCAACTCGATCGAAGGATAGGTAGATAATCTATATTTAGAGCCACTCATAAGTACTACATACTTAATTAATATATTTAGAATTTAATAATTTTAGAGTTAATATTTATTCTTTAAAATTAATTTTATAATACATTTAGAGAGCCTTTAATATCTCGTGTCGTTATCAGGATCATACGTCGATTGATGTCGGATCTAGTGAATGATTTCTCGAGTTGGCCATTGGAAACTCGTGATGCAGCTTGAAAGATATTTCTGATAAGTCAAAACTAGTTTAATTTATTTTTTTTAATATATTAATATTTTAATTACATATTAATACATGTTTACTTTTGTCTTGCAGGAGTATTACCGATTCAAGACTCTCTAGGATGAGAAGGCTGGCTGTTATACCTTCAAGGAGGTGGCCAAATGGAGGCTCTGAGATGATCTCTACAGCCTCAGGCAGTTCACCATCCAGCACTCTAGTTTTTAGCCACCATCAGATTGTAGATTATCCTTCATGGATCACTGGATGCGGATAGATATATGGTAGATCCTTTGTGATCAGTGGAGTAGTAAGAAGTACTTCGATAGATGGTAGAGGATCCAAAAGAATCGGATCGTCCAGCAGGATCTGATAAGACATACGGGCTGCTCGATCAGTACATATATTGTGACCGATAGACTGGTAAGAAATTAATATCAAAACTCTTCACTACAATTGTACAAACTCTTATATGCATATTTTAATTAATTTAATTTTATTATTTACTTATTATAGACATGGCATCTGGGTCATCCATTAGACCAGCTATAGTTATAATAGACCACACACCAGTCTAGGAGGACTGGTGACTATTTAGATTCTATATTGTGATAGATCACGATAAGAACTTCAAACTTTTTTTACTAATTAAGTTATTATAGAATCAAATTTTTATATTATAACTAATATATTTTTGAACTGTACAAACATGTTATATGGAATATATTGCTAAGAGGTACGGTGATGATCCATCTTCTCAGTCCTCCTTAATTTGAGGGATAGCTCAGTGCCACTAAGGTGGTGAGTAGGAGCCGAGTCATAAGATTCGATGACAGCTTCGATCCTTCATCGCCTCGATATCTTTTGATGTTCTTACAGGCTTCGATATCTCAGACCTGGAGCGATGTGCATATGAAGGAGGTCATGCAGAGACTTCTGAGCCAGTAACCTCTGAGCCTCCTGGATATCATCCGTTATACGATTGTGGAGCTTCTCCAGGATCTCCTGCTATGCGACCAGTTGGGCTCATCATTCCAGCCATCATATCATATAATTATATTATTAAACCCTTTTACTTATTTTAAGTTTTTATATTTAGAAGCTTCTTATATTTAGGCTTGAGTTTGAAAAAAGGATCAAGAGGCTAAAAGTTTAATCTAACCATCTAATCGAACATGTAGAAACTATCTGTTCGAGAATAGGAGTAGTGTATCGAAAGACATGCCTTCATATCAAAAGATATATCTTCGTATCGAAACTTACTAATATTATTCTATTTTTTCATTACAGGATACTGGAATATCTGGCTCTTATCCACCATCTATTGGAGAGGAATACAAGGAGACGAACGACAACAAAATCAAACCTAATTTTTTTTTTATGTACTATATATTTTTTTTATGTATTATATTTTTTAATACTACTTGTATAAAAAATTATATAATTTATATTTTTAATAAAATATGATTAGTTTTTAATTTTTAATTGTTAGATTATCTTTGAATTTTAATTATAATACGTATTATGAATTATAATTTATTATAATTAATTAAAATAAATTTTAAAAAATATTATTATTAATTTTTAAAAAATATAAATTAACTATTAGCATCGATATTAGCAACAACAAGCACCATCATGAATAACTATTGGCAATGGCTTTAGAAACAAAGTTACCATCGCTAATAATTCTTGAAATATATTTTTTAATTTTATTTAAAAATTATAAAAATTAAAGATGCTATTAGCGATGGCATGTTTGGTCGTTAATAATTATTAGTGATAGCATTAGCCATAAAAATATCATCACTAATATTTTTTTAAATATTTTTTTATTTAATTTAAAATTTTAAAAGTATTAGAGATGATATTAGCGATTGTAGTTTTTGTTGCTACTAAGTATTAGCGATGGCATTAGCCACGATATTATCGTTGCTAATATTTTTTTTAAAATATTAATTTAAATATTAAAAAACTATTAGAGATGAAATTTTTTATCATAAAAGTTATCGCTAATAATTTTATTAGCAACAACTAGTTTTGCAATTGCTAATAATGATAATTAGCAATAAAAAATTTTTCAGATTGAATTTTATGATGATATTAACGATGGTGGTGTTATTAGCGATGATAGGTTAACTATTAGCAATGACATTTCATCATCACTAATAATCTGAATTCTTATAGTTATGGATGGATCCAATTCGATCTGAATGATCCATTGGATCAAGAAATTTGATCATGGATCGGACCTGACCCTATGGCAATAGGGTCGGATCGGATCATAAATAGGTCGGGTTAGATATGGTTGGATCGAAAAATATCAAATCTGAATTCGATCTATTTATTAAATATATTAGATTTTTAAATCTGAACTCTACTTATTTAATAAATAGGTTATTCGATCTAACCCATTTATCCATCTACATCATATAGCGAAAGTTTATATTAACCATCAAAAAATTAAAAATAGTTAGAATATTAAAGAAGAAAAGATAAAGAGGAGGCTCAAATTTAGTATTTCATCTGCAACTAAATTAAAACGACAACAATCGATTGTATGTAGAAGAAGGCTATCTAAAATTATTGCTGTTAGAAATAGTTGAATCATCAATAAGATATTCCAAAATTATCATAGCCTCTCTATACAAACCTTAAAGCAAATCTTTATACATAAGCCATACTGCATATTTTGACATTCAGCATAAAAAATAAAAATTAAAAAAAATAAAATAGTAACCAATTAGATTTCTAAAGCATAGTGATTAGAATAATTAGAGTAATTAATCCCAAAAAATCAAAATAAAAAAAATTATAATAATAGCTGATTAGAGCAATTAATTACCATCAGACACCAAGAAAGTAATATAAAAGAAAGCATCGATGATCGATCTACCTCAAGCCTTCAACTTTTAAATTTCCATTAGACACCAAGAAAAAGAATTCAAAAATCCTAACCTCAAGCGAGTTAGTAAAACTAATCTAAATCTAAACCTATTTAAGATGGATCGAATGCAGATCGGATTAGCGGGTTGAATCAATTTTTGCCACCCATATCCAACCCGATCTAATATTCTATTAGACTGGATTTGGATCCAATATTTAGACCCAATCAAGAAATTGGATCGAATCGAGGTCACTCATGATCCGATCTGATCCAACCTATTTTCATCCCTAGTTCTAATAAGGATCATTAATTAAAAATTAGCCATCCAAAATCTTCATCATAGCTAAATAAAATACCTAATTAATTAATTAAAATAATTAATTAATTAATTAATTAATTAAATATCTAATTAAAATTAATTAATATATTAAAATAAAAAGATTTTTAGCGATGTTGTCACCATCGTCGCCAATGCCGTCACCAATACTTACCAACACAATAGGTCCATGGGCGTAGGAACAGCGGTGCGGGGATGGGGACGGTGATTTGGTGTAGGGACGACGATCCAGTGTGGGGACAATGGATCCGACATGGGAGGATCAGGAGAGGGGGAGAGGCAGATCCAGCGCGCATAGACTTCAGCGGCGTGGGGACGGCAAAGGGTGAGACGATGGGGGGCACGATCACGAGAGAGGGGGAGGGGCCGGCACCGAGCACGAGCGCCGAAGGGGAGGGAAGGGAAGACCGCTGGGGAGAGGGGGAAGTGGGTGTGATCATAGCAAAGGGGGAGAGGGGTGGCACGAGTACAGAGTAGGGGGGTGCGATCGTAGGAGAGGGGTAGGGGGATGGCACGAGCATGGGGGTATAGTGGGGTGCAGGCACAAGCTCCGAGGGAGGGACATAGAGGGGAGGGAAGACCATTGAGGAGAGTAGGGCTGAGTAAATAATCAAAACCCAAAAAATCCATCCAATTCAATCCGATAAATATCGATTTCGGTTAGTTGAATGACTTGAATCGGATTGTGATTTATAAAAATATTAATTAATTATGATTGAATTCGGTTTCTATATTTTTAACCTGTATGAAATCGAAGCCAATCGATCGATATAGTATTTTCAATACTTAAATCGTTTGGGAATTGAAAATAAGCAATTATGATATATTATGTATTGACTTATAGATATTATGAAATTATTATATCCTAGTTTCTATATGAATTAAATGGTGTATTGGTTTGTAATGCTTAAAATCAGCATTAATTAGATCAACATTAAAGCCCAAACTGACATAATCCATCCGAATCCATCACAAATTATTAACTTACGGTTTATATATGATACATGATTGGTAGTAGGTTGAATTTATTTCAATCCAATTAGGTTCAATCGGTCAAATTTTTCTCTCAACCCAATCCAATCCGACTTGTGCTTAGCCCTACAGGAGAGGGGGATGACGGTGGGTAGAAAAAAGTGATGGGGGGTGAAATCGATTGCAGAAAAATAAGGACTTATTAGCAATAGCTATACCCCATTGCTAATATTATTTAATTTTTTAAAAAATAAAAAATTTATTATTAGCGATGGTTTTTTTTTTGGTTGCCATTGATTGTTGGTGAAAATGGTTATTATCAAGTTTGTTGTCGCTAAAGATCCAATTTTTTATAGTGATAGTTGTATAGATGCCTTTTTTTAGCTATAATTATTATATTTTATACATTTTTATTTAATTATTCATAGGGTAGCATGTTGGATGTATTGAATAATTTAAAATATAGCTATAATATAGTAAAATAACTTGTTACATATCCAATTTGTACCAAAAGCTTGTCGCAATGTTCGATCTTTATTGAGCTCAACACTGAGTATTGGTGTGGAGTTTAATTAAATCGAGTTTAGATCTAATAAATATATTTTGGATTTGGGTATGAATATGATTAAACCAGATCTAACCCCTATCCATTAGCATCCTATCCTTGACCCAAAACCTGCCTAAGGTGCCTAACTAGTGGCGAATTGTAAATGGTAAATTCGTAGTGCATGTCTATCATGACCTTCTCTTTTATCTTTCTTTTACACTCATTCCCTTTTGATTGGTGTTGTTGTTGACCAACTTTAGAAAGAATGATAATTGCTGGCAGTGTAAACTAAAATTTCGGAATAGAATGTTAGAATGATCTTTATTTGGATGCGGGGCAGGGGATATCATTGGGGTTAAGGTTTAGTTCGCACCAAATGCACTCAGAATCTGGATATTTCCTATTAATTCTTATTGGATATTTCTATTTCTCCATGGCTTTGAGTATAAATATATATAGAAAACATTTTTTTCTGTGAGTCTGTCAGTATCAGATTCCTTTTGTAGCTTTTATCCCTCAAATAGAATTTATCAAAATTTAATATTTAATACAATTATTGCTTTCTTGCATTCAAAGTTTAATAGCCTTACAGTGCTAGAACTTGTAAATTTATTAATTATTCAATGGCTCATTGCAAGAATTTGTATTTATTATTATTATTATTATTATTATTGGAATCTAAATGTATTTTTCTTTTATACATTTATCACACCTTGTTTTAGTCGAATTTAGTGACAAATTTCCAAGGTTAATTGTTATCAAGTGATATAACTTCTAATGTTGGATTGTAAACCTTACATATAGCTTGTGTACCAACTTGCTTATATGCCACCATAACTTTATTTGCTACTCTATGAATGAAGCATATATCTACTAAGTAGGTGCATGAATAGTGCAATAAATCTCTATATGCCCCTACTGTTTTGTAGGTTGTTCGATATAGAAAATGACATTTCTAGAAATTCCACTCGAGCAAGAGCATTTTGGAAAATTGAAAGACATAAGCATATTATTAATGAAATTTCTGCATAAAATAACTAGGTTTGGCACATTCAATGCACCCGATCAAGACTCCACAACCTATGAAATGTCCAGTATGAAATAATTCCTGGTTTAAAATTTTAATTCTTGAAGATAAATAGCTAAGCTCCCACTTTTTGGGTGATGATGATGATGTGCTAATCTTATTCCTTTCTTTATGCAAAACAAAGAAGATGAAGATGAACCCATTAAATTAAAGATGAGGTGCAAATTAAAAGGTGAGAATCTTTCCCCGTACATGCAAATCTCCAATGCCAAACCATGCCGGACCATTAGTGCTATATATTACAGTGATACTATATTAACTGTGATTAATTCAATTAGCTTTATCCAATAGGAAAAGCTGATGCATTCAAGATCCAATCTTGACTCAATAAACTTTCGCAGCTTTGCGGTAGGCTATGTGGCAGCATTTATACCAAACAATGCCACCAAATTAGATGCATGCATACATCTCAAGCATTTGATGCAGAAAGGTTATATTTTACGCAGCTTTCATATCATTCCTTTTCAACTGGGCATAACGAAGCAAGGGACAAGCTGCACGCCAGCTGAATGACTTTTTGAGTAAAATCTCTCAATTATTGCAACATCTAAGCAGTGTGCGATTCTCGGACAGACGAGATGTATTATAAAAGGACTCACCTGATGGACAAGTAGCTCCCACATAAGCTTGGATGGTCATTACTGGAAGATAAAATCCTCCCATTTTAAAATAAAAACAGGAATCACCAATCGGGCATGTGGACATCCAGAGTCCAGACGCCAGACCTTTCAATGGAACTAAACCAATGCCCGAAACCCACGCTATAATTATTGTATACATTATTTGATTCTATTTTAATAAAAATCCAGTAATGAATCCGCAAGTCATAAAGCAAAGGCATGAGAAGAAAAAGTCACCAAGTGGCCCCACCCCCAAGGCTGTGGTTAGCAATAATACAAGCATACAACGAACCCATATTAATTAAGGCCGTAGAGGATTATCACTAAACTAATAAATAAAATAAAAGCGGAGGGAGACGAATGGAGGAGGGTGCAGGTGTCCATGGCGCGGGGTAAGCTGCAGTTCTTGGCCAAACTCTTCTCTTTCCTTCACCCAGAAAAAGGAGAATAGGAAAAAGAAAACTCAAAATTCAAATATAATGATTCGGTAGCTTCCTTTCCTAAAACATAATTGGGGGTTCCTTCCCCCACCTTCCTTCTTTCTTTTACAGAATCCCTCTTTTCCACTCACTCCTCATAGCAAACCTGGTCCTCCTTATCCCCTTTGTCCACCCCCCCTTGCTCTCCCGTATCCCACTAAAAGGTCCCTCCACCCTCTCTCTTTTATAAAGTCCATACTTTTGGTGCACATAGAAGAGAGGGTGAAGGAGAGAGCAGGATGATGCAAGGTGATCCAGGGGAGTTGGGGATGGAGATGGGAATAGGAGGAGGAGGAGGGGAGTGTTCGTCGTCGTCTGCGGCGGCGATGGCCGCGGAGGAGGAGCAGCGGCAGCTGCTGAAGGCGGAGATAGCGGTGCACCCGCTGTGGGAGCAGGTGGTGAACGCCCACGTGGGGTGCCTCCGGGTGGCCACACCCATCGACCACCTCCCCCTCATCGACGCCCAGCTCGCCAATTCCCACCACCTCCTCCGCTCCTACGCCGCCCGCCACCGCCACTTCCTCTCCCCCCAGGACAAGCACGACCTCGACGCCTTCCTCGTAAGTGAAAATATTCATATCATCGTTCTACTCTCTTCTTCTTCTGCTGCTGCTTCGATTCTCTAAGCTTTCTTTTGTCATGGACTCGAGCAGGCGCAGTATCTATTGGTGCTGTGCTCCTTTAGAGAGCAGCTCCAGCAGCACGTCCGAGTCCACGCCGTGGAGGCCGTAATGGCCTGCCGCGAGATCGAGCAGTCGTTGCAAGATCTCACCGGTACGACAAAACCCCTCTCTCTCTCTCTCTCTCTCTCTCTCTCTCTCTCTCTCTCTCTCTCTTTCTCTGTTCATATGTTTTCTTATTTTCTCTGCAAAGCCTTTAATTCTCATACAAAACTTTTCTTTAATGTGTGATTTTTTTTTTTTTTTCATTTTTACTGCTTTGGGTTTGATGCTTTCTTAGGTTGGGAATTATGATATTGGTGACAATATAATTAATCAACTGGGAGATTTCTTTAATGTAACTTCTTCTATGGTTACTTACCGGAGGCATTAAGATAGACACAGCTAGGAGTGGCGTCTTGTTACTGTCTTTGCTTGCTTCTTTTATTGGTGTCCCTATGTGTTTTTTTTTTAAGGAGTCTCGCTCTATTGGTGGTCTTAAAAGGCACTATTGATGGGAGTCTGGCCCATGGGGAGGTGTTGGTTAAGTTTGGTGGGGAAATGACGACAAAAGAGGCTTCGTCATGCTTCGTGCCCACATGCATGGTAGAGATCCCTCTCCATTTCTGGGTTTAATCCTTCCGTTGGGTAAACTTCTTATGTTTCTGTTATGAAGCATGATTTGCTTCATCATTTCGATAGTTTTATCCTCTATAAATTAAGAAGTATGCAGTCCTGCGAGGGAGCACGTTCCTACGTTTTTTAATTAGTTTAACCATTTTTTTATTTTAACAGCTCCGAAAGCAAGGAAGACTTTAATCCGATTGTTTAGACTGGGCCTCACGTGATGGAAGAAATCTCATGTGGGACATATAATATTGTAGCAAAGCTGAAAAAGGTGATCAGGATATACTTTTGATGCAGAGATCCGGATGTTTATGGCCTAAAAATATACATAAAACATGATGTTCTTCTCTTAGCTTTACTCTAGAAGGGATGTAAATTTGATCTTTGATTTAGTCGATGAAGGAAAAAGACATTTAGGTCACCAAAATAACATTGAAATAATTACTAAGTATACTAGCACAGATTACTTCTGAAATGCTTCTAGCTGAAGGGGAAACTTTGTTGTTTCTTTGATGTTTTTTGAAGTCTCCATTACCTAGCAATTCTTGTATTATAGGGATACTAATGACATGGTTATCAAGGAATTTTATCTAGCCAGAAAACATCAGAACCATATTCATAAAAATACTAACATGATCTGAAAGGAAGACCATCTTCATTCCTTAATTAACCTTTGGATGAGTTGGAGGAAAAAGAACAAAAATTATGTAAACAATAAGACAAGAGATATGCTTATGGCTGCGGTTTGTTGGAAGATATGGAGGAAGAGAAATGCACGTTATTTTCTTAACTAAGAAAAGATATATTTATTTTATTTTGTAAAACATTCTCCAATCCTTGAAAAGTTAGAGTCTCTGTTTATCTAAGATTAATTCTCAGATACAAAGCCTTTGAAAGAGACTCGAAAGGTTCGCATCACCTTCTTTTCTTTTACCTATACCTATTTATATATATTATGTAATCTGCATCAATTTCTTATTATGAAATAAATTAGGGGGTAACTCTCTGTTACCTCCCTTTTTCTTCCCTTTTTCTTCAAGAAAAACAAGTAGAAAATACTAACATGATAAAAAATATAAAATTCAAAACTGCAATTCTATCATTCTGATAATTGTAATCATCCCTTTTGTTATTTTTGTCCATTTTTATTGACAATTCTCAATGGTTTCTCTCTCTGTGAGAGAGAGAGAGAGAGAGAGTTATCTAGTTAGCTGACAATATTGCCCTAATTGATAGTTTTGGGCTTTGCAGACTTTAAAAAAATCATATAATTTGCAGGCGAACAATAATGTTTCATCTCATTGTTGCTGACCCTGAACAAGTAAAAATAGCTAATGTTGTTGATATTAAATTTTTGAATACATGTTAGATTCTATTTTCTCAGGCTTTCCTTCAAATTTGCAACCCTAGAGTGAAAATGGCTTATGGAATTGAGATTTAACTAATAGGCGGCAAAGTTGTTGAACATCTACCAGAATACTACTTTGTAAAGCTTATATGAACCAGCGCAACAACTGTACCACATATTATTTAGCAGAAAGAGGAAATGCGAACAATTCAAGAAGAAAGTATATCAGCTAAATTCTGTAAGAACCTTATATCTAACAAAGTAATTCATATCTAATTAATATTATATATCAGAATTTTTTAAGGTAAAGATAGGACTACCCTCAGTGTTTGAAATTTGCTTAATTGTCATGATAAAACTGTAAATACACTAAAATGATCTTCAGTTTCTAGGTTGAACTTTAAGGAATTATTTAAGAGTTAAATTGATTATTCAACATTGAAACCCCTTAAACCTTTCTTCATCTTTCTTGTTATTTTACATTTTTTGAGAAGAATTTTTATATCTTACATGTTAATCAATTGTCTCCCTCTTTCACTAATTCATTTTCTTGAACATAAGAAACAGTTGCATCATTTACTGATCCATGAAATGGCAAACTCTTTTAGGAGTGACTCTTGAAGAAGGAACAGGAGCAACAATGTCTGATGATGATGATGAGCTTCAGTTGGATTGTCCTTTAGAAATGAGTGTGGATGGGCATGATATGATGGGATTTGGTCCTCTTCTTCCTACTGAATCGGAGCGATCCCTAATGGAGAGAGTGAGACAAGAATTGAAGATCGAACTAAAACAGGTTTTCTCCTTTTCGATTGCACTTGAAACTCCACAAATAATAGAGTTTGAGCCTCCATGTAAGCCTTCCTCGCATCTGCTTTATGTGGTAATGTAGGGTTTTAGATCGAAAATTGAAGATGTAAGAGAGGAGATACTAAGAAAAAGAAGGGCAGGGAAGTTGCCCGGTGACACAACTTCAGTGTTGAAGCAATGGTGGCAGCAGCATTCTAAATGGCCATATCCAACAGTAAGTAATTGCCCATTTGAGTTATCTTCTTACACTAATTACTCTAGATATAATATTTGAGGACAAAAAAGCTGCAGGCCGTCACACAAGGTGATGAGTTTGATTTTAGCACTACGTTCAGATACAGAAGCACGAAAATTCATCAATCAGAAAAGATATAGAAGCACACGAAATGACCAAAGAGTCATATATGGAGACCTTCATATCGAAGTCATAGGATCCTATAGGAGAGAACTTAAAACTTCCTCTATAATATAATGTATAATGTATGTGACCCGGAAAATAAGGCAGTTCATATTATTGATTACTTAGATGCCCATCTACAATGCTTTACTTATCATCACAATGTCTCATGGCTTTTTAAATAACAGTAAATATTTTATGGCATTTTTTTAGGAAGATGACAAAGCAAAACTTGTCGAGGAGACTGGCTTGCAGTTAAAACAAATTAATAATTGGTTCATCAACCAAAGAAAGCGTAACTGGCACAATAACTCACAGTCAGCAACAACTCTGAAGTCTAAGCGTAAAAGGTACGTTTGTTTTATCCTTTTTGTTGATGTGCTGGATATCAAATAATATGTTGATATCTTTGCTAAAAAAATAATATATTGATATCAACAAAGGGAAAGATGACATCAAGAAAAATCTATTTCTTTGCAGGTAAAAGGCTACAAGTGACTTTAGCAAACTAATTAACCAAGAAGAAAAGGAAGCAATACATAGTAACTTGATCATTCTAGTTTTTCTTGGGAGTATACCATCGTATTTTAAAGACTGACTACTTGTAGATGAACTGAAATTGTTTCTTAACTTGGTGTGTATGTGTCATTTAATTTTTACACTATTGGTGTTTTAATCTCTAAATTTCAATGATGTTATGAGATATGCAGATAGCATATGGTTTGTTAATTGATGTTCAGTGATTTGCATTGCTTCATAAATAAAAGTGGTTAGTTTTGAATAAATTGTTCCATAAAATCTTGCACTTACATTTATTTATTTGAGGTTGGGGTTATGATTATGATATTTTGCTCAAGAAAATCTATGAAATTATTTTTTTAATTCCAAAAAAATAAAAAGGGAAATTTCTGACAAAGGAAAACAAAAGGTAGAATTTTTTTTTTTTTTTTTCATGTGAAAATTTTCTAGAAATTCATCTAGAATCGATATTCAAAAATTTTAAGTTTTTCAGTTAAAAGTTGAAAAAAAAAAAAAGGAAGGCAAACTAGGGTTTGTTTGACATTTTTTTTGTGTTTTTTGTTTCTCATAGGTTAGTGAAATATCATATAAAGATTGATGTTGAATATAGCATTTGCACAAACTTCTGCTATTCCGTTCATTTATTCACACAACAAAAAAATTTTGCTACCAAAACCCTCCAAAATATTTTTAGACAATTTTAAAAGAATCACATGGTATCATCATACATGTTGTTTACTCTAGTTCATTTTTTTTCTTGGGCTTTTGCAAACAAAAAGAGTAAAAAGATGTAATACCAAATAGGCCCTAGGTTGTTCTAGATAAATAAGGTTTCTAGATAGTTTTTCTCATAGTTGCTAGCAAAAACTGAAGCATGAAATAATATAAAAGCAATGAATACAAAATGATAGTTAAGAAGAGATCCTAATCCAGGAATGAGGAAAAATTACCATACACCAAACAAAAGATATTATGAAAAGCATATTTAAAAAATATGTAGGCACCAATGGGAAATCGCCATCTAATTAGTTTCGATTGTGAGTTTTGACTAATTTCTCAAGTTGGGGTCAACTTGCTAAATAGCTAACATATTAATTTATAGTTATTTATTAGAAAAACTTCTCTTTTGCTAGTATATACCCTCTTTTTGCAAGAAGACAAGTAAAAAGTTGGAAAGAAAAGATGGTATTATCAAGGCTGCTTAGGAGAATCTTTAATTAAGATTTTTCTTCCGCTCACCCAAATCCTGCTTTGCTATGTCGTTCTTCGATGCTTTTCCCATTTTTAATAAAAAAAGACCTCGAATTCCTAGAAGTTCCCTACCTCATGGTTTATGCTTTTTACTTTTTACATTTTACTTCTTCTTTTTTTCTTCTCTCTCTCTCTCTCTCTCTCTCTCTCTCTCTCTCTCTGTGTGTGTGTGTGTGTGTGTGTGTGTGTGTGTGTGTATCAAAATGATAACTTGTGGGGTTTTCAATTGAGGTCTCATGCATGATCCTCAGTATGTAAAGCATATTTGGCTAACTGATGAGCTGCCTTATTACAGTTCTTTTTGCATGAGAATATCTCGAACTGTTGCTTTATTGGCAAGATGGTACACATTAATGATTAGATGCCTTAGTATTTTTTTTTTTTCTATGTCACTATCTGAGAACTTCTGGTTTATTAGAAAAGTGGTACATATCAACAATGACTAGATCAAACTCAAGTCAATCTCTCGGCAACAAAAACAATCTCTAATAATGTCGAGCGTATCCCCTTCTAATTCAAAATTCTTAAAACCACACCACAGGCAAGAATTGATGCGGACTATAACATGCCCTCGGTTTCATAACCTTTGGGTTTACGACAAATCTCATTTTTAATTTTGAGCTAAAGCTGCCATAATTTGACATGGCCCTCGGTTCCTATAATTTCCTTCTTTTGTAGTTTCGGTTTGAGAATGACTTTCTCAAAATACTGCCTCAGTTTCCTAGGAAATCCTTGTTTCAAATAGCTATGATTTTGTTCCGCGTTTCTCAAAAATAGCTGGGTTTAGGTTTGGTGGTTGTGTTATGAGTATGCCGTTATTATAATAACATCCACTTGGCACTTGAACTTTATTAATGTTACGATGATAACGGGCTTTACGTGCCTTTTATCCATGCCAAACACGTCAAACTGAGGTCTAGCTCGTTAATACGTGCGTCTGGTCAAGATACCGACCTCCCCTTCATCCAGGAATGGAACTTTATGGGCCCTTCGAGCAACTATAAAGCCTGTCAAACTATGAAATAAATTGAAATATGGTATTCGTGAATACTAGAATATCCCAGTTTTATTTAAGAAAGTTGTTCTAAATAGAAATATATGGAGAATTAGGATTGTTCCATGAAATCAAAACAAGCTTGATGATGATAGTTATGTTATTGGAGTCCACAGATCAGTTGGACAACTAGAGGTTGGTGTCCAGGACTTGATGCACCCTATCTGATAGCAGGTTCCACGAGCATGTTCATCGTTGAACAATTTGGACTCCGTGCTGCAGCATTGGTCCCATAGCCATTGTCGAAGGATGGCCGCAAGGCCCACCTAAGAGAAGAAGAACCAAAATCAAATGAACTCAAAAAAAGAGAAGAGAAATTCTTTATACACTGCACCCGATATAGAAAAAATATACCATTTCATCTAATTGAGCTACATAGCCACCACTTTTCAATACGCATTTCATGCCTACAATTTCACTTTTTCGTTTAAAATTTTAAATGATGAAACTAATATCCCTTCACTTTTGAAAAAATTATAATATCTTGCGGACATTCAAATTATGACTTTACACATAGAATATCATAATGAAGGGAGGGATATTCTCATCATTTAAAAATTTTATAAATTTTTAATGAAGAAAATATTCTTCCCTCTTTATAATTTTTGAAAGAAAAATTATGACAGGATGTCATAATATGGCCATAGGATATCATAATATGGCTATAAAATATTAATTTCTTCATAAGACGAAAAATATTTTCATCATTCAAAATTTTAAATGAAAAAGTAAAACTGAAGGCATTAAATGCACATTGGACAGTATTAGCTACATGGTTGAATATAATTGGACAGTATGCTCTACGTCAATTTTATTACACCACATGCGGTGCACAAAATATTTCTCGAGAGAAGAAACCTAGAGTTGAGCTTAGGTATCGAAGATCCAGGAACCGGCCCATCATTTGGGATGTTGAATATTTATGGTGTAAGGCAATTTTAGCAAGGTACAAATTTAACCAGACCTTGCACGAATGCAAACCAGGAAGGAAAACCTCTGCAATGAGAACATCTGTCAGGGAGCTAGGTTTGTGAAGGTCTCTAATATGGATTGCAGGCTCTGGGCAAGAGATCGATTTATTCAGGCAGCCTTGGCTTTAGTTTACTCCTCTTAATTCAACGTTGATTCGACTCGATATGAATGGTTACTTTCATGAACTTTGAGGTATCTGATAGGTTTACAAAGCAGAAGGCTTGGGATGCTCAGAAGCTGGCTACATTTTTTTCCTCAGGAAATTATCTCCGACGTTTTTAAAATTCATATGCCAAAAATGGCACTGGAAATATCAATTAGCTTGTGTTAAGACTAAAGCTACAAAGGTTAATCTAATGGAGCTGTACAATGTCATTATCAATAGACCAACTGATCCGGCTTCTAATAAGTTTTAATGCATATTGATGACTCCTGTTGAGCGTAGAACCGGTTTCTTCTGGTGGAGGACCAAATGGAGTTTACCTGTTAAATTTACCCTCATGTCTCATGACCTTGTAGATCCTTCACAAAGAACGGTGATCTTGTCTTGACGTT
The DNA here is from genome assembly GCA_006176705.1 of Cocos nucifera. Taxonomy (NCBI): domain Eukaryota; kingdom Viridiplantae; phylum Streptophyta; class Magnoliopsida; order Arecales; family Arecaceae; genus Cocos; species Cocos nucifera. The sequence goes on along the minus strand of QRFJ01000042.1, from coordinate 2,054,266 downwards.
GAAGAGGATTCAGAGCATGTTGTGGTTCGGTGTCTAAATGCTCAAGATGTGAGGAATGATTAAAAAAGTTCCTATGTGGTCGAGCATGCTGATGACTGGACCTAGCATCAGGATCAAGCTTGCTCTCGAGTCTTGCAAGATATTTTATTTTTTAATCTTTTGGGATGTACTCATGCTGGATTGGTGTGAGCACCCATTTGTACCAAAAAAAAAAAAAATTAGGAAAGGAAGAGAGTTGCCACCGGCACCGCGAGACTGGAGATCACTCTAGCATGCTCAGCCAGATCATGGATATGGATGGACTTCATTTTGTGGTTGTCTCCCTCTTGATTTCACAATCCATCTTTTATGGTAGTGCTCGAAAATTTGGATTTCATAACCGAAGGAAAATTGCAGACAACTCCATTTCCATTCCTTTCCCAACGGATATGATTAGTTTTCCAACAGATAAATTATATTTCAGGTCACAAATTATTGTAATGCAGTACTGAGATACATATTTTAAGGTTTCATGGCCACTATGGTCAGCACGCGGAATGCCGTTGAGGCACAATTTCAGATTACCTCTTCTATTCCAATGCTCGAGGCTTGCAAGTTTCATACAGAAGAGATTTGAGAGGAGGGGCTAAAGCTGTGATTGTGAATGCTGAGTGGTTATTTTGGGCTGCAGGCAATGATAGGGTAAAGCTTGCTTCCTCCATGGTGACCGCTTTTAGGCCGTTTCATCACGACAGTATGGCACTGAGGTGGTCTGGATCCTTGATGGATCGGGAACTTGCCTATGGAGGCCGGTTTCATTATTTGGGAGCATTGTGGTAACATGATTTATGCAGCAACAAAATCTTTGGTACGGTTGCTCGTTTGCTAGAAAAGCAGACTTCAAGCAGCTTGGCATGGATCGTAGACTGCAGTCTTGAGGTATAATGCCACACAAATCTGGCAGGAAGATGATTGGCGTATAGTGGTCCAATGGATCCAGATTCCTAGGACTGCTGCTAGCACTTCCCCCTTCTGAGAGATACCTGGCAGCTTCACAGAATTAGCCCGTCAAGGTGTTATGGATGACAGTGAATTCATGATGCAGGACTAGGTTCCTTCACAGCTTTTTTCTTTTATATTGCAGCAGAGGCTTAGGGGTGCTCCTTCCCTGGATTTTAGTTTGTTAATTTTAGTTGTTGTTTCTGGAGTCATCCCGCCGCCCCCGCCCGAACCCTGCCACACCCACCACTCCCCCACACCCACCGGGCAACACACCAAATCAAAGAAATATATATTCTCATTATACCGAGTAAACATATATTTGGCAACTTCCTAGTTGCAAAATTAAAAAGCTCGAACTTTTCATGCCTAAATTTTAGCAAACTACCAACATAATGTTTGGCAGGCTGGAGTAACCATGAAACGCTTAATGACAAAAGGAAGACCTGGGATCAACATACGGAAGGCAAATTTCAAACTTTTGTCCTTTTTTCTATGCATTTTACGATAAATAATCAAACTTTTGAAGTTTTAACAATCATTCAATGTAAAAAAATACTAAGACACTTTCATTCAATATTGCAGAAAATAAGTCAAAACTGATTTCGATGTAGCATCATACTATTGTAGCATGTCGAGAAGGAAACAGAATCCACATAATAACGAAAATCCTGCCAGTATAAGTAACAGGGAAGGAGCTGCAGAAAAGTCATCAAGCTATAGTTTCTATGCATATGCAACATACCATCAACTTAAAACAATTTACTACTCTTGGAAAGCACGGTAAACCAGCTTATTAAAGAGTATCTGAAGCTCAAGAAAATGACTAGAATTCTCTACACTGTATATGATCACACGCCTTTGAAACCTCAACCTGAATCCCATTTTCCAATCGACGCAATGCTCTCTACTTGTAACCAGCAGGATAACCAGTTGGTGGGTAAGAACCAGCTTGGGGGTAAGCGGGTGGATATCCAGCCTGAGGAGGTGGTGGGTACCCATATGGTTGCCCATATGCCTGCTGGGGTGGATATCCAGCAGGAGGTGGAATAGGCTGATCGATGCGTGACATCTGCTGGACTGGAGGCACTGCCATCATTGGTGATGGCCCAAACTTGCCATCTCTCTTATCCAGTTCAACCTTATGTTGTGTCTGAACTCCCATACAGCAGTATCAATTAAAAAATGTCACTGGAAATGCAAGAAGGTAAATAAAATTCGGATGTAGTCCAAGCATTCATGCTTACCTGCATACATGCACAGACCCTGCAAAATATATGCAAGCACATAAGTTATGGTCTTTAATGGCCCCTACTAAGACAATAAAGACTGATTGAAAAGCTGGCATGGTCTTACGTCCAGTATACGAAGTCAGACAGACAGGACAATATCTGGGAAGCTTCCTGGATTTCATCACTTCCAACAATCATTGCAACAATTGAGAAAATGCATGCAAGTTGTTGGAGGCAGAACATAAATCCCTGCATTTAAATGTACACGTAGTGCAATTTTCTAAGACCATAGCTAGTTTCAGCACAAGAAATTGATCGCTTTGGAACCAAGAGAAAAGATAGGTACGATAATGCAGTTGTCGCACTGAGTTGTTTGTATGTTGAACTCATCTTGCAGCAAGAAGCGGGTTGAGGCAACTGAGTTACCAAAGCATAGGAAAACCTGAAACAAAAATGTCAAGTGTAACAGAATTCAAAGATATGAAGTAGCTGTGAGATGCAGTTATTGGACGACATTTCATAGCTAAATTTTTAGCTATATGCACCAACGACAGAATATATACATTCAATATTTTCCGTTTAATCAGTGCTTTTTTTTTTCCTGATACAACTCTTCAATTCAGTTTATATACAGCGAAAAGGGCGAAGTTTATCACATAAATCTAACCATCAATTAAGTACCAAATAACAGGAGTTGACCCCTGGAAAGGGTTCACATGACGTTGAAAGCATTTTGATAGAAAAAGCCAACTACAAGCAATCTGTAGGTTACTGGCATAAGGGTGATTTTGAAGCAATGCAACCTCCTCATGAGCAAAGGGAATGGGTTATCAAGAACATCAATTGTTTCAAATTGACTGTGGTGAAAAATGTGCAAGACTTTTAAGTTCTTCAGTTCTTCATCCAGATTTAATGGGCAGAAGTAGCATTGGATTGCAAGGATGAGATAGATAAACTTCCCAATCAGCTAAAAACCAAGCAGCAAAAGATTACAGTTTCAATATTGAACCGGAAATGTGGCACCATGAACAGGAGAGAACAACAACCCCTAAAAAGATAATATAAGAAATAAAATGTTTGGATGGAGTCTGAATGCTCCATGCTTAAAAGGGAATAAATCATGGCTACTCGATAAAAAAATAAGAATAATATTGTAAGTGAAGTAGGTATAATGCATAAGTATAATAAAATACGAAGAATTCAACTAAAAAATAAAAAAAGGGGCCCCTGTTAGCAGTCATTTAGTATAAGCAAATTTTATAGACTGCAGAATAGGAAAAATGCATGTGTAATAAGATATGAAAAGAAATTGAAAATTTTGAAAAAAAAGATGGTGATACATTAATGGTCATTTAGTATATGTAAATTTTATTAGCACCTGTGCAATAAGTAGGATAGGAGCAATGAATTGTACATCATAGTAGACTCCCTATTAACTAAAATTACAGTGGAAGAAAATCCAATCTTTATACAGAAAAATGGTAACGTATTATTTCAAAAATTTGTATTTAGCATGTAAGGTTAACTGTTATAAAATGTACCATTAGAGATGCACATGGCTTTTAGAACCAACCCACCCTACCTAGAATTTATGATTCCAGGTTAATATTAGATCCCAAAAGCATTCATAAAGGATTGAGTACGGTCGGCTAAGAATAGTCTCAAAATAAAAATCATACAGAATGTTCAATCTAGTTCTGAAGTCTACACCTGAGTTAACATTGTACCAATCCCATTAAGCAGTTAAGCTTGATTCCAAACACAAGAGTAGTGATTAACCCATGTCCAGCTTGGATGATACCAAATTCAACATGACCCAACTGACTAACACTGTCCTCTACTACTGGCTATTGGTGAATTAGATGAAAGGAAGAGAGAGAGAGAGAGAGAGATGCTACTTTGTTGCTAGCAGTTCCCACTCTCAGTTTAATATTAGACATCGACAAGGAACCAACAGGCCCGGTCAATGACAAGCCTTTCAACGCTAAAACCATCTGAGTATTCCACACTGCTTATATATAGAGGAATACAACATATTTATAAAACAGATGTTTTATGTGGAGGAATGCAATATATGCCAGTATTTAGATTACAATAGCTAAGATACTTAGGAGTTTACCTAGTGGTTATCAACACTGAAACAACGTTTTCCCTAACAGAATCACAAGATATCAAAAATTACTACTTTTAAGGATATAAATTTACATAGGGTCTACTATATTTTCATTGACAGATTGACTGACGCATGAGCAAAGAATTGAGATGATTAAATAACTATCTGTATAGGGACTAACAGAGGATACAAACCAGTAAACAGAATATAAAACTCTACAAAATCACGGATATTCAAAAGTTAGATTTCACCAAAACCCACAAAAAAGTAATGGCAAATAAATATCCTAGAAAAGGATACATGAAAATTATGACAGCACTATAATTTTGCAAAATTAAAAGAATAACACATCAAGACCAGAAAGAAACGGAGAAAATTTGACAATATAACACAGGTAGACGGTTATGAGTGCATGATACCAAGAACAAGACGCAACAAAAGAGATGTTGAAGAATACCTTTGTGGTATTTAACACAAAATGTGGAATTATTTATTAAAAACTGAGGTTCTTAAAAGCTGAACCAAATAAGTTGTAGAATCCGATTGCTTGCTGTACTACAATAGTGACAAGATGATCAATTTGCAAGTCTAATTGTAAGTGGCATACATATAAAGAAACATAATTTAAATCAACTTTTCATACACGCTTGAGCAGGGAAGGAACTAGAGTCTACAGGGATTTACAGAAGTGTCATGCTGCTGGTATTTTAAGGCATACCTGAAGTTTCAGTAACAATCAAGTAGTTCAAAAGTGCAAAACAGTAAACTTTAATGAAAGAGATGTGCTCTAGGTATGATGACGAATAAATAATTGCTATTTTTAAAGGATCTTGGTTAATGGTTAAGTATAAAGAAAGGATTTCTGATTACTAAAAAAGAATGACTAAATATTAACTCATCAGATCGTTCTAAATTTGAGAACTGTCGACCTCCCCGGCAAGATCATTACAGAAGGGGGAACATTACCATTGCTTCTAAAATAAAGGATGGAAAAGCATTACATATTTAGTAATGGTAATCTAGATCTTTAATGACACATGAAAGCTAACGTCAACATAACCCTCAAGTAAAATTGGGTGCAGCTGCTATAAAGTATGAATATTAGTACTGCCTTTCACACTTAAATTAATGAGAAAACGTATTTCAATCACTTGTCATGAAAATTTCTGGAAACAGTGAATAAAGATAATTAAGTCCGAACAGCACTGCTCACACCCAAAAAATTCCTCAATTCTCTTAGTCTTATAAGCATCAGACACACCTTCATTCCTTTAGTAAGATATGCAGCATGTATATAACAAAAGCACATACATCTCTTTTTCTCATCCGCTTTCCCCCACCCTGTGTGCCACTTCAACCCCCTACTTTCCCTATCCTCTTTCCTGTTTCTACATATGATACTTGTTGCATGAGTAGAGGAAAATGGAATAGATAAAAACTACGATCGCATGCAGGTATCAAGAAGTTAAAGAAGGCTCCAAAAAGAAGAGTCCTCAATTCATGTGAGAATTTTCATGGAGGCAATTGGAGGCCTTACAGACCTAGATAAAAGTTGTGCCAGGATTTGAAAATAGTAACATCAACATAAAATGGAAGTTTTAGCAAAAGAAATGGCATAGCAGGATAAAACTCATTGATTGCACCCAGGCTTGTTATATACATATTGCTAGTGTTAAATCAAACAATCTTAAAGCTGTAGATGAATTAAAACAGTAAAATAATATATTTTATTGGTACATCACACAGTACAATTCTAATAACAATATCCAATCAATATTGTCATCAAATATGCTACAAAACATCACCCTTCACTTTTTACTTCAGTCAGTTTGATTTTTTCTGGTAAATTGGAAAAATTAAACCAGAGTATAGATACATTCGTGGGAATCAGAAAATAAAATAATTAAAGTTTGAGCAGGAAGATCCGCGGTAGAGTCTTATAACATAGGCCTAATGTTGTTGGGTATATAGGCAGCCATCCAATCCACTATTAGCTTCCTTATAGATTGTGATACCTCAAGTGAGAGCATTGTATATATCACTCGCCGGCAATCCTGTAGAAGCGGATGAGATCCGACATCAAAAGATTGTGAATTTGAGAGCCATTTGATCGCTGTCAAGAAGTCCTCTTCTAGACAAAAATAAGAGGTCCTCAATATATGTGTACCATAAGTCAGCCCCTCCAATGCCACATGCAGTTCCGCTATCAGAATGGTAGTATTGAAGATCCTAACACTATTGTAGCTAATAGAGCACCAATAGTCCTAATAATAATGTCTGCTCCAACAACTGCACATCTCTTCTGTACGCTACCATCAAAGTTGACCTTAAGGACGCATGAGGATGGTGGCTGTCAAGAAAAAATGTCACTTATGGAAACTTAGACTGCATAATACGAGCCACAAGCTACCTCTACTGTCAACGGTCGCTCCAAAGTAGGTTACCCCTACATCACTCAGCATTGATGCATGTGTGAAGCATATTGTTGTAGGTTTTAGATTTATTTTAAGTTGTTGGCATTTACTATTTTTGAATTAGTGGCTTTTTAAATTGTATGTTGGTGATCTGATGACCTAGTATCAAATTTCGAGGATTTAGATCCTTTTTCTTCTTCTTGAATATCTCATTTCTATGTATCTTCTTGTTTCAAAACTCCAACAAGATCTGGCCGAAGAGTCTTGCTTACAAAAAACAAAAGCATTTGGGCTACTTTGCCCCAACTATTACTTTTTTATTTTGTGATGTGACTACTAATGACCGCCACACCAGAAGATATTAGCTATGGGCCATTTTGTTCAGCAAGCTAAATACATAAAAGAAAGAAAAGGATGGTGAAGGCACAAAACCAGATGCTCCATCTCTCTTGGGCATCCATACGCTCCCTTTTTGATCCACCCCACCTTCTCTCCTAGTAACCATAGGAATGGGCAATAAAGGAGCTAACTTTAGACCTTTTTCATTATGGCTCTGTGTATATGCATACATGTACATATGTATGTCCTATAGATGTAAGGAAGGACATTTTGCATTATTAACCAAGACTGGAATTTCTTCTCTTCCACTTAGCCATCCTATGCTTGGAAAACCTTCCAAAATATTTATGAGATGTATTTCCCTCATTTAAATTTTATAAAGCTTTGGGAAAAAAAATTGAAGAGGCATATTATACCCAAAACATAATAGACATTCTTTGTGCAAGAAAATTAGTTAACATGGTGTTTCAAATACAAAGTTCATGAGTAGTAGGGATGGCAACGGGTCAGATATAGGTCCGGCCGGCCTATATCTGTATCTGCCTCACAAGTAAAAATTAATACCCATTCCCGCTCCGTACCTGCCTTAGGTCGAGTCGGATTGGGTCAAGTAGAGATGTGGGCCGGATAGATAAAAATGGTTGGTCGGATCATATTGTGTACAGATAAACAATAAAAAATTATTATAATTTTGAAATGGGGATATATTAAGGTTATATCAAGTCGGGTTTGGATCAAGGCATACCATTATTCGTACCCAATCTAATTCCGTTTCGGATATTTTTTCTAGGATCCATACCCATCTCAAATTCCAATCAGGTCAGGTAAAACCTGCTCCATTCAAATCGGGTTGGATCGGATATCCGGTGGGTTAATTAAACTTGCCACCCCTATTCATGAGAGCATAGAAGATGCTCACAAGAGCTGATTGTCTATTAAATTGATTCAAGTAATTTATTTTTCTTTGGTTGATAATAAGGTAAAGAACCACAAAGAAAACTCAAAAATGATATGCGGATTCAAAACAGTGACTATGCCAATTGAAGGTAATAGGATTTTCAAGCATCACAATAAAGTTATAACACAATATGGTAATGTCAAAAAACAACCACCTTATTTTAGATCAAAGATAATGCTATAGAATAAAAGAATAATAAAAAATAAAATGATTTAATACCTCAGTGCAAAGGCAAAACTCCGGACATCGACTCTCTCCACACCTGCCACTACATGGTAGATAGCCAGCACAGCATACATACCTAAAGAGAGAGCATTCTTATGAGGACAAACGAAAGAAATGAATGTAGAAAGGATGAAAAAAATCATATACTATAATTTTGCCAAGAAAAGATAGAACTGAAATTACCTTGACATGTCATTATAAAGAGCTCGTTTGCGGAGCATATAAGAAACACATGGCCCACTGAGGAGAAACAAGGGTGTTAGAGAATATTCAAACATTGGTTTGCAATAAGAAAGAGTTACAAAATGTAAAAATAAGAAAGCAAACCAATTCAATTAGCACAGATTTAGAATGATGTCTTGAGTAAATGTAAAGCAAAGCACAAAAGAAAATAAAAATGAGAGATAACTGGAGCATGTTACAGGATCAAGCATTAGTCATATGCAAATGCTGAGTACGTAAGCAAGCCAAACCATTGACCTCAATCATAAATCCATGATTTTAACCCAAGGACAACAGAAATATACAAGGCATAGCAGCAAACTACCATAGGCCAACCCAAAGTAAATTTCTTTCCAGTACCACTTATACTGTCAAATGACTAAGCTCAACAAACATGTTCAACAGATCAATAAGAAACTTAAAGCAAATATGACAGAGCCAAGAAAGCTGATGGGTGACTTTTGACTTTATTTCTCAATAAAAAAAAGTGTCAGAGTAAACAGAAGACATGGTAATGTGCTTTGCTATCACATTTAGAATTGCTTACCACAATATGAAGTCCTTTTTTATCACTGCTAAAATGGATCTAGTATTAACCCTTCTTCTATATCCCCATATATTTGCACTTATTTGTATGCACATGGATAAACATGAGAGTGAGCGTGTATGCATGTGTGTGTGTGTGTGTGAGAGAGAGAGAGAGAGAGAGAGAGAGAGAGAGAGAGAGAGAGAGAGAGAGAGAGAGAGAGAGAGAGAGATTGAATGGATGTTCATGGATGTGCAATTGTCCTTCCGTCTGTCTGTCTGACTCCAGAAACACATGCAGAAATAATCGATGTAGTATACGGCATTCTTTATCATTTATTACATGTTTAAGTTTGTCCATTTGATACAGACACAAGTAATTGATCTAGTATAAGGCTTTCTATATCATTATACTACACATTTAAGTACATATATCATACATAGAATACATAAAAATATTTGCCTTAACTGATGTCTTATACATACAATACATACAGACACATATATTCATCCATGCATACATACATGTACATATATGTGTATGTATGTATGTATCCCAACTAGCAAGCAAATATAGAAAAACACCAGATGCATCTTTTCCTTCTATTTCCACACGTTTTTACCATGACAGTTATGATGTCATTGCCACCTCATATAACATTATTCATTTCAACCGCTGCTAAAGCATGACCAGTGAAATGCAGTTTAGTAACTGTGGTCTGCATATTGCAATTCACAGGATTTTGAAAACAAGCGTATGGTTACTATTTAAAAATTTGATTCCAATAATGCATGTACAGAATTAAAACAGTCAGTAAGAATCCTTGGCAAAGATTGAAATGTTTAAATCCAAATTTGCCTAAGAGGAGTCTAAAACTGAAATAACTTTAATCTAATGCACTGTGCTAAACTGAAAATAGGAAAATATGAAGATATGAAATTCTTACAATAGGCATACACAACTCAAACATGAAAGCTTGGGTAGACTTATTGGGACAAAAGGAACTATGGTCAACCTACTAAAGGGTGACCAGACTATACTTCAAGTGCTTATCACTTATTTTACTTTTACAGAAAGGCTAGTAATTCTTTCTAAATAATAGGTTTTGATATATCAGTATCAAATAAAGCCAAGTGTGTTTAAATTGGCTGAAATCACATCAAGGCCCTATTTGTTGCTCCAGATATGTTTGGCATCATTTAAGTGGGCACTTTAGGTGTGGATATCAGTGTAATTTTTGTTTGATGAACTCCTTCAAATGTTCCAGACATCATCATCAACTTACATGATGAATACGTAGAATTGTAAATGCACCAAATGTTTCTACTGGGTGGTACAAGTATACCATAGGATGATTTACTTTATGATCGTCGAACCGGAAGAAATAGGGATCAGTTTACATGACATGGATCAATCTATGATCACCTTATACATGATATATACGTAACATCCTTTAGTTCAAGAACAATCAAGACGTGTAAGTATGTAAGTTTAAGCTTTCAGTAACATGCAGCTTATTCAATTATCATTTTGAAAAAGATGAATGCGCAGGCTGTTTCAAGTCCTAAATTGGATATTCAGGGAAAGACAATTGGCTTAGAAGAGTTCATGTTTCACCAGAATTAAATTAATATCTCAAATTTTCTGTTCAAGACTTTAAGCATGATGGGAAAACTTAAAAACTAAATTCCATATTCTGCATGATCATGAGCATTTTAATGCCTAAAGTCAAATCATTTCCAAATAATCACTTCTTCTTTTTCTTTTTTTTCCTTATAATGAGGTTTGTGCAGTAAAGGCACCACTAAAACCGCACCCTTTTTTCTTTCCTTTTCATCTTCTCGTTGCCCCTTGGATGGTGTTTGATGACCCAAATGGGATCACCAAGATGGCTGTAGATCATTAGTAATCCTTATCTCGAGGTAATTTGATCCCTGATGATCTAAGATCATCACACTTGGTATGTAATATTCTAGTGATTTTGAATCCTCGGGTATCCACTAGTAATCTATTTAGTATTCTATGAAAATCAAGATCACTGGCTGTACAATACCAAAACTACCCCTGAGATATTCCTAGAATATTTTTTTTAATCATATAAATATATTATGATATATTAGGTATATATTATAGTATATTATAATATATTTATCGTAAATACAACATATGTAATATCAATAATATATAATATGGATAATAATATATTAGATATACCGATATATCATTTTTTCCTGCTAGACTGGTACTTTTATCATCAAGTTTCTACCCAGGTCACCATCCTGAAGTGATTTTGGATACCCAACCTTAAGGATAGGATTTTTGTCACTGGGTTGGCCGGTGATTTAAGAAGTGGAGGTAATTTGAGATCACCGCCACATAGGATCACTATGTTACAACCAAATGTGGTGATCTCATCACCTCCACCCACATCCGATGATCATCCCATACCAAATGCCCCTTTAAGATATGTTTCCTTTCAAACATAAAGTGAACAGAAAAAAGGAAGCTCATTAGATCTTCGATGCTGGTAAAAGATTCAATTACCCGGTTTCTATTATTCACGGGGAAGCAACCGAGTGATAAAAGTAAAATCACTATTCATCCATTTCTTCAGCATCCATCAAGCTAAATTTTGAGTACCACAGGAGGGAGGGAGGAAAAAAATAGCAAAAATGGAAAGAATCAAAAGATGCTAAAAGGAAATCGAAATATATCCCAACACGAATTGCCCCCAAAACCCCTACGCCTGGAATACACGAAAAATTCAAGAGGCACTCCTCATAATTAAACCTGTAAAATTAACAAAAGGAGAAAGAAACATTCGCGGACAAACACAATGCAAGAAAAGCAGCAGCACTGGATCGATCAACCAAAAATTGAATCGAGAAACAGGAAAAAAAACAACATCAAGCTCAAAATACTCACCACCAGAGCGCCAGGCAACAAACTGCAGAAAAGAACGACCACATCGATCAGAGATCGGCACAAGAAGAAGATCGAGAAAAGGAAAAGATCAAGAGGTCGAGGGATCGAGAGTGGCTCACAGGGAAAGTCGGCCTTCATGGTGCTCATGAGATCGACGTGCCAGAGATTCCGGTAGCTCTGCCGGAGCTGCATCTTGTCGATATACGCCTGCGACGCCATTGTCGGACTCGCCGCCGCCGCAACAGCGGTCGATCGCGAGCTCTGATCGAAAGAAGAGGCAGCGGAGATCTAGATCGGGCGAGCTACTCCTCGCCCACCGTTTTTAAAAAATGTAGAAAGCGAAGCAAGTATCCCCGTCGTCACGTTTGCCAATTTTTTTAAGATTTTCTGGGGGATAAAGTTTCAAGGAAAAAGAGCCCAAAGTGCTCCCAGACATCCGAAAATGGGCAGCTCCGCGTGGGGTGAGCTTTCGGGTCTTTTCCCAGGTAGGGAAAGTTTTTTTTTTTTTTTTTTTTTTTTTTTTTTTTTTGACGTTTGAAAAATTAATAAATTAAACGTCGAGCTGTAGGATCCCAGGCAAGCAACCGCGAACCCGACGGAGACCGTTTTGGATCATCTGTGGTAATATAGAACCCGAACCACTGTAATCTTCGAGGGTAATAAAGAAATTTGACAGCGATTAATTGATTCGAGAAGTAATCACCGTCAGCGGGCGCGCGCTGGACCAAATTTTCGATCGGATGGTACGCACGCGGACGGTTGGATCAGGTCTTTTGATCTCGAAGCGCATTCGATTACGTGTCTAGCTCTGACCGGCGAAATCGCGATGGCAGGCGTGGGGTTGAGCTGCCGACGTGGAATCTCACAGATGTCGGGGAATTTACGCCGACGGGTGGGTCAGCGGACGGAGCGCAGGCTAATGCGGAGGAAGCGTCACCAGCCTTTACGAAAAATAAATAAATAAATAAAAATCATCGGTTGGGAATCTGGGATGGCTTGTTTTGGAGCTACCGCATCAAGGTAGTTGTTGCTGAGTTTTTTTTTAAAATATTATTTTTTAATATTTAATTTTAAAAATATTATTTTTTGAATTTATTTTCAAAACTATTATAATTGGGTTGAGATGGTGGTGACGTGAAGCCGCATGTTCAACATGCGATTTCAGATTAAAAATCGTAGGTTTAACATACGATTTTAAGATAACATATTATTTTATATGAAAATAAAATTAAAAAATAAATTTATAAATAAGAGATGGGGTTTCTAAACAAATCGTATCTTTAATATGTAATTTTTTTTTTTTCCGTTCTCTCGAACAGTGCTATTTATTATTATTATTTTTCTCCTGAGAGGTTGGGGGACCAAAAGAAAAGAGAAGGTAGGATGGGACTGCGGAGGGTGTGGGGGGCGATGCGGCACGGAGGGCGATGGGGCAGGGCCGGGGGAAGGGAGAGGGGGATGATGGTGGTCGTGTGGAATACGGCATAGAGGGCGATGGGGCTGGGTTGCACGGATGGCGATGGAGTGGGGTCGAAGGAGGGAAGAGGGGATGACTACAGCGTCGAGTCGTGAAGGATGCAAGGGCGGTCGTGTGGGATGCAACATGGAGGGCGGTGGGGTAGAGCCGTACGGACGGTGGTGGGGTGGGACCGAAGGAGGGGAAGGGGGACGACTGCGGCACCGGGCCACGAAGGTTATGGGGCGTGGTCGTGTAGGGTACAGCACGAACGATGGTGGAACGGGGCCGTGCGGATGGCTATGAGATAGGGCCAAGGGATGGGAGGGGAGGGCGGTGGCGAATGTGTCGGGGATAATGGGGATGAGGTGGGGCGAGGGTTGTTGCAAGAGGAAGGAAAGGAAAAAAATGAAAAGAAAGAAAAAAAGAAAAAAAAATTTGGGGAGGAGAGGAAAAAAAGATAGAAAAGAAAAAAACTATTAATTTAATAATATGATTTATATAATAGTATATTATTTTTAAAAATTATTTTTTATAATAATAATAATATGTTATTATTAATCATATAATAAATATTTTTTATTTTTTTAATATATAATATAATTTCTATAAAAATAAGATATTTTTTATTTTCTAATAATAACATATTTTTAAAATATATGTTAGAATAACATATGTTTTTAAAATATATGTTAAAAATAACATATGTTATTATTTTTATAATAATAACATATGTTAAAATATATTTTTAAAATAGGATTATAAATAGCATATGTTTTATTTTTTAATAATAACATATTTATTTTAACATTACTAACATATTTATTTTAAAAATAATCCTATTTCAAAAAATATTATTTTTAAAAATATGTTATTATTAAAAATAATAAAACATTATTTTAGTAAAAATTATTAAAAATATTTATTTTAACATTACTAACATATTTTATTTAAAAAATAATCTAATTTTAAAAAAATAATAAAATTAGGATAATAAATAAATATTTATTTTTTAAAATAATTTTTTATTAGTAAATATGTTATTATTTTTATTTTAAAAAAATATTTTTATTTATAATAATATATTATTAATAAAAATATGTTATTATTATTATATATTAATAATATATTATTAAAATAATATTTTATTATTATGTTTTTGAAAATTAAATTTTTTAAAAATAATATGTTAGTATATAAATAGTATTTTTAAATTCATAATGAAAATATTATTTTAAAAAATACTTAAAAATTCTAAATTTATTTGGTAAGTGAAGTTACTAAAATAATAATATAGATTAAAATAATAATAATTAAATTTTTTTTAATATTAATAAAATAATAACATTTTATTATTATTATTAAAATAATATTTTATTATCTTTATTAAAATATTAACATATTTTTAATAATATTTACTAAAAATAATATTTATTATTTTTAATAGTGACATATTTTATTATTTTTTAATCATAACATATTTTTTTTTAAAAAAATATTTTTTAAAAAAGTAATATGTTATTATTTTTTTGAAAAATATTTTTTTAAAAAATAATATGTTATTATTTTTTTGAAAAATATTTTTTTTTAAAAAATAATATACTATTATATAAATAGTATTTTAAAAATTATATTTATATTATTAAAAAAAAAAAATATTATATGATTAATAATAACATATTATTATATTTTTAAAATAATTTTAAAAAAATAATATACTATTATATAAATAGTATTTTTAAATTAATATTAAAAAAATATTTTTTCTTTTCTTTTTTTCATCCCCTTCCTAATTTCTTTTTTCTTTCTTTTTGTTTTTTGCCCTTTCCCTTTCCTTCCCCCTGCCCCATCCCGCGGCCCCCTCCCCCATCTTTCTCGGCACATCTGCCATCGCCCCTCCCCTCCCCTCCCTCGATCTCAACTCATCGCTGTCCGCACGGCCCCGCCCCACCCCACCGCCATCCGTGCCGTACCTCGTGCGACCACCTCCCGCAACCTTCGTGGTCCGATGCTACAGTCGTCTCCCCTCCCCTCCTTCGGCCCCGCCCCACCACCATCCATGCAGCCCCATCCTACTATCGTCTGTGCCGCATCTCACGCGACCACCCCCGACACCCTCCGCAACCCAGCGTCGCTGTCGTCCCCCTCTCCCCTTCTCTCGGTCTCGCCCCACCGCCCTCCACACCGCCCTCCATGCCGCACCCTTCACGGCCCTTTTCTACCGCCATCTCCTTTCCTTCTATCCTTCAATCACCGACGAATGCTCGGCGAAAAAATAATAATAATAAATAGTGCTGCACGAAAGAATGAAAAAGAAAAGAAAGATCAACATGCGATTTCTCCAAAAATCATACCTCAGCTTGTAGATTTATTTTTTAATTTTATTTTAGTATAAAATATCATGTCATCCTAAAATTACATATTAAATATATAATTTTAAGTTTGAAATTATATGTTGAACATGGACTCAACCACGTCACCGCTATCTCATTGGTAATTTCAAAAATAAATTTAAAAAAATAATATTTTTAGAATTAAATATTAAAAAAATAATATCTTTTTTTTGAGAAACCCAGCTGTTGCTCATCCTCGTGGATGTTTGACACCGACATGGCCCCATCTGCTCAGATGAATAGTGGCCATGTATCTGCGAGATGGATAAGGTGATAGCTATCAAGCACTATACAAAACGTAACAAGAGTCTCAGATTTATCAAAAAAATTATTTTTATTTTTTTTAAAAATCTATGCATACATGTATATAATTTTATATTAGTTACGTACTGGATACGCGTTGAATATGTATTGAGGGTAAAAAAAAAAAAAAATCCAAATAACATCCCCTATTCATGTTCTAACATACAATTTTGGATTGTTATTGTTACCATGATAACATAAATACTTCTAATTAGTCATGGTAATGACTAGAATACCTCTGATCAACGTACAATCATGAATCTCTTGAACAATCTAAATTATCTACATGCTCTCTGACCTAAAGACTGAACTGAGGTGCACCATTTACCTCAATCAGATAATCCCTCAGCTTGCATGGTAATCCATCCTGCAGATAAGTTATAATTTAGCAATCATCCAGTTGTAACCAAACTGTTATCCACTCTATATGATTTCATGGGAGGAGATAAGACATTCAAATTATGCCAATAACGGCCTTCTAATTTTAGGAGAGCGAAAGAGGGCTATAATGCTACAATGGCATGAACGACGGTCCAAGATTTATGGAACAATATATTTTCATAACATTTCTCCTACAAATATCAAAAACCCCAAGGATCTAGATAGGTAAGCAATCCCTCTTAGAGAACCAGTTGTTGCTCCATCGTTTTTTGCTCTTTTAAATTGAGCATCAAAAGATCTTCATCGGAGTACAATCTTTCGGTGTGGACTTGTTTTGCAGGTTACTTCGGCACCTTCGCACACCTAGTCGCTCACCTTCTGATCTAAGCCAGATCAAGCAGCAATAGATAGAGAAAGGGAATACAATATTTGCATCATGCCATCAAAGGGAACCTCATCTCGTCTCACCAACGCCACTGCCTCTCACTACACTACTACAGTAAAGGACTGCGGTAGTGATTCACATCCACTGTCATAGCCTAAAAAATTACTGCTATAGGCTATGGTAATGGTTACTTAATCGTTGCTACTATGGCTGTTACCATAGATCTATGACAGTGATTTTTGTAGCAGTTATCAAAATCGCTGCATATGTCATGTATAGTAATGGTTAGTGAACCGCTGCGATAACTGATTTATGGCAGCGATTATAGAATCGTTGCTACAGAATTTATGGTAGCAGTTGTATAACTACTACAATAAAGGTCTATGGCAGTGGTTCCATAATCGTTGCCATATACTAGCTATTACAGTGGTTACATAACCTGTTACACAACCACTGCCATATCGACGACAGTTATCAAAAATCATCATCATAGGTTAGGTTATTTTTCACCTAATCGCATCCCTATTTTTATTTTTCCTCTCTGATTCTCTCTCTCCCTCCTCTTCGCTGTTGGTGAGGTCCCTCCTCCTTTTTCTTCCCTCGATCGGTGCCGCCTCCTCCCCTGCCTCCTCCTTCTTCCCCAGTCGATCCTGCCTTCCTCCATCCCGACCAGCCCCACCACCTCTCCTGCCTCCTCCTTCTTCCTCAGCTGGCCCCGCCACCTCCCTCGACTCCTTCTTCCCCGATTAGAGAAGAATGGGTATCGAGGGATGTATAATTTTGGATCATTCTTAGACTAGTGGTTTGAATTTTATGATCATTGTCATACAAAATGATTAAAATTATAGCAAAGATCATTTAACTAAAAAATTATCTCATTATCGAACGTCATTTGGTATTTTAATCACTTATTTCTCATTTAACGATCGAAATCATTTCATACTAAATTGACCATTATAATAAAATCTGATTGAAGTAAAATTTTGATAATATGCTACAAATATCACCGAGATCATTGTTGTAGATTTTTGGATCCATCGATGGTCTTCATCTATCAAATCATCACGTCGTCATTCGTGATCGTTGAAATCAAATTTTACTGATCGATGAAGCTAGGGTTATTAGATTGAGATGATCTTTTGTGATGACAATCCAATGATAATTATTTAGATAATGAATGGTAAAGATTGACACTAAATTTTAGAATTATATCATATTTAAAAAAAATATGAAAAAAATATATAGCAGAAGTTACAAATAGTCACTAGCATGAGTTTAGTCTACGACAGTGGTTATTTGTAACCATTACCTTAGGTAGAACCTATGGCAGCGATTATTTATAACCGCTACCGTAGGTAGGATCTATTACAATAGTTATTTATAACCACTACCGTATGTCGGATCAATGGTTGCGGTCACTGATAACTGCTGCCATAGCTCTAGACTATGAAAGCGGTTAGGTAACCACTGCTATAGGTTCCTCTTATGGAAGCGGCAATCAGTAATAGCTGCTATAAATCGAATTTATGATAGCGATTATTTATCACTGCTATCATAGTTTGCCTATGACAGTGATTATTTATAGCTGCTATAAAAGGATGGACCTAACGCAACGGTTACAAATAACCGCTACCATAGAATCTATGGCAGCGGTTTTCAAAATGCTGCTATAGTAAATACTATCGTAATCCCATTTTGTATTAGTGCCAGGTGGATACTCAAGCTGATGATCATGCTCAGCCACTAATGTAGAGACCCTTTCGTCGGCTCAACTGACCCTGGTCACAATGAACCAGTTCAACCTGCTCCTCCAGTAGGTTCATACTTTGATGGCCGCCATCTAGATAATTCAAACTGCTTTTGCACCGGTATCACAATAGATCAAGCTACCCCTGCACCATTTTCGATGGTGTAACCTGTATTCTCTTTAGTAGTGCCAATGGCACCTTCGACAATAATACCGCTGCAAGCACCAACTTTCCTACTACAACCGTAAGCCGAGCCTTTTCGAATGCTCCCTCAAAGCCCGAGGAGGAGACAGAACCATCAATGGTTCCTTAGCATGTGATTAGTGCATGATTCAACCCCTGGTCGCCATTCTCCTCAATAATCCGAGGCCTACATTGCCCAGGATCTGGTCATCAAAAAGAGACTTTAGGAGCTCGACAAGTAGATCAAAATAATTAATAAAGCTTTTTCGACACAACCCTATAATGGGTTCAGCAGCGAGCCGCCCTTTGACTCAAACATCATGTAGGAGCTGCTGCCTCTCAATTTCAAGTTGTCTCAGTTTGAGATCTAGGATGGAACTTTTGATCCCGTCAATTATATAAAAACCTTCAAAGTAGCATTGCTCTTTCAAGGAGCAACAGATGTCATCCTCTATCGAGCATTTCCTACTACTCTCAAAGGGGTGGCTCAGCAATGGTATTTAAGTCTAAAGTCGGTCTCGATTCATTCTTTTGAAGAATTGAGCTAGTCTTTGGCTGTGGACTTTGTTAGCAGCCGGAGGCAGGAGAAGTGATCCAATTACCTCAACACTATCAAACAAAAAGATGGGGAGTCGATCCATGCTTTTGTGAGCTGCTTCAATGCGGCGATTTTGGAAGTCCATGACTTGGACCAATAGATCGTGATGACTGTCATGATGGATGGACTTCTGAAGAACGATCATAAAAGGCTGCTAATAAAGATTTTTTCTCAAGACTACACTGATATGCTTGCCCGTGCAGAAAGATATTCTCGCTTAGAGGAAGCTTTCTCCGAGGACACTCCTACTAATCCTATTATGGTAGGATCAAACAAAGAGTGCTCTCTAGAGTAGAAGGAAAGTTACCACCAGCACTCCTGGTCTCCACTCCAAAGGTAGAAGAATGGGGGTCCCTCTAAAAATCGCCGATCTCAAAGCCCTTAGAGAAGAGACCGACAAAGTTCTCCCCCAAGATGATATAATAATTATACGCCTCTGAATATTCTCTAGAAGAAGATTTTAATGGAAGTACACACCAAGCTGTGTCAGCCTCTAAGGATGCAGATGAAACCTGAATGCTATGATCCAATCGGATATTGCTTCTATTATCATGACCATAGTTGCGATACTGAAGACTACCGCCAACTCAAGGATGCAATTGAAAGGCTCATCAAGGAAGAAAGGTTGGATTATTTCATCCAAGGAAGAACTCCTCCATGGCGACCTCCTCCAAGAGCTCGACAGCCATCCCATCAGCCTCAACTGCCATTTCCTATGCCAGCACCGGCACAAGAGATAGGGGAACCATTAATGGTAGAGAACGACCCCTGAGAGATAAAATCCATATGATAACTAGAGAGTTATCCATGATAAAGAGGCTGAGGCTAGAGGATAGGCTTAAAGATGCCATCATCTTCACCTAGAAGGATGTAGAGGGTGTATAGCAACCACACAATGATGCAATGGTTGTTACTGTAAATGTTACTGATGATAATGTACACCATGTGTTTATTGATAATGAAAGCTCGGTTGATGTTTTGTATTTTTCTATCTTTTTTTGAATGGGATTTACTCTGGATCAGTTGAGTAGATTAGATACCCTGATCCAAGATTTCTTTGGAAGCTTAGTAACTCCAGAGGTGATAATCAAGCTACCTATCATAGTAGGCACTCTGCCTCAACAAGTAACCATCCAAGTAAACTTTCTGGTTGTCAAGCTCCCTTCGGCTTATAATGCAATTCTCGATCGTCCGAGCCTATGGACTTTAAAAGCTGTCATACCAAGCTATCACCAAATGGCAAAATTTCCAATAATAAATGGAGTGGAGCGAATCCAACATAACTAAATTCTAGTTCGATAGTGTTTTGCTACCAAACTTTGAGCAGAAATCCAAGTGGAGGCCCAGTCTGAACTCCCAATAGGGCTAGATAACCAGGATGATTTGGTCGAGGAGCGCATCCAACCATCTGAGGACCTTTTGGAGGTCCCATTGAGAAAGAAGAATCCACATCAGATGGTGAAGATTGGTTCACTCCTAGACGAGGTATCAAAAAACCAATTAACCATTATTTTGCAGAAAAGCACGAACATTTTTGCCTGATCAGCCATAGACATGCCTGAAATAGATTCAGGGATGATGTCGCACCATCTAAAGATGGATCCGACCTACTGACCAATAAAGCAAAAAAAACGTAGTTTTGCCCCAGAGCGTTAGAAGGCTATAGCTGAGAAGCTGGACAAATTAATTAAAACTGACTTCATCAAGAAAGTGATGTATCCTAGCTGGCTGTCAAATGTCGTACTGGTGAAGAAAGCGAATGGAAAGCATGTGTGCATCAACTTTACTGATCTAAATAAAGCCTATCCCAAAGATAGCTATCCGTTGTCTTAGATTAATCAACCGGTGGATGCAACTTCAGGGCATGAGCTCCTTAGCTTAATGGATGCCTTCTTTGGCTACTATCAAATCCGGATGCCACCTAAAGATGAGGAGTAAATGGCTTTTATTACTGACCATAGAATTTTTTGTTATAGAGTAATGCCTTTTGGCTTAAAAAATGTAGGGGCTACTTATCAACGGCAAACAAATAGGATCTTCAAAGATCATGTTGCCCAGAAGAACAACCCAAGAGGTGGGGTGAATTGGATTTTTCAAAAACTTTTTCAAATTAGTAAGTGTATAAGCAAAACAAAAATGTTTATATGTTAAAAATGTAATGATTAAATGTGCAGAAAATAATTATAGCTAAAGAAGAGAATCACACACACAAAGCTACCAAGTTTTTATAGTAGTTCGATGTTAAATCCAACACCTACGTCCACTCAAGCACTTTACTTGAAAATTCTACTATAACTCTAAGATTATCGCAAGATTATTTTTTTTGGACTCACAATCTAGATCTAGTTGATTTTATGGGCTAACCAATCAAAACCTAACCCCAAGCCACTCCTAGACTTATACAAATCTAATTCAAGACTTGGATGATCCTATCCTCTAAGTTTTAATCTTTTTGAAACTTGAAATACAAAAATTTGAAGAGCTAATATAAAGCTTTGATGTACAAACTAAGTTGTTGGAGGATTTTTGCGATGAATGCTTTCTTCCTTCACTTAAGAATGTCTTGATTGCACAGTTGATTGAGTAGTTGAATAGCAATGAAGGCTCTTTAAAATATACTAATTTAGACTGCACAGAGTGTTTGAATTATTTCTTATGTTTCCTACTTTTTTGTATTTATATCTTATGTTTCAAAGCTTTAATATGATCTTAGGATCCTTTTAATCCAAGTTAAGAACTCCAAAAATGGATTTATAGCCGTTGGAATCCTAGAAAAAGTTGTTTACAGCATTCAAAATAAAATTTGGATAATTCTGAAAACTAGTCATTATAGCTATCAGTAGGGCTGGAAGTAGGCTCGGGTCGGGCTGGCTTCAGGTCGGGTTTTAGGCTTGGCTCGAAGCCATTTGGGTCGGGCTTGGGCCTAGAAATAGAGCTCATTTTTTTTTAGGCCGGGCTCGAGCAGACCTTTGGCCAGGCCCAAGCTCGGCCTGAGACTGAGATCAAAGTTGAGCTCAAAACTTTCACCCCGAGCCTGAGCCCAAAGTTCAGTCCGAATTTAGCTCGGTCTATTTTTTTTTAATGTAAGACTTAAGTCTCTTAAGTTAAAGTCTTAAATTGATTTAGCCAACAAATATAATGTTCCAAGCTTGCACAGAGCCAACAAATATGGGGTAGGATATAGAAAATTAAGTGGTTTAGCTATGTAATTGCTATAGGTTATGGTAGCAAATAATAAATAAAGATTTTTTTTTTGATAAGTAAAAAAAATTAGGCTAGTATTTGATCCAAATACTAAATTTGGGTGGCCCGATTAGATTCGGGCTGGGCTCGAGCTTAGGCCCAGGCCTTAAAATTTATAAAATTTTTGGGCCTTATCCAACCCAAAGCTTGAATAATAATTTTGGGCTGGGCTCGAGCAAGGGCGAGGCATGATCCAGCCCAGTCCATTTTTAGTCTTAGCTGTCAGAAATTCAAGAGTCGACTTTTCAAAGCCTTGAGTCGACTCCAATCGTAGAGTAAAAAATTCAATATTTAACATTTTCTATCCTATGCCAATTCTGTATACCGAAGTTGACTCCTAGATTTCATAAGTCGACTCCAGTCATAAGGTTAAATATTCATCATTCTATTCTTGGACTGATGCCTTTTCTAAGACATGAGTTGATTTTTGCTTTTCTTGAGTCGACTTTTGATCGATGCCAAGTGCTGAAACTGTATTAGATTTAACTTTAAACTTCTCTTGAGTTCATTCCTGATTCAGTACTCTTTGAAAAACATTTAGCTTGATCTTTTTTGCTCTTTTTTTTTTGTTCTTTCAATCAAATATATGGAACTTCATTTAGATGGGTTCCTGTCTTCTTGAATTTTATCTTAAACATTCCAACTAAATTATTATTATCCAAAATAAACTCAAATGTTCTATTATTCATCAAAATTATATCTAGAGTTAACATTCTTCTCCTTTTTTATGATGACAAAATCTTTGAGTTCATGCATAATATTTTCAATTTCAAAAAAAGACATTCAAGATGAAGAGAGCAGCATTTCATATTCATAACTTAGGGTGACTAATGCAAATTTAGATTATACACAAGTTCATCCATTCTTTTTGATAATTCATCATCTTTATTATAATAATCCTCTTTCTTTCTATTTGTTAAAAGTAAAATATGCCATCAGTTAAGAAGTTTCAAAATTTTATAGTATGTGCCATTATTATGCCATTTTGTGTCAAAGTTTTCAGAATTTTAAAGTATATGTCACATTTTCAGAATTTTAGAGTATGTGTCATTTGTTGTACTTATTTTATTTTTCTTGTTACTTTTATTTATATCCTTTCTATTTTTTTATGTTTGTCTTTTTCTCCTTCATTTTTATATCCTCCCTCTTTCTTTATGCTTATCTTTTTCTTCCTCTTTTTATCATCATCAAAAAATTAATGACAAAAAAAGGATATGTAGGCATTCAAGCAGTACAATCATTCTTAGAAAAAGGATATATAAAAATAGACATTGATAGATAAAGAAAATAATACATTGTTCATAGATATATGTACTGCATATAAAAAGATACCCAAGCAGTACAATCATTTTCATATAATACAAGCAGAATAAAGTATCAGAGCCTAATCCTTATAGATATAGACTAATCCCTATAGATATAGAGGAAGAACCTAAGTTTTAGTGAATCAGTCAGATGAAACATCAAGAATGATGGAGGAGCTAGCTCTAGTCACCATCCTACTCCTAGTACGAGTGGATGGACCTCCAACTTGACAATATATTCTAAGAGATCTAGAAGGAGGCTGTGAAGTCGAAGGCCGATCAGATGCATAATGGAGAGGCACAAAAATCGAAGGTAAAACTATAATAAAAAAAATATCTGCATCTATCTCTACTGTCTCAGCTGTTGCCTCTGCTGCCACTGCTGCGATCCTGGTAGAGCATGCATCCTCAAAAGATCCATCAGTTATCTTATAGAAGCTAAGAGTGATGTGATCAGTCTTGGAGATATACTGGATCTCTCTCTCTCTACTTTATTAGCTGAGCCAGGAGCCCAACCTCAGATGCCAGCCTACTAATCTCAGTCCATCAAAAATAGAGTGGGTGAGGTAGGCGGCCTAATCATCATCAGTCTGAATGGAAGGAGGATGAGTTCTATCAGATTGACCTGAGGGAGTGGTGAATGGGTCTACTACTAACTCGGATGGAGGTTGTGCCGGAGGAATGTTTGTAGGCTGACTCGGTCCAGCATCATCTCGGGTATGTGGCTACTCTTGTCCCGATGCTCTCTTGACCCATCTTCTATTCAGCTTTCTATAACCCATTCAAGTAAGTGTCTTCTTTTCATAAATGTCTAGATGCCTCAAATGAATAGAAAGCTCTCCATTAGAATCTATACCAACCTCTTTGAAGATAGAGGTTAGGATCATATCATAAGGAAGAGATGCTTTAGTCCTGCCGACATCATTACTCATTTGTCTAAAAATCAGTAATAGGAGATTGAGCTGCTCTCCTCTGACAATGCAGTCCATGATGCCAATTACTCTATCCATAACTAGATCAAATATGCCAATCTTGAAAAAGATAATCCATGCAACTATGTGGCTAAGTACTCTCATCTTAATAGACAAACTGTTTGCTTCTAGTTTTGTGATTCCTTTTGTATTGTTCAACCCGATAATCAACCTAAGGGCAAAATTTCTATCAGATATGTGCTGTAGTGCTAATCCCTCAGTAGGTAAACCCCAAATCTGTCCAAGTCTATCGGAGGTAAGATGAAAGGTAACTTCTTTTATTATGTATTTTAGGTCATCCATTCCTCTCGACATGCACGTATAGAACTCTCGGACCAAACAAGAATACATGAGCTGATTGATGGAAAAAAAATCACTCCTACTGTTGGTGTCGAATCCAGGTGCTAATCCTCCAATACTCTTGGTCAAAAAATAAAAAATCCATATTTCTCTTGGTGGTTACTTATCGGTCCAGAAGTGAGGGAGGAGGAGCAGGTGATTGGGAATGGGGTTATCTTCATTGTAGTCGGAATCTCCATCACTTGAAGATTCACACTGCTCTATTGGATTTAGTCTCCTTTGGATAACACAGATCTTCCTCTTAGGCCCCATTACATATCATGGAGGAAAAATCCAAGAAAATCCAAAAAGATGACAGATGAAAGTATTAATGGAGGGTCCCTCACAGCTTTGGAATAGGTCTAAGGTTGAACGGTGAAGTGACGAAGTGAGACGAGGAAGAGAGGACTCAAGTTTAAAAACAAGATTTACGACCATGAGTTGACTCCAAGTTTCCATTGTTAGATATATGTGCCCTAGAAGCCAGAATTGGCTGACACTTGTAATACACTTCTAGGAGCAAAATTATAATTTTGACTATAATTAATAAAATGGGTTATTTTCTATCACACCTGTGTATTTAGTGTCTGTGATACATCCTTTGAGTTAATGGTAATGATAATTCATATTTTCAAGAGTTGAAAATTTAAGACATGAATAATCATTATTAACTCATAAATTGCTCCTGACCATAGGATCATCATGAGGATGGTGATTGATCCGGAAGATTGGTGTACGATCGCTTCTCTTTAGTAGATGAGTCTTGAGTCTACGGTGTGGAGACACCGGAGCGAAAGTACAGATACTCGTTAGAGAACGAGGGCACTGAGCGTGACCACCTCGAGTAGTCATTAGGAAGTCTACCTTCTCGTCAATGACTGACTCGATGCTGCAGTAGTGTGTCTGGTTCTTTGACTTGAGATGCATCGGCAGTTCACCTTGAGGGTGTTATAGTTTGACTACACCATTACTCGATCTCCTAGCCATATGAAATCCTGAGGTGTATGTTGGCTATAGCATGTTCATTGTAGGAACTGGATTGCATCAAGATGGGATCTATCTATCTCGGTGGTATAGGAGCAGCCCTATGATAATCATGAGAATCAAGTCCTGAAGCCCATGGCCATGGCAGAGTCAAATAATAGAAAGAGTTTCTATTTAGGTTTTCACATTGGACTCGAATCGAATGATTATATCATATGACAGAGACTAGGGTTTGACGAGTTTACCTTAACCCTAATCTGATCGGAACTCAAGATAGAAGAACTTAATCACACAGATAGCTGCACCAAGAGGTTCGCATTCAGCTCTGATGGATCTCGGACCTATGAATGGGGATATTCCCGATACTCACAAAGAAAAGGGGAAGTGACTTGGACAAAAAGAGAAGTGACTTGGACAAAAAGAAACGAAGTGACTTAGACAAATCTTGTTTGTCGATAGCTATTCTCTATTTTCTATTTATTTCTTTTTTATTTTGATTTTGATATTTTTTTTTATTGTCTATATTAATACGTAAGAAGGCCAGATAATTTTTTTGCCACCATATACTGCTAGATGTCACTGGTGGATTTTGGGAGCAATTAGAATGATTTAGATGATCGATCATTCTAGCTGTTCGAATCAGAAAAGTTCTGATCCATCGAAAGGAGTTTCGATGATGTCTATGATAGAGATCATGACATATCCCATTACCATACAGAACTGAACCTAACTGGGTCACACAAACAAGGGTTTGAATCTGGTGATCATCAATTAAACTGATCTAGTTCAATTGATCTGAATGAGATTCAATTAGGTTCAAGAAAATCGTGCTAGCACTCGATTAAACCTAACGTTCTTCTTTTACTATCACAAATAAGTTGTCCTGACTGAGCCAAAGGAGTTTGTGCTCAATCAGAGGCCTTCATATGGTCTAACTGGAGGTTGTCCAAGTTAGAGAAGGTTGTCTTATTTTATAAGACATGACCTGCCATTTTTGGTCACCTGCCATTTTTGGTCCTTTGACTTTGGTCAAAAGTTGACCTTTGACTGGTCAAATGTTGACCATAGATACTTTGACTTTTGTCCACGTGTCACGCACCTATTGGGGGGCCTATCCCCCTGCTAGAACCTGGCAAGAAGGAGGGCGCACGCCACCCTAGGCGTGCGCCCAAGTTGGAGGCGCCTTGGAGTCCTTGTTGGACAAGGACTCCACCTCCCTTTTGGATTCCAATCAGAGTTCTACTAAGAATCCAGTTTGACTGGTCTTAGGCACCCTCTAAGGAGGAATCCAGGGGTCTCTATTCCCACCAATCAGATTTAGATCTGATTTCACAAAGGGTTGTGATTGGTTGGGAGGAAGAGGAGTTGGATCACGCTTAGTCTATAAATAAGACCCTGCGCCCAACTCAGATTCTAATGCAATTCAATTGAGAAACCCCACGCCCCAAGGCTGCCTCTCCCCTCCTTCTCCATGCCATAGTCTCTTCTCCCCTTGCTCTCCACGTCCAAAAGAGTTTTGGATTTTGGTTGGTGCGTTTCAGATCAAAAGAAAGGCGATCAAAAGAAGAAGGCTGCACTGCTGCAAAGGACGACTGCTGATCTTCAAAAGGAGTTTTGAAGATCCTTCAGATCAGATCTAGATCTGATTTTTGGAGACGTGATAGAGAAGAAGAGGATCTCCAGATCCAATCCGAGTGGATACCGGTAGAGGTCAGGCGCTTACGTGGCTAGATCTAGAACCTTCCGCTGCAATCAAATCATCTACAGGGTAATAGGATTACCCAAATCAGGTAAATTAAATTTGATTTAATTTATCTTATTTTATTTTATTTATTAAAATAATAAGAATCAGATCTGAAATATATCAAGATCTGATTGGGATCAAGAGAAAAATTTTTGAAATATATCTCTTGACCTGATCAGATCTGGACGAATCTGGACCAAAAAATCAGGATTTTTCTTCATAAGTCGATCCCAGCAGGAGTCGACTTTCCACTTAAGCATGAGTCGACTCCAGATTAAGTGATATAAAATTTTAATTTTCCATAAAGAGAGAATAGTTACATCTGAATGAGAAATTATTAAGAATTTGGTTTGATGAGTTAATAGGTTGATAAAACATGAGAATTTTGAGAAAGTTTAGAAAAGGGACATGATTTCAAATCAATGAGCAAATTCACTATATAGGGTCCTTAGAGAGCAATAAAGAGACTTTTAAGTCGTATGAGGGCTATTAGATCAAGAGAATCTAGATTTGGGCTTAATTTGAATAATAATATATTCCTAGTTCTCTCCTAATTATGCTAGATCTCTCTTCATTAAAAAATTTAGTAAAAATATTTACTAATTCCTTATCTGTACTAATAAACTTAAGCATCATATCATTATTTTGCACATGATCTCTTATTAAGTATTATCTTATTTCAATATGTTTGGATCTTGAGTATCAAATTAGATTTTTAGATAAATTGATTGTACTAGTATTTTCACATCTTATTAGAATTTTGTTAAGTTTTATGCCAAAGTCTTCAAGTTGTTGTTTAATCTATAAGATTTGAGCACAATAACTCCAAACAACAATATATTCAGCTTTAGCTGTAGATAATACTACTGAGTGTTATTTCTTATTAAACCATGAAATTAGATTAACTCTAAGAAATTGATAAGTGCCACTAGTACTTTTTCTATCTAATTTATATCCAGCAAAATCAGTATTAGTTTATCCAATTAATTCTAAAGATGATAATTTATTATACCAAAGTCCAGCATTGAGTGTGTCAGATAAATAATAAATATTCTTTTAACAACTAAAGTATGAGATTTTCTAGGATCAAATTGATACCTAGCATACATATAAATACTAAATATAATATCAAATTTACTTATAGTAAAATAGAGCAATGATCCTATCATACCTCTATATAATTTAGTATTAACTTTCTTATCCTTTTCATCCTTATCAAGTTTATAAAAGAGGCTCATAGGTGTACCTATTGATCTTGAGTTCTCCATTCTAAACTTTTTCAAGATTTTTTATGTACTTTATTTGGTTAATAAATATCTCCTCTTCATTTTGCTTGATCTAAAGTTTGAGAAAAAAGTTTAATTCATCCATAATGCTCATTTCGAACTCTTCCTGCATAAGCTTGGCAAACTCTTGGCAAAGATTCTCATTAGTAGCACCAAAAATAATATCATCTACATAAATTTGTACTACTCATAAGTTCTTATTTTTCTTCTTTAAAAATAGAGTTTTATCAATATTTTTTTAAAAAATTATTATCAATTAGAAATTTACTTAGTCTTTCATACCATGCTCCAGAGGCTTGTTTTAAATCATAAAATGTCTTATGTAATTTATAAACATGATTAGGATATGTATGACTTTCAAATCTAGATAGTTATTCAACACATACTTTCTCGGTATGTATCCATTTAAAAATACACTCTTGACATCCATTTGATATAATTTAAAATTTATAAAACATGCAAATATAAGTAGTAGCCTAATTGCTTCTAATCTAGCTACTGGGGCAAAGGTTGCATCAAAATCAATATCTTTTTCTTGATTATACCCATTAGCTACTAATTTAGCTTTATTCCTAGTGATTATTCTATTTTCATCTAGCTTATTTCTAAATACCCATTTGGTTCTAATTACTAGATGGTCACTTGGTCTATCAATTAGGATCCAAACTTTATATTTTTTAAATTGATTTAATTCTTCATACATTATATTTATTCAGTTTGGATCTTTTTTAGCTTTTTCTATAGTTTTTGGTTTCATTTGAGATACAAAGGCTTGATAATTATTGATATTTCTTAAGGATGCACGAGTTCTTATCCCTTGTGATGGATCACCAATAATTTGATCTTTGGGACGGCCAAGTGCATACCTCCATTCTTTTGGTAGACTTTGAATTTAAGTATCATCAGAATTTTCTCTTCTTCTATGTTGTCTTGAGTTGCTGATTTCTTGAGTGTAACATTCTTTATTTCCTTTTTAATTAATCCTGTATCATCATCAGTCATATCTTCTTTTCTAAAAGATAAGTTGTTAGTTTCATCAAACACTACGTATATAGATTCTTCAATAACTAGTATGCATTTGTTAAAAATTCTATATACTTTACTAGAGGTGGAATATCCTAAGAAGATGCCTTTATCAGATTTAGCATCAAATTTACTTAGGTTATCCTTACCATTATTTAGAATAAAGCATTTACAACCAAAAATATGAAAGTAATTGATATTTAATTTTCTTTTTTTTCAAAGTTCATCAAGGGTTTTCTTTAATATTGGCCTTATCAATGCTCTATTTAGAATATAACATGCTATATTGATAGCTTCAGCTCAAAAATATCTTGGAAGATGATTTTCACACAACATGGTTTGGGCCATTTTCTATAGGATTCTATTTTTTCTTTCAATAATCCCATTTTGTTGAGGTATTCTAGGAATAGAAAAATTATATTTAATCTCCATTTCATTACAAAAGGTTTCAAAATGTTGATTTTCAAATTTCATTCCATGATCGCTTCTAATACAAATAATAGAGAGATTCTTTTCATTTGAAATTTTTTTGAAAAACTTAATAAATACAAAAAATATTTCATCTTTTTGTGCTAAAAATAAAATCTACGTAAATCTCAAAAAATTATCTACAATTACAAGTCCATATTTCTTACCACCTAGGCTTATGCTCCTAATTGGTCCAAATAAGTCTATGTGAAGTAGTTCAAAGGGTCTAGAAGTTGAAATAATATTTTTTGATTTAAAAAAAATTATAGTTTATTTTTCTAATTGACATGCATCATACATTTTATTTTTCTTAAAGTTAAGTTTTGGCAAATCTTTGATAATTTTTTTTTAATTAGTTTAAAAATTAAATTCATGCTAGCATGTCCTAATCTACGATGTCATAGCGAACTATTTTCATTAATCTTAATATTCATTGCAACTAGACATTGACTTCTTTTAGTGGAAGAATCATCCAAATCTACTAAGTATACATTTCTATGTCTATGTCCAATAAGAGCAATGCTATTATCAACAGAACTTGTGACAATGCATAAGAGTGATTCAAAAATAACTTTAAATTCTTTATCACAAAATTAACTTATACTCAATAGATTATGATTTAAGATATTTACTAAAAGTATATTATCTATAAAGATAAAAAGAGTGATACATATTTTACCACTGTCGATAATGTATCTTTTATCATGATCACCAAAGGTCATAATTCTTTCTTCCTTAGCTTCAAGAGTGATAAAATGCTCCTTTTCATCCATCATGTGCCTTGAGCAGCCACTATCTAGATACCATTTTTTTTTTCTTTCTATTAGCTATAAGACACACTTGCAATCAAAAATCAAGAGGAGGTTTTAGGTACCCAAGTCATCTTGGGTCCTTTAGGATTAGTAACCATGATTTTTTTAAAAATCCATACTTTCTTAATATTTAGATTATTTTTTATTTTTTTAAAATTATAAATATAAGATTTGTGTCCAGATTTTTTACAACAATAATAGATTATATTTTGTGAAGTTGAAGATGAATCTTTTACAAAAAAATTCTTTAGAAACTTCTACTTCTTTTGACTTTTAAAATCAATACTAGCTTTATCAAAAATAGCTTTTTAATTGTTGAGTATCATTTATAATTTTTCAAAATTTAATATGAACTTATCAACTATAGATTTATATTTTTCTAGCTCCTTTAAATTCTAGTTTTTTATAAAAATGAATCTTTTTTCTTTCAATATTTCTTTCTTTTCTTTGATCAGATTTTGATTAATTGATTTTAGATTTTTATTTTTTAAGGATATCATTTTAAGATCATCATATAATTCATAAAATGCTTCCTATAATTTATTAAATAAAAATTTAGATTGAGTGTTAGATGTTACCTCATCCTCTTGAACCATAAGACAAAGATTGACCACTTCATGTCCTTCTTTATCTGAACTTGAATATTCACTATCATTGCAAGTTGCCACATCATCTTTCTCTACTTTCTCGGAGGATTTCTTCAATAAAGGATAGTCTATCTTGAAATGATCCAATTTCTTGTACTCAAAGCATGTAGGCTGCTCCTTATTTTTGTCTTTCTCTCGATCTTTACTAGCTTCACCTTTGGAGAAGGATCTTCTTTTGAAGTTTGACCTTTTTTTCTTTATAAATCTTCTAAATTTACGAGTTATAAGAGCCATTTCTTCATCATCATTTTCTTCTTTGGATTCCTTATCATCTTTATCTTCTTTCTTTGCTATGGATTTAAGGACCACGATCTTCTTCTTTTTGACTTTATTTTTCAAATTTTGCTTCATGGTTAAGTCATATGTCATAAGAGAACCAAGAAGCTCTTCAAGGGGTAAGGTATTGAGATCCTTAGCTTCTTGTATATCCATCACCTTTGCCTTCCAAGTTTGAGAAAGAAACCTAAGAATTTTTTTCGCAAGTTTACTATTAGTGTATAATTGTCCTAAGCTTTTAAGTCCATTTATAATATTAATAAAACATGTAAATATTTTGGTATACTTTCAATTAATTTTATTTTAAAAAGTTCATACTTATGTACTAACATATTTTGAATTTCTTTACTTGATTGGTACTCTCGTGGGTAATCTCAAGTCTATCCCATATCTTTTTTAGCTAAAATATAAGTAAAAATGTGATTGAATTTATTGACATCAAGTGAGCAATAAAGCACATTCATTGTTTTAGCATTTAATTGAGCTAATTTTTTATCATTTTCATCTCATTCTCTTTTGAATTTAGAAATTATATTATCCGCAATGCTAATTATGGATGTATGTGGTTCATTGATTATGACACTCCATAGGTCATAATCAAATGCTTGAATGAATATGCACATGCATATTTTCCAATATATATAGTTAGAACCATTAAATAAAAAAATCTATTTATGGACTGTCCTTCTATTACGAAAATATTCAATTGGATTGTTATATTAATCGATTACTCTTAGTCAAAAGAATAATAAATAATATAAGAGCATCTACTCTGATATCATTTATATTAGAAAATATATTCTAAAGCCAATCATCTAAGTGGTAGATGATTGAAATAAGTATATGAATTATCTAATAATAATAGTTATTTGGCTGGTTCATCATCAAAGTTCTATCTTCCTTAAATGAACTTCTAAATTATGATGAAGTTCTTGGAACCACAATCAATCGATAAATAAAAATTTATTAGATGGTTCTTAAATTATTTATGATTAAATGATAAGTTATTAACAAGAATAATAACTTATCGAGTGTAGATCGTTGTATGCCATATGCATTGGTTATCCTCATAATCAAGTGGTATGAAGACACTGGTATGACATTCAGGTGAGATGTAGAAGTACATCTATACTGAACGTGATCAGTATAGCACTCTACTATCAAGAGTAGCTAGATAAGACTAATGGATATAAGTGTCCCTCCGACTTGAGATCATCATGGTGATTTGCAAGCAACTCACTGTACTTTGGTACTGGACTGTCTGTATTTCTAATATAGATTCAAAAAAATTTTAAATATAGTTAAGTACTTATAAAGTCGGTGTGTGAGTTAAGATGGGATTGACCACTCCTGATTAACTTCAGAAAAAGAATGACTTATTGTATTTCAATTTAGCAAAATCTAGATCTGGTTAATCTTCATGAGGAGTCACGAGATTTATAAAATTTTGAGACATAATAGAGATAACTTGTATGGGTATTGATAGCATACTCAAAGTCGTCTTGAGCATTATTGATCAAAAAGATGAATTATACGGTAACCATGGATCAGAATTCTAAGAATGTTGCTTTGCATACATTCGATTTATCCAGACATCAAAAATTATTGCTAGATGGTTACTTTGATTGTTATAGAAATTAGTTTCTATGCTACCGACTTAGGTTTGAACCTATAAGATCACACACATAAGATGTTGTAATCTAATCAGATGGTTAATCAATGATTGAGAATTATTCTTAGGTCAAACTATCAATACGATTGATGTTTGACCTAATACAAGTATTGTAGGAGGATCGATTAGCAATTGGATTATTTATTGGCTCAATTTGATTATACAATCAGATTGAGATTAAGTTTAATTGAATTAGATTCAATTAAAATTAGTTTAAACTTAATTAGATTAAGTTTAATTGATTTATTGGATGAGCCAATTGTAAGAAAAAAATAATTTTGAGTTGGACTAGGGTTTGAGTGCACCTAATTTCTAATTGAGTTAGGATTTAAATTAAAATTAAATATGAATTAATTTGATTTATTTGGGCTCTTAGTTGGACTAGGATCACTCTTAATTAGATTATATTTAATCTAATTTAAATAAAATTTAAATTATATTCAAAATAGTTTTGACCTAATCAAATAGGAGTCCCAGTTGGATTGGGACTCTCACTCCTCCCTTGCGCCTAAATTCCCATGCCCCTTTTGTTTTATTTTCTAAGGTTTACATGAGTTTCTCCCATGCTTAAGAACCCCTCTTGCACCCTCTTCTATTTTTTTTAGAATTTAGTTTGAACAAGTCACTAGGAAAGTAGTTTTCCATAGGACTCTATCCGATAGAGTTTCCTATTTCCCAAACTCCTCTTGTGCCGCCCAAAATAAAAAGATTTTATTTTGTTTTATGGAAAAAAATGAGAGGATGTTGCGTGTGGAAACCTGGGGTGCATGTCCAAAATTTTTGGGAGGCGTCCAAGAGTTGGACGCCCCCTAAACTTTTTTCTTTGACTTTTCCTTCTTAGGAATTCTACCTAAGAAAGGACTCTTAAAAGGGGCACCAATTTTTATGGAGTCTTGGCATGAAGAATCCCTGTTTTTTCCATGAGAATTTCAGAGCAAAAGGGAGAGAGGGCATGGTGGTTTGGAGCGCCTACATCCTTGGAGAAAAAGTCTTTATTAAGACATGAAAGGTTCATGTCTTGATAAAGACAGATAAGAAAGAAAGTCTGTTCATATAGTTTTCTTTTAAAGTTTATTTTATCATTTTCTTTATGATTTTTATATGATTAAAATCTTAGAGAGACAGAGAGAGAGAAAGAGGAAGAGGGCATGGGGATCTATGCACCAAGATGTTGGGACAAGATGATTATTTTTGGACATGATCTGATCATGTCCTGATAAGAGAAGAAGAAAAGAAGAAGATCTTCTCTTAGAATTTTTTTGAGAACCCTTCTTCTCTATATTTTTATGAGATTTTTCTATGAGAAAAATTAGAGAGTGTAAGATCTGAAAATATGAGAAAAGTCTAGGAAAGAAGATCTTCCCTTATCCTAGCATAAAGATGTTTTTAGGATATTAATCACTGATGTCCTGAAAGAGAATATTTATTTTCTTTTAGGATCTTTTCTAATATATTTTATTTTTTTATTTTTGAAAGATCCAAAGGTTGGATATCTTCCTTATTCTTTCTCTTATTCTTCATCTCTTGGAGTATCTAAGAAATTTAAAGAATAAATTTTAGATTAACCATCAGAAGGAATTCATGGGAAGCTAGCACTTCGAGCGGATTTTTATTCGACGAACCTCTGATTTATGTTGTAGTACCTCGTGTGGACTTTCTATAGAGATCGGATGCGTATACGGCTCTAAAGATAACAACAAAAATCAACCATAGAGTTTTTGATCTATGCAAAGATAAGATATTTGATCTCTTCTCTCACCTAGATGTGATCTAGGATTTAAATCTAGAATTATTCTAGATCTAGGATATTAATTTGATCGATACCAAAATATTTATTTTTAGATTTATGCATGTATTATGATATGTTATAGATCCTAGATGTAGAGTTTAGTAATTTGATTACATGCTTTTGTAGATTAAATGATTTAATTTATAACTTCCGCTGTGTTATATTTCAAAAAATTTTTAAAATTCACGCATAAAATCTTGCATATTTTCCATCAATGGTATCAAAGCATCTAGATTTTTTATAACATGATCATATTTATATTAAGATAAATTTAAAAATAAAATTTTAAAGATCGCACATACTGATTATAAGATTATCCTGCTGTAAGGTTATCCTACTGTAAGGTTTATCTCTTACAGTGAAAAGATTATCCTAGTATGTGCTGATCTATTCTTGAATCATGAATAAGTTAGATATGATCTAAATAATTTTATAATTTATTTTTTAATTTTAAATTTAAAATTAAATAGATGTTAGATATATTTTGGATTATTTAGATTAGATCTAAATAATATCGAATCGGATATACTAATTATAAGGTTGTCCTGCTGTAAGATTTATCCCTTATAGTGGAGAGATTGTTCTAATGTATGCTGATCTATTCTTGAATAATGAGTAAGTTAAATATAATCTAAATAATTTTATAATTTATTTTTTAATTTTAAATCTAAAATTAAATAGATGTTAGATCTATTTTAGATTATTTAGATTAGATCTAAATAATATCGAATTGCACATACTACTATAAGATTGTCCTGCTGTAAGATTTATTCTTTATAGTGGAGAGGTTGTCCTAGTATGTACTGACTCAAATAACCTAAATCATAAATATGTTAGATAAGATCTAAAATAATTTATGATTTATTTTTAAATTTTAAATCTAATTTTAAAATAATTTATGATCTGATCCATATGATGTATTTTATGTTTAAATCTAAATCCTCTTATTGCATATGTTGATATATAATTTTTATTTTAAATTTAAAATATATATAATATATTTATTTTATAGTATTTAAATTAAAAACTTACTTTCTATAAAATTTTAGATTTGAAACCATAGGACATGATCAAAATATTAAAATAAATTAGATCTAAAATCATATATTGAATATGATTCAATGTAAACTATTTATAATTTAAAAATATTTTAAATGATCAAATAAAAAATTAGTTTCGAGATTCCATAAATTCAAATCCATAAGCTTTGAACTTAATTAAAAATTAAGTGATTATTTAGGATCTAGGTTTGTGATTTAAAGATCCTAAGATAATTTCATAAAATATGGGTTAAAGGGTAATGGGTTAGCCTTGATCAGATTCTTCACTGGGTTAAACCTAGGATTAGATTAAATATGGACTAAGTTAAAAAATTGATCAAACCTAGTTAATAGTTAATTAGGATTAGTTCATTTTTATAGATCACTTCAATAGTTATAGCTGATCAAAATTCATACATCTAACAAATAGATACCGATCGTAGCTCAATGGTCGAGCCCAAGTATTTAGGCAGACCAAATCAAAATTGATAAATTGATTGATATCTAAGATAAGTCTGACATTCCAGATTGATGGTTTTTAATTAGCAGCCTATTTTTTTGACCATTTTTTAGGGTGTCTAAGGCAAGCCTTGGTAGATCCTCCCACTGATCTCACTAATCCGAACAATGTGGTTAATCAGATCTTGATTATGTTGCTTATTGATTCATGCTAATCTATGTCACTTAGAAAATCAGTGAGATTGATTTTATTCAGTGAGACTGATCTAGGTATCCATGGACTAATATTAATTTTAATCCTTATCAAAGACTTAAGAAGTCAGTAGGAGAACTTGACTTGGTGAAGTCAGTAGGAGCAAATTGATCTATGTCCTTTCTATCCTTAAATCACTAATAATTTAAATCTTTTAAAATTATTATGTTCTTAAAATGATAAAATTATG
Source organism: Cocos nucifera (assembly GCA_006176705.1). Classification (NCBI taxonomy): domain Eukaryota; kingdom Viridiplantae; phylum Streptophyta; class Magnoliopsida; order Arecales; family Arecaceae; genus Cocos; species Cocos nucifera. The sequence continues at coordinate 2,016,387 of QRFJ01000042.1, read as the reverse complement.
GAGATAACTGAGTCATAGCCTTTCATTAAAATATTTGATAATGGATCCGTTAACTCAATAATCATTGAAGGCCCATAGGCCTGATGCTTATTGACTAATGGAATTATCATTCATCATATGATGACTTGAATGTATCTCTCTAATGGTGGTTAGGTTGATCAATCATAGTTGGACTTAATCATTCATTGGTTAGATGCACCTAGTCATGTTAATAGTTAGATCTAATCGGATCCTTACAATGGAGATCCTAGCCTACTGATTAGGTTTCTGGAGCAAAATTAAATTACTAAAAGTTGTTTGAAGAAATAATTAATTATGAACCTATCCTTATATGTACATGAATTGACAACCATAGTTGAACTTGTGTACAGTCTATGTGGATTCTAGTACCTACTAGAAAATTAATATAATTTTTTGAATTGAAGGTAGAGGCTACCAATTCGAATAAAATAGTAAAAGAACCTTAAGACTAAAGTCTAAATCTCTAGGCTTAAAATAATTCATATATATTAGGTTTATGTTCTCTTTTCTCATAGAATAAGGCTAAACCCTAATTGCTCCAATCATTGTTAGACAGTGATGACTTATGAGATCCAACTTCGATAATTAGTATCAAAAGTTGAATTTGATTCAGTAGTACGAATTGGTTCATATTGGGACTTCTAAGCTCAGTCAAAATAATTAGTCCAATATTGACTCCAATCAGGTATAGTGCTTCTACTATTAGAAGTAGGATTATAGGAAGAAGAATTATCTTGCTTCTCTTGACCATAACAGATTGAACAAGAGAAAGAAACAAGAGTTACTTATCAAGAATGTTATATGATAACATCTTAAAATTTCTCTGCATATAATTCTACTACCTAGGTATGAGATACCGATAGGTATCCTCAAGGCTTGAAAATGGTGAGAAATATCTAAACATTGAGGATGAAAGTCTTGTTCCAATTTTAGCTTTAAGAATTATCAAGTTTATTTTCAAAAGATGCCATGTTGAGTGATTGTCACCATTGTCCATCATTTATGATAAATACAATCTTTATTGGCCTTTAGGTCAGAGATGGTTATCATTTATCAATAAAAAAGATTATTATGATATTATTATGAATAATATTATAATAATATATGAATAATAAAAAAATAATATTTAATATTTATATAATCTATTAAGTGTAATGTACACATTTAGTAAACATCCAAGTTAGATTATGTCATGGATGTCCATCTTTGGCATTATAGGCTTAATCATCTTGACAAGAATAGGATAAATGGATTAGCTTGAGAAAAAAATCTTGATATCAATGATTGTGAATCATTGATAGCTTGTAAGTCTTGTCTTCTTAGTAAGATGACGAAGTCACCTTTTAATAAAAAAGATGGAGCCAATAAAGTTCTAAATCTCATACATAGTGATGTATGTAGACCTATGAACTTAAGTATCAAAGAAAGATATTAATATTTCATTACAAATGATCTATCTGGGCATGGGTGTGTCTGATTTGAATCATTTAAAATATTCAAATAATTTAATAAAAAAATAAAAAAATAAATTAAAAATTGTATTAAAACTCTTCGATTAGATCGAAAAGGCGAATACCTATCCAGTAAGTTTGTGACATATCTAGGAAAGAATTGAATTTTCTCTCAGTAGATTTTTTTTGGAACATAGTATATCTGAAAGGAGAAATTGAACTTTGTAAGACATGTTTCAATCACTGATAGGGTTTACTTGTCTATCTATTTTAGGATTATACTATTGTGACTACTTATTTTACTTTAAAAATATATCGAGTAAATCTGTTGTAAATTTTCATATGAGATATGGATCGGGCATAGACCTAGACTCTCTCATCTTTGAGTTTGGAGTTGATCGGCCTATGTCAAAGATTTATACATAGATAAACTTGGATCCTGATCCAATGATATTTAAGGATTATTAATTCACCATACTGAAGTACATAAGATGATCATCAGCAGTAAAGCATTTCTTTGGAAAGAAGTTTCTTAGAGAAGAAATTGACGCCTAAGAAAAGTTTGACTGATAGAAAAGAATCGACATAATCTAGTAAACCTATAGAATCGGATTTGATCAGATCAAACCCAAAATCCATTAAAGTGGCACCTTTAAGAAGATCCAATAGAGTACCATGTTAGTCGAATAGAAACTTTAGTATCTAGATTCGGGACGATGATCCTGTTGAGCTCGATAAGAACAATAAGGATCTGATTATCTATAGAAATGTATTGCAGTGGTCTGACATTGAGAAGTGGCTTAGAGCCAAATAATCCAAATTGAAGTCCATGAAAATCAATAGTATGTGGACACTAGATGATTCACCTAAAGGGATAAAATCCATTGGATGTGAATAGATTTTCAAAAAGATCAGAGTAGTGCAGACAGGAAGGTAAAGACCTATAAAGTCTGTTTGGCTATTATCTCAGTTTTGGAACATACGTTTTGAACGTATGTTTTTGTTATGAACAAAGATAAATCCTACATTTGTAAGTGGATAAAATATTCTGTAGTATTATTCTTTGTGTTGTCTATGGATGAAATTCTCTTAATCGAAAATGGCATTCCAGTATTATAAGAAATAAAGGTTTGGCTGTTATCTAATTTCTCTATGTTCAAAATCAGATATGGTATACTCAAAAGTCTACCTTTGACTGGTCAAACATTGACCATTGATACTTTGACTTTTGACCACATGTCATGCACCTATTGGAGAGCTGGTGGGGGCCTGTCCTCCTGCCAGAACCTGGCAAGGAGAAGGGCGCACGCCACCCTAGGCGTGTGCCCAAGTTGGAGGCGCCTAGGAGTCCTTGTTGGACAAGAACTCCATCTCCTTTTTGGATTCCAATTAGAGTTCTTCTAAGAACCAACTTTGACTGATCTTAGACGCTCACTAAGGAGGAATCCAGGGGACTCTATTCCCACCAATCAAATTTAGATCTGATTTCACAAAGGGTTGTGATTGGTTGGGAAGAAGAGGAGTTGGATCACAGCTAGTCTATAAATAAGACCCTGTATCCCAACTCAGATTGTATGAGAAAAGATATGATGAGATCATAGTTTCCCATGCCCCAAGGCTACCTCTCCCCTCCTTCTCCATGCCATAGTCTCTTCTCCCCTTGCTCTCCACGTCCAAAAGGAGTTTTGGACCTTGGTTGGTGCGATTCAGATCAAAGAAAGGCGATCAAAAATAAGAAGGCTGCGCTGCTGCAAAGGACGACTGCTCATCTTCAAAAGAGTTTTGAAGATCCTCCAGATCAGATCCAGATCTAATTTTTGGAGGTGTGATAGAGAAGAAGAGGATCTCCAGATCCAACCTGAGTGGATACCGGTAGAGGCCAGGCGCTTGCGTGGCTAAGATCCAGAACCTTCCGCTGCAAACAGGATCATCAACAGGGTAATAGGATTACCCAGATCAGGTAAATTAAATTTGATTTAATTTATCTTTTTAATTTTATTTTATTAAAATAATAAGAATTAGATCTAAAATATATTAAGATCTGATTGGGATCAAGAGAAAAATTTTTGAAATATATCTCTTGATCTGATCAGATCTGAACGAACCTGGACCGGGAAATCAGGATTTTCCTTCAACTGGTATCAGAGCCATGGTTCTAAATTATTTAGATCTTGATTTTAAATTTATTTTAATTAGAAAAATAATTGATTTCAGATGTCACATGAGATGTGATCAGATCTGAAATCAGAAAAAATTAAAATTAAATAATTTGGATCTAAGATTAGAAGATATGCATGACTAGTTCTAGAATAGAATAGTTCTATAGAATATTCTTGCATATTTTTGATTTAATCTGATTAAATCATATTTTAGATCTTTTTATTTACTATTTTTTGATATTATAAGTGTTATAATAACATCTAAAAAATAGTAAATAAAAATTATTTAATTTTTGAATATCATATGAGATATGATTGATGCATGTCTAGACTAGTTGTAGAATAGTTCTACATAATTATCTAGATTAGAATTTATTTTGATTAGATCAATTTAAATCTAATTTTTTAGATTATTATGAGATAATTTAGATCTGAAAATATGCATGATTTGATACATGAGATGTATGCAAAATATGCCATGATTAGATCTACTTTATATATGAGATATATGATATAGATCTGATATTATTTTGTAGTATTGAATGTTCCTGATTAAGGCGTTCCTCTTGGCCGTCCGGTCATAAGAACGAAGAAAGGGTTTAAAGGCCCTCTCTTCTCCATTCGATGGGGTGTTCTTATGATGTGTAGGGGTGCTGCGTGTTCGTCCTTAATCAGAAATCCAAAACTTACTTTCTGCAAAACCCTAGATCCTGAAACCCTAGGATTTATTGTGCATATTTTGTTTATGAACCCTACTTAATTAAGAATTAAGTTTATGGAATATTAATTAGGTCTAAAATTGAGAATTTCAGATCTAAGACATATTCATAATACTGGGTTCGGGCTTGGGTAGCTCAATTAGGTCTAAGCGGTTGATCAAACCGAATCAAGAGTTGGTTAGATGGGATCAACAATGCTTAAATTGACCAGCCTAATAGGATTAAGTCTGGGTCAAGATCGAGTCACGATCAAGCAAGACCTAATTAGGCTCAGAGGTTAGAGTCTGGATTGTAGGCTAACCCAATTGGTTCTGGCTCAACAATTTGGTGTCTAAGGTAAGTTTGGCACATACGACCGACTGATTTTTAATTGGAAGCTACTCGACCTGAATGCGTTCTTGTACGAGTTAATGGCATATTCCTTCCACCGATCTCACTTACCTGGCCATATCTGTTGACACAGTTCTGATCTGAGGTGGTCAATAATCCGAGCTAACCCATGCCACTAGGTTAGTCATAATTGTTATGACTAAGCCAAGTCTAGTTTAATGAGACCTGAATCAATTCTCCCTAAGAAAAGATTAAGTCTGAGGTCTTCCACCATTGTAGATGTGCGGGCCCTTCCCGAGGGTTGATTGTTCTCGGCTGGATACAGTGGCTCAGTTGCACCGAGAAGACGCAACCATGTCTATTAGGCATTGGATGCTATGGGCTGGAGGATGAGTTGGGCTCAATATTTTGGATACGGTGAGAGACTCAATTAGGAACCCAGTCTATGCAAATGGTGGGTCTGACTTAACTAAGGAGTGGATCAATATTCCGGATACGGTGAGATTCATGAATTAGAGACCAAGTTTGGGTGCACCATGATTAGAGAATCATTGAACAAGAGTTGTTCACTCATTGGCTAACCCATCACCAATAACTGTTAGGTGAGGTGATGAGTCAGTTGGTGAGACCGCACCACCCACTAGAAATCATTAATCGTGGAGATTTTCGCATCTCTACAGAGGGAGTGTAGGGATCCGAGAAAATAGTGGGAGCTAATTTGTTTAAAAATAAAATTCCTAAATAAATTGGTCAAGTCAAAATTACAGTATCTAACTAGAATCTTTGACTCTCTATACAGGAATATGTCTGCGTCCAACCCATTGGCACGTATCCTGGACACACATAGACTGACCGGACCCAATTATAAAGATTGGCTCAGGAACTACAAAATTATTTTGGGTTTCGAGAAGTTAACCCATGTTTTGGACCAGGACCCTCCCACCTTACCAGCCCGTCCATCTGTTGAACAGAGAGCGTCTCTGGAAAAATGGATTGACGAAGATAATAAGGCCAGATATTACATGTTGGGCTCGATGTCTGATGAGCTCCAGCGCCAACATGAGGATATCGGGACTGCTCGCCAAATGTTGGCTCACCTACAGGAGATGTTTGGTGAACAGAGTCGCGCAGCCAAATATCAAGTCACAAAATGACTTTTTAAGGCTAAGATGCGTGATGGGCAGTCAGTCCAAGATCACTGTCTGACAATGATCAAGGACATGGAAGAGCTTGAGAAGCTCGGTGTGAAGTTAGACTTGGACCTGCAGAACGATATTATTCTGCAATCCTTGACTGATGCATATGGGCAATTCATCATGAATTACCATATGCATAAACTTCAGAATTCCTTGGCCGAGTTAATGAATATGCTGGTTACCGCTGAGCTTTCTATGAAAGGTTCTAAAGGCTCAGTTCTTGCTATGGAATGGACTTCTTCCAAAAGAAAGTCTTATGGAAAGAAAAAAAAGTCTGTGAAAAAGCAAAAGGTGGAAGGATCAAAGAAGAAGAAGGCAGAATCGAAGAAAAAGGCCGATGGCAAAGGAAAGTATTTCCATTGCAACAGCGACGGCCATTGGAAGCGGAACTGCCCTACTTACCTGGCCACCCTGAAGAACAAGAAGGAAGGTCCTTCTGGAGGTATGCTCGTTATTGAGTCTAACCTTACGATTTCTTCTGCATCCAGTTGGGTGCTTGACTCTGGTTCTAGTGCTCATCTGTGCACTTCTATGCAGGGTCTTGAGGATAGCAGGAGGCTGAGGGATGGAGACATGATCCTACGTGTCGGTAATGGAGCAAGAGTTGCTGCAGTAGCCGTGGGAACATACCCTCTTCGATTACCATCTGGTTTAGACTTAGTTTTGAAAGACTGTTATTTTGTGCCTGCAGCTAGCAGGAATTTGATTTCTGTTTCATGCTTAGCACAAGAAGGTTATGTGATCACCTTCTTTAAGGACCATTGTAACATTCTTTATGAAAGAAATAAAATTGCAAATGGTTTCCTTATTAATGGTCTTTATCAGCTACATATTGATGTACCTATTCTAACTATCGAGCAAAACGTGAATGCCAAACGACCTAGGGATAGTCCAAATGATAGATATCTATGGCACTTGAGATTAGGTCATATAGCAGAAGATAGGATCAACAAATTGGAGAAAAATGGGCTATTGAGTCCATTGACTTCCGAGTCATATCCAACTTGTGAATCCTTGTCTTCAAGGCAAAATGACTAAACTCCCTTTTGTTGGACATGGGGAGAGGGCCACAGATCTCCTTGCCCTAGTACATACTGATGTGTGCGGCCCATTTGATGTGCCGGCTAGAGGCAATTTTGTCTACTTCATTATCCTTTACCGATGATCTGTCTAGGTATGGGTATGTGTATCTTATGAGACACAAGTCTGAAGCCTTTTGAAAAGTTCAAAGAATTCAGACATGAAGTAGAAAAATAAAACTGAAAAACCCATTAAGGTTCTTCGATCAGATCGAGGAGGTGAATACCTTAGCCAGAAAATTCCTAGACTATCTCAAGGAAAATGGCATAGTCTCTCAATGGACTCCACCAGGAACACCTCAACTCAACGGAGTTTCAGAACGGAGAAATCGGACTCTATTAGGATATGGTTCGATCCATGATGAGCTTCACAGACCTCCCTGATTTTCTTTGGGGACACTCATTGTTAACTTCAATCTATCTACTGAATAGGGTTTCCTCTAAAACCGTTCCTACCACACCGTATGAGATATGGCACGGTAAGAAACCAAGTCTGAGTCATCTCAGAATTTGGGGTTGTCCGGCTCATGTCAAAAGACAACAAGCGGACAAGTTAGAGTTTAGGTCCTTCAGAGCTCGATTCATAGGATATCCTAAAGAGTCATTAGGATACTATTTCTACATTCCAGAAGACCACAATGTGATTGTGAGTCGACATGCCATCTTTCTTGAAAAATAGTTTATTCAAGATAGCGGCATTGGAAAGCAGATTAAGCTTGATGAGAAAGTCTCACAAGCAGAACGAGCTAAGGACCAAGTTGGAACCAAATCAGGTTGAGCCAATAAGAACACTACCTCCTCCACCTCGTAGATCGGAAAGAGTTTTCCATCCCCCTGAAAGATACTTAGGTATTATTTCAGAGGATGTAGAGAAAATGTTCCTCGTAGGTAATGGTGCTCATGGTGATGATCCCAAAACCTACAACGAGGCGATATCAGATATCGACTCCGAGAAATGGCTAGAGGCAATGCAGTCAGAAATTGACTCGATGCACTCAAACCAAGTCTGGACCTTGGTAGATCCACCAGAAGGTATAGTACCTATTGGATGTAAATGGATCTTCAAGAGAAAGATTGGTGCAGATGGAAATGTGGAGACATTCAAGGCTAGACTGGTGGCAAAAGGTTATAGTCAACGCGAAGGCATTGACTATCAGGATACCTTTTTCCCCAGTAGGCTATGCTAAAATCCATCCGCACATTGCTTGCCGTTGCAGCCTATTTCGATTATGAAATATGGCAAATGGACGTGAAAACGGCATTCTTAAATGGATATCTTGAGGAAGATATCTATATGGAACAGCCGCTAGGTTTCACATCCAGTGATACTGATCACAAGGTTTGCAAGCTGCAAAGGTCCATATATGGACTTAAGCAAGCATCTCGGAGCTGGAACACTCATTTCAATGATGTGATCAAAAAGTTTGGTTTCATCAAAAACGAAGAGGAACCATGTGTTTTCAAAAGGGTCAGTGGGAGCGCTGTTGTCTTCCTCGTATTGTACGTGGATGACATCCTCCTTATTGGGAATGATATTCCCATGTTGACATCAGTCAAATGTGGTTGTCCAAGAAATTCTCCATGAAAGACCTAGGTGAAGCATCCTTTATTCTAGGAATTAAGGTCTATAGGGATAGACCGAATAGGATGCTAGGACTTTCACAGAAGATGTACATAGAGAAAGTACTAAAGAGGTTTAGTATGGAAAACTCTAAGAGGGGATTAATACCCTTCAGACATGGTATTCATCTTTCCAAGAAGATGTGCCCCAGCACACCTGAGGAAATAGAACGCATGAGCAAGATCCCTTATGCTTCTGCAATAGGGAGCCTCATGTATGCCATGCTATGTACACGACCTGATATAGCCCATGCTGTGAGTGTCACAAGCAGATATCAGTCAAATCCAGGTGAAGAACACTGGACTTCTGTGAAATGTATCCTTAAGTACTTGAGAAGAACTAAGGATATGATGTTGGTCTTTGGTAATGGAGAACTCCAAGTCCAGGGATACACAGACTCAGATTTCATGTCTGATATAGATGATCGAAAGTCGACATCTGGCAGACTGTTTGTGCTGGAAGAGTTCCAAGCAAACGGTGATACCACCCCATCCATGATTACCTCAAAAAGGATTACGTCGAGGTCAAGAGAGTCAACTCCGCAGATAATGTGGCAGACCCACTTACAAAGCCGTTGGGCCAGCAGAAGATCGAAGCCCATTACAAAGTCTTGAGTCTATGGTGTGGAGACACCGAGCGAGAGTACAGGTACTCGTTAGAGAACGAGGGCACTGAGCGTGACCACCTCGAGTAGTCATTAGGGAGTCTACCTTCTCGTCAATGACTGACTCGATGCTGCAGTAGTGTGTCTGGTTCTTTGACCTGAGATGCATCGGCAGTTCACCTTGAGGGTGTTATAGTTTGACTACACCATTACTCGGTCTCCTAGCCATATGGAACCCTGAGGTGTATGTTGGCTATAGCATGTTCATTGTAGGAACTGGATTGCATCAAGATGGAATCTATCTACCTCGGTGGTAGAGGAGCAGCCCTATGATGATCATGAGAATCAAGTCCAGAAATCCATGGCCATGGTAGAGTGAAATAATAGAAAGAGTTTCTATTTAGATTTTCACATTGGACTCGAATCGAATGATTACATCATATGACAGAGACTAGGGTTTGACGAGTTCACCTTAACCCTAATCTGATCGGGGCTCAAGATAGAAGAACTTAATCACACAGGTAGCTGCACCAAGAGGTTCGCATTCAGCTCTGATGGGTTGCCACCATATACTGCTAGGTGTCACTGGTGGATTTTGGGAGCAATTAGAATGATTTAGATGATCGATCATTCTAGCTGTTCGAATCAGAAGAGTTCTGATCCATCGAAAGGAGTTTCGATGATGTCGATGATAGAGATCATGACATATCCCATTACCATACAGAACTGAACCTAACTGGGTCACACAAACAAGGGTTTGAATCTGGTGATCATCAATTGAACTGATCTAGTTCAATTGATCTGAATGAGATTCAATTAGGTTCAAGAAAATCGTGCTAGCACTCGATTGAACCTAACGTTCTTCTTTTGCTATCATAAATAAGTTGTCCTGTCTGAGCCAAAGGAGTTTGTGCTCAATCAGAGGCCTTCATATGGTCTGACTGGAGGTTGTCCAAGTCAGAAAAGGTTGTCTTATTTTGTAAGACATTACCTGCCATTTTTGGTCACCTGCCATTTCTTGTTCTTTGACTTTGGTCAAAAGTCTACCTTTGACTGGTCAAACATTGACCATTGACACTTTGACTTTTGACCACATGTCATGCACCTATTGGAGAGCTGGTGGGGGCCTGTCCCCCTGCCAGAACCTGGCAAGGAGAAGGGCGCACGCCACCCTAGGCGTGTGCCCAAGTTGGAGGCGCCTAGGAGTCCTTGTTGGACAAGACTCCATCTCCTTTTTGGATTCCAATTAGAGTTCTTCTAAGAACCAACTTTGACTGGTCTTAGGCACCCTCTAAGGAGGAATCCAGGGGACTCTATTCCCACCAATCAGATTTAGATCTGATTTCACAAAGGGTTGTGATTGGTTGGGAAGAAGAGGAGTTGGATCACAGCTAGTCTATAAATAAGACCCTGCGCCCAACTCAGATTAGATATGATGAATCATAGATTTCCCCATGCCCCAAGGCTGCCTCTCCCCTCCTTCCTCCATGCCAAACCACCTTCTCCCCTTGCCTCTCCACGTCCAAAAGGAGTTTTGGACCTTGGTTGGTGCGATTCAGATCAAAGAAAGGCGATCAAAAGCAAGAAGGCTGCGCTGCTGCAAAGGACGACTGCTGATCTTCAAAAGGAGTTTTGAAGATCCTCCAGATCAGATCCAGATCTGAATTTTTGGAGATGTGATAGAGAAGAAGAGGATCTCCAGATCCAGCCTGAGTGGATACCGGTAGAGGCCAGGCGCTTGCGTGGCTAGATCCAGAACCTTCCGCTGCAAACAGGATCATCAACAGGGTAATAGGATTACCCAAATCAGGTAAATTAAATTTGATTTAATTTATCTTATTTTATTTTATTTATTAAAATAATAAGAATCAGATCTGAAACATATCAAGATCTGATTGGATCAAGAGAAAAAATTTTGAAATATATCTCTTGATCTGATCAGATCTGAACGAACCTGGACCGAAAAATCAGGATTTTCCTTCATTATTTGGTCTTATGCATAGCTAATTTCTCATAACCGTGTAGGAATATGGATAGCTCAAAGAGATGTAGGATATACAATAAGTGATCAATGTAGCTTCTACTGTCAATAGCTACCTAAGCCCAATGAATATAAGTATCCCTTCGATCTGAGATTACCACGGTGACTTGCAAGCAACTCACTGTACTTTGATGCCGGACTGCCTATATTTCTAATATAGATTCGAAAGATTTTTGGATACTGTCAAGTACTTATGAAGTTGGTGTGTGAGTTAAGATGGAATTGACCACTCCTGATTAACTTCAGAAAGAGAATGACTCATTATGTTTTAATTTAGCAAAACCTAGGCCTAGGTAATCCTTATGAGGAGTCACGAAATTTGCAAAATTTTAAGATACAATAAAGATGACTTATATGAGTATTGACAGCATACTCGAAGTCATCTTGAGCATTATTGATCAAAAAGATGAATTATACGATAATCATGGGCCAGGATTCTATGAATGTTGCTTTGCATACATTCGATCTATCCGGACATCGAGAATCATTGCTAGATGGTTACTTCGACTAGTATAGAAATTGATTTCTATGCTAACGGCTTAGGTTCAAACCTATAGGATCACACACATAAGAGATTATAATCTAATCAGATGGTTAATCAATGATTGAGAATCATTCTTAGATCCAACTATCAATATGATTGATGTTTGACCTAATGCAAGTATTGCAGGAGGATCGATTAGCAATTAGATTGCTAATTAGCTCAATTTGATTAAGCAATTAGACTGAGATTAAGTCTAATTAAATAAGATTCAATTAGAATTAATTTTAACTTAATTATATAAAATTTAATTGATTTATTGGATGAGCCAATTGCAAGAAAAAAATAATTTTCAGTTGGACTAGGATTTGAGTGCACCTAATTCTTAATTGAGTTAGGATTTAAATCAAAATTAAATATGGATTAATCTAATTTATTTGGACTCCTAGTTGGACTAGGATCATCTTTAATTAGATTGCATTTAATCTAATTTAAATAAGATTTAAATTAAGTTCAAAATAGTTTTGACCTAGTCGAAAAGGAGTCCCGGTTGGATTGGGACTGTCACTCCTCCTTTGTGCCTAAATTCCCACACCCCTTTTGTTTTATTTTCTAAGATTTACGTGAGTTTCTCCCATGCCTAAGAACCCCTCTTGCACCCTCTTCTATTTTTCTTTGGAATTTAGTTTGAACATGTCAAACTAGGAAAGTAGTTTTTCATAGGACACTATTCGATAGAGTTTCTTATTTCCAAACTGGACTCTCACTCCTCCCTTGTGCCTAAATTTCCATGCCTCTTTTGTTTTATTTTCTAAGGTTTACATGAGTTTCTCCCATGCCTAAGAACCCCTCTCGCGCCCTCTTCTATTTTGTTTTGGAATTTAGTTTGAACAAGTCAAACTAGGAAAGTAGTTTTCCATAGGACTCTATCCGATAGAGTTTCTTATTTCCCAAACTCCTCTTGTGCCGCCCAAAATAAAATGGTTTTATTTTGTTTTATGGCAAAAAATGAGAGGATGTTGCATGTGGAAATTTGGGTGCATGTCCAGAATTTTTGGGAGGCATCCAAGAGTTGGACACCCCCTAAACTTTCTCCTTCGACTTTTCCTTCTTAGGAATTTTACCTAAGAAAGGACTCTTAGAAGGGGCGCCAATTTTTGTGGAGTCTTGGCATGAAGAATCCCTAGTTTTTCCATGAGAATTCGATGAGTCTAACTCCAAGCCACTCCTAGTTTTGCAGGCTAACCAACCAAAATCTAACTCCAAGCCACTCCTAGGGTTGTACAAATCTAATTCAAGGCTTGGATGAGTCTATCCCCCAAGTTTCAATTCTTTTGAAACTTGAAATATAGAAATTTGAAAGTACAAAAATTTAAATATAAAAAAACTTTTTGAAGAGCTAATTTAAAACTTTGATGCACAAGCTAAGTTGTTGAAAGACTTTTGCAATGAATGCTCCCTTCCTTCACTTGAGAATGCCTTAATTACATAGTTGGTTGAGTGATTGAACAATAATGAAGGCTCTTTAAACTCACTGATTGGACTGCACATTATTTTTGAATTATTTTTAATATTTTTTACTTTTTTGTATTTATATCTTATGTTCCAAAGATTTAATATGGTTTTAGAAGCCTTTTAATTTAAGTTAAAAACTCCAAAAATAGATTTGTAGCCATTGGAACTCTAGAAAAAGCTATTTACAGTATTCAAAATGAAATTTGAGTAGTTTTAAAAACTAGCCGTTAGAACTGTCAGAAATTTGAAAGTTGACTCTTTAGAGCCTTGAGTCAACTCCAATCGTAGAGCAAAAAATTCAATATTCTATATTTTCTATCCCATGTCAATTCTGTATGCTAGAGTCGACTCCTAGATTTTGTGAGTCGACTTCAGTAGCAAGATTAAATATTCATCATTTTGTTATTGGACTGGTGCCTTTTTTGAGATATGAGTTGGCTCCTACTTTTCTTAAGTCGAATCCTCTATAAGTTGACTCCTGATCGACTCCTAATCTATGCTAAGTACTGAAACTGTACCATATTTAACTTTAAACTTCTCTTGAGTTCATTTCTGACTCAGTACTCATTGAAAAATATTTGGCTTGACCTCTTTTACTCTTCTTTCTTAGTTCTTTCAATCAAATACATGGAGCTTCATTTAGATGGATTTCTATTTTTCTAAATTTTATCTTAAACACTCCAACCAAATTATTAGAATCTAAAATAAACTCAAATATTTTATTATTTATCTAATTCTTACCTAGGATTAATAGATCGGATCAACCAGAATATGAAGTATATGTTGATGACATGCTAATCAAAAGTCGAGCTACTCCATATCATGTTGCTGACCTATAAGAAACCTTCTACACTCTTCATTGATTCAAGATAAGATTAAATCCTGTGAACTATACCTTCGGGATTACTACTGACAAATTTCTTATTTCATGGTTTCGCATAGAGGCATCGAGGCAAATCCCGAGAAGATCAAGGCAGTCCTAAAGATGGCACCGAAGAGAATAGTTAAAGAAGTGTAATGTCTTATCGGCAAGATTGCCTCTCTTAATCGTTTCATCTCCTGATCGATCGAAAGATGTCTTTTCTTTCTTTAGATCCTCAGACAACTGAAAAACTTTTAGCGGACTTCGGAATGCCAAAAAGTATTTGAAGAACTAAACGATACCTCAGCTCTGCACCACTATTTACTAAACCTCAACCTAGCGAGGAGCTGCTATTATATCTTACTGTTTCTCTAATGGCGATCAGTGCAATCCTTGTCCATGAAGAAGGATGAGTTCAGAAGCTTGTTTATTATACCAGCAAAGTCCTTCATGATGGAAAGATCAGATATTCCAAATTGGAGAAATTAATTTTTGCACTGGTCATCTCAGCAAGGAAGCTTCGGCCTTATTTCCAACCTCATACTGTTGCACTACTTACAGATCAATCAATTAAGGCCATTCTACATCACCCAGATATCTCCGGATGGATAGCGAAGTGGGCTCTAGAACTCTCAGAGTTGGATATACAATACCATCCAAGACTTACCATCAAAGTCTAAGTCTTGGTGGACTTCATTCTTGAATGCACCATCCCAGATAAAAAAGACCCAAAAAAGGTTGAAATCGGAGAAAACTCAAAGAATTTGGAGAGCTCAAAAGATAAAGTAGATCGAAATCAGATCTTGAAGAATTATGGACCCTTCTTATTGATGGCTCATCAAATTTATCAGGATCAAGTGTCAGACTTATATTAGCCAGTCTTGAAAGAGATGTAGCAGAATATGCCTTGTGCTTTAAATTTTTGGCCACTAATAATAAAAGAGAATATGAAGCTTTAATCGTTGGTGCCCTACAAGTTGTGAGAGAAGTAGAGGCTTAACATCTCAAAGTCTTTAGCAACTCACAGTTAATGATGGGACAAATTAAGAGCAAGTACGAGGTCGATGAGGAGAACATGAAGAAATACCTCCAAAAGGTAACAAATTTAACCTTATTATTTTAGAATTTTAATGTCCAATATGTTTCTGGGGCACAGAATGCCAGGGCAGATGCATTATCCAAGTTGGCATCATCATTGTCTGCTAACCTAAAAAAGAAAACTTATTTTAAAACTCTAAAAATCTCAAGCCTTGAGGAGCCTACTATTATCCAACAAGCCGATGAAGAGCCCAGCTGGATGGATCCTCTTTAAAAATACTTAAGGTCATACGAGCTATCGCCCGATCGAAAGGAAATCCAAAAAATAAGAAATTTGATCGCTCGATATGTCCTGTATAATAATGAGTTGTACAAGAGGTCTTTTTCTTTGCCTCTTTCGAAGTGCTTATGCTTATCTAAAGCTGATATGCATTACGATCACGAAGGAATTCACGGAAATCACGTTGAGGATAGATCACTATCCTATAAAATTCTTTGACAAGGCTACTACTGGCCCACCATACAATAAGATGCGGAAAGCTTCGTCAAAAGGTGTGAATAATATCAATGGAATACTTGAATCCAGCACCAACCAGCAACACTTCTGACTCCTATTGGTACCCCATGGCTATTTGTCCAGTAGAGAATAGATATTCTATATCCTTTTCCTCAAGCATTGAGTTAGTGCAAGTTTCTTTTGATGGCTATTGATTATTTCATGAAATGAGTTGAAACTGAGCCTCTGGCCCACATAACTGAAGGCAAAGTGAGAGATTTCACCCAAAAGTCAATTATTTGTCGATATAGTCTTTCTAAAGTATTAAATGGCAGATAGTTTAGCGGTGCTCGACTTCGTGAATTCTATGAATACCATGGGATAGAACATCATTTTACATTGATCGACCATCCGCAAGTAAATGAGAAAGTAGAAGTCACCAACAGAACTCTCCTATAGGACTTGAAAGCGAGACTAGATCAGACAGGAAGGTTATGGATAGATGAGCTTCATCACATGATATGGGCTTACTGGACTACTCAAAGAGTTCCCACTGATGAGACTTCTTTCAATCTTATATTTGGAACTAAAGCAATTATACCCATGAAATTTGGTCTCCCTTCCCTTAGAGTCGAGGAATATAGTGAAGACACCAATTCAGTGTGGCTTCGAGCTAACCTTGACTTGATTGAAGAAAATAGAGAATGGGCTGCTATAAGAATGACTGCCTACCATCAAAAGGTGGTTAGATACTACAACACTCAGGTCAAAGCTAAAAAAATTTGAGTCGATGATTTAGTCCTCCGATAAGCTGAAGTCTCACAGCCCACAGAGTAGGAAAAGCTTTCACCTAACTAGAAAGAATCGTAACAAGTTGATTAGGTAGTACGCCCTGGAACCTATTATCTCAAACAACTCAATAGAACCTCGCTCTCCAGGCCATGAAATTTGGCCAACTTACATATGTATTATCAATAATAATGTAATATTGCATGAATAAACCTTCAAATTCATTAGCTCATGCTTACGCGCAAGTAATAAGGAAGATCATAAAAGTTTTCATAAAAGTTTCTTTGATCGAAACTAAATTTTCTTAAAGTTTTTTTGGTTAGAACTAAGTTTTCTAAAGTTTATTGGATCGAAATAGGTCTTTAGAAGATTCCTTCACTCGGAATCAACTTCAACTAAGTTTCTTTGATCGAAACTAGGTTTCTTTGGTTAGAACCAAGTTTTCGTAAAAGTTTCTTTGATCGAAATCAAATTTTTTTAAAGTTTCTTTGGTCAGAACTAATTTTAACAAAGTTTCTTTGGTCAAATTTAAACTTTCTCAAAGTTTCTTTGGTCAAAACTAACTTTAACAAAGTTTTTAATTGGAACTAAACTTTCTTGAAGTTTCTTTGATCGAAATTAAACTTTAACAAGTTCCTTCAGTCGAAACTAACTTTAACTAAGCTCCTTCAATCGGGATCAATTTTGATAAAGTTCCTTAAAACTAATTTTTAAGTTCCTCTAGTTAGAAATTAAACATTCTTAAAGTTCCTTGGGTTGGAACATATCTTTAAAAGATTCCTTCGATTGGAATCACCTTTGATAAAATTGAAATTAGTTCTTTCAAATTTTCTTTGGTCAGAAGTGAATTCTCCCAAAGTTTTTTTGATCAGAACTAGCCTTCCTGAGGTTCTTACCGATTGAAACAACTAAAGAAAATAGGAGAAATTATGCATCCATTCATTAATAACAAAAAGGTTTACAAAAGCAATATAACGAGTGTTGTTTTTACAAAGGTGAAAAGAAAGTAGAAACATAGATATATAATGAAGATTACTATAAATTCTATAAAATCATAACACAAGTACTTAATTTGTTGTCCTCCTTGTTCAAGTGCTGCACACTCTGAAGCTGAAATAGCATGACCATGAACCGTTCGGAACCAATTCGAGACTATATTCACTAGAACTTGCTGATTATTGAGCCAAGGCTCGGGCATTTCTCTCCATAGCCCCAAGCCATGGTCTTGAAAGAAATCACAGCAAAAAGCCTATGTCAAAATTATCCTCGAGGACCTTAAAACAATCTAGGAAAAGAACCTTTCCCCAAAGTGATTAAGTTCTATATTGTGAACGACGGCATAGTTTTATCCTCATCCCTCTCAGAAGATTGTACATTCCAAAAGCACCATAGAGGATCTCACTGAAGCCATGCCTTCTTAAGGCATGAGAACAGTGCCAAATCTCTCAAGGCCAAGGGTACGTGCATTTTTCAAGTGGGATGGCAATGATAAATATCTCAAAATCGAGAACACAAGCATCCCATAAGTAGGACGACCATTACCAATGCCTCTGAACCAGCCAGAATGCACTAAAACCATTCTGCTTCTTCAGGCGAATAGCAATTGCCCCAATAGAGGAAGCTAATTCCATCTCCATAAGAAACTTCTCTACTTCGCCATCGCCTTTAAGAAAATCCAAGCTCTAGAATGGGGAGGAGAATAGAAGTCCCCAATAAAAAGAAAAATGCATCATAATTACTCCCATCAAGTCATACCATGTGTAGGCTTAGAATTGGATGATTCCACCACCCCACCAGTCATGCATCAAATCTTTTGCATAAGAAAAACAACTATGTTATTTCCTAAGCTACGTACATTTAAGACTATGTAGAAAAATAGGTACATCCTAAAAATCATGCGCACGTCTCACGAGAGGATTAACTTATAATTTTTTTATCGGAATTGACCTATCTAAGGTTCTTTCGGTCAGAATCCAAATTCTTTTATCAAAGTCTAATCCGATTAGAACCCAAGTTCTTTATCCGAGGTTCCTTTATTCGGAACTCAAGTTATTATTTTTATTCAAAGTTCCTTTAATCAGAATCTACAACCCCTTCTCATCTATGGTGCATAATTTGAAGTTCCTCATATTGAAACAAATTTCTATATGATAAAAGACGTATGAACAAAAATCATTAAGAGCAGAGGAAAATTTTTTTTCATGTAAAGTCCTTTACAACAACCTCAATAGGCCTAGATATAAAACCAAGGAAAGAAAATAAAGACTTAAGAAGCAGCATTTGCTACAGGGGCAGACTCATTTGCATCGGCAACAGTGGGTTTCCAGATCTTGCTCAGGAAGCTCAGATCCAATTTTGGGTACTGAGCAACAACTCTGTCTTGAACTAGATGCTTTCTCGCATCATAAGCATTGATCACGAAATCGACCTTCTCGTTACAGTACTCCTCGGATGCTCAAAAGTCTTCGACAACTTTAGAAGCAGCAGCTTTAATCTCCACTTTCATACTGCTCTAGATTTCAGCTATTTTCTTCTCCACTGCTTCGAGCATGCTTCTATTTTTCTCCAGTTTGACCTTAAACCCTTCTACTCCTACTGATTGAGCTTTAAGCTCATTTATTTCTTCTATCAAAGCTTCTTGAATGCCCAACAGCTAGAAGTTCTCTTCTACAGCTCCCTTTAGGGCCGCTTCAGCATCCTTGGCTCTTCTCTCGGCAACATCAGCCTGCATGGAGGCTTCTCTAGCTTCCTTCCTCGCTTTATCCCCTGTGACCTTAGGTGTTTCAGCATTGATTTTATATTTTCTCGATTCCACCAGAAGCTTGAGGGATTACTCCATATATCCATTTATGTAATGGCAAGCTGTTAAAATTCTTTAACTTTAGTACAGTGGACACATACTTCAGAATAAATGAGAGTCAGAGGAATGTAATGACCAGCTTCAACTTACCTAGATGAAGCAATCTAGAGTCTTTTTCCTTATTATCTTACGGGGCTCACGCAGCAACTTATTTGCATCGGCTGGAGAGAATAATCTAGAGAATGCCTCGTGCGTCAGCTTATAATCTTCCAATGCAGAAGCCTCAAGTTTCAATCTAGCCAATGTAGTTCCAGAAACTCCAGTCGGAATGGTCTCTAGAATCCTAGCTAAAATGATCCCAAAAGTCCCAACTACCCCAATTGGCTCATCATTTAGCAAAATGTTGGAGTATCGGGTGCCAGGAGGCTCAGGACAGCCATGCTAAATACGCAATTTGTCTGAATTCTTCGATCTTCAAAAGCCTATGGGGACAAGTCAAGTGGAACCCTCATAACCCCAAAGTTGTCAACAGTATGAGACTCGGGCTCTTCTGACCTAAAGGTTGGCAGTGCAGAAAAATGCTCGATCTTGGCATGAGTAGCTTGGCTGCCCATAGGCTCTGCTCCTCTTTTTTGATAAATCTTTGGCTCTAACATCTTTAATAAGTTCAAATCCACCTTTACAATCCAAGTTATTGACTAATTAGCATTAAATCTAAATGTCAAATAAATATGATCCTAAGGCAAGTAGCCCATGCGCACCTTCGGGATTGACTTGACTTATGCCTATGTTGAATAGTCTATTCAGATAGAAGCTCTCTTAATTCTGGGACCGCAAAGTTGCATAGTGTCTTCAAGTCTTGCCTCAGATGCTAGCCTAACAATAGCTCATTCAACATATCTTTCTGAGGTTCAACCCAATTTACGAAGCCCCACTCCTCACCTGATGTCTGAGAAATAGACAAAAAGCACTATTTCCAATCATGAATGGTAGAATGAGCACCTCGGATCAATGGACGAGTAGTCTTCCTCCTCCATAGTGATACTGTTGCCTAAGGATGGCTACCCAAGAGGGAGGGGGGGGGGGGTGAATTGGGTTACTAAAAAATTTTGGTCAATTTAAAATTTAATGCAAATATATGCTTCTAATTAAAAAAACTTGAATGCTTGTGGTGAATGAGCAAGGCATAGCAACAGAATTAAAAATAACTAGATAATATAAATATATAAAGCAAATAAAGAAAGCAAGGAAAGCAAAATCATAATACAAATATAGATTTATAGTAGTTCGGTGCAACCCTGCACCTACATCCACTCTCCAAGTTCTTTTTAAAAATTTTACTATAATCTCTAGATTACAATGCGTTTGTTTTAATCCAGGATCATAAATAAACCTAGTTGATTTTACCGGACTCACCAACTACAATCCTATACCGATAGTTTTATCGGATTCACTATCAATCTGGTTGATTTTAACCTAGGAGCACCAACAACAACCTTTATACTATCCAATTTTTGGCTTGGACCAACCTACACCCTAAGTTTTTTTTTCAAAAAAACTTATAAAGAAATAAAAATACAAGTATAAGAATTCAGCATAAAAAAAAAAAAAATTCTTTTTGAAGTTTGATGGAGAGGCTGAAAGATGGCTCTTGAAGCTTTGTATTCTTTTCTTTGAAGACTGAGAGAAAGCTTGAATGAATGAGGATGATCACACTTTGAAGCTCTCTAAATTTAATGCACAAGGTCCTCTCTTTTCTCTTTTTTTCTTTAGATATTCAATGAACCTCACTATTTTAATGATTTCTACTTTCAATCTACTTGATCTCTCTTTCCAAATGTTTCTCTAGCATTTTATACTTTTTGTCATAGCTTGAGGATTAGTTCTAGCCGTTGGAAGCCTTGAAATAGACGTTGGAGTAAAGAAATGATCATTTAAAAAAGCTACAGAAAACTAGCCATTACGATCACTAGATCGGCTCAATTTTTTATCGGATCGGCTTAGTCCTAATTGGATCAACTCAGTTATAGCTGGATCAACTCAGTTCTCTAAATCTTGAAAAATCAGCTTTCTACACTTTCTATCTTTTGCTTTCACTGAGACTAGATCAGCTCGATCTAAGACTGGGTCGGTCCAGTTTGTGTGCAAAGCGTGCCGAACAATCCATTTCGAAAGAGGATGATCTAGGAGTCGTTCCTTGGATTGATTCTTTTGCTAAAATTTAATTTTCTTCTAATTTATGCATCCAAAAATTATGAAACTATCTTCAAAAGATCAAAAATCTTCTAAGCTTATTCTTGAGGCTTCTAAAATAATTTTTTTTAATTTTATAAAATTATAATTTTATCTCTTATCATTTTTTCTTGATCTCTAACTTGATAAAATTATAATTTTAACTTAAAAATCTGAAAAGACCTACATCCATTCTTGAAATATATGGTTCGATACTTAAACACTCAAAATTTAACAATCATCAAAATCAATCATGAAATCAACAACCTTTTCCTTTTCAATGATGGCAAAACTTTAAGTATATGTATAAAAATATAATTTAATATATTTCAATAAATTGACTAATATAAGTCATGAAGTGATAATACACATAAACATAAATGCATACTTCATGAAGACTCCAATTAATATTTCACATAATTTATATAATTATATCAAAATAATATTTTAATTCAAAATAATGAGTATTAAGATTTCAAGCATGAAATTTATTAAATTTTTTAAGTATTAATTTTTTAAGCATATACTCAATATACCTCTTTCCCTTTTTGACAACATAAAAAATCTCATAAAAAAATAAAAAAAATCATCAAAATCAATATCAAGATATTAAATTAAGAGATGTATCAAATTTATAAAGTCAAATCAAAGAAATCATTTCTCCTTTTGAATGAATATTTCTTTCTTTTCAAAAATTAGCATGAATTCAAATATTAAAGACTCTCCCTCTTTTTAAATAAATATAATCTTTTAATTAGATTCTTAAATATATATTTTTAAGCTTTAAGAAAAATAGAATTTTTCAAAAGATTTGATCAAGTATAATATATACTTTAATATTCAATCTTTCTTTTCTTAAAAAATTTTAGTTAATTAAGCTAAAAAAAATATGTATCTAAAATATATCGAGCAAGTCAATGATATTATCAGAGCAAAAATAATTTTATAATAATTTTTAAATACATATCAAAAATTATGTATTATATTTAAATTTTTAAATGAGTTTCAAAATTAGAAGCATATATCAAAACTAATTTATTTGGAGTAAGAATATGTTTCAAATTTAATTTAACTCCAAAATTATCAAGTTCATGCAAATCAGTATATGAATAATATCTAAATTTATAAATAATTTTTGATGATGAAAATTAATTTGTTTGTCTAATACTACTTCAAATTAAGTAAATCAAATTTAATAATCACATGTAAGCATAATTAGACAAAAATTATAAGGTATCTGAGTAGAGTCTAAAATCAATTAAAGCAAAGCTTAAAATAAAAAAAAATTTAAGATAAATGATTGAGAATTTAAAATTAATATTAAAATTTATTAATATTTATAATTAATCAAATTTAAATTAGTTAACTTAATCAATATCTCTCTTCCTGAATATTAAAAAATTCAATACATGATATATATTTTTTTTTTATAATTCTTGACTACTACAAAAAAAGTTTACGACAGGGCATACTATTACAGTAATTTTTAAAATCACTGTAATAGAGACTACGACAGCGGTTCAAAGAACCGTTGCTATAGGACCTATAGCAGCGATTATAAGAACCGCTACCATAGTCTGACCTATGACAGCGGTTCTTTTTAACCGCTGCCATAGATCCAATCTATGACAGCAGTTCTTTGTAACCGCTACCATAGGTTCGATCTATAGCACCGGTTAGGACAACCACTACCATAGGTCAGACCTATAGCAGCGATTTCTTGTAACCACTGCTATACGTTGATATGTGGTCATGATTATTTGTAACCGTTGTAATATATATTTTTCTTATTTTTTTTAAATATTATATAATTTTAAAATTTAATATTCATCTTCACCGTTCATTATCTAAATAATTATCATTAAAGTATCATCGCAAAAGATCATCAATCAAAAAAATTTGATTTTGACGATTACGAACGACGATGTGATGATCTAATAGATAGAGATCTTCAATAGATTTAAAAATCTGCAACGATAATCTCAGTTACGTTTGTAGTATACTATCAAAGTTTCACTTTAATTAGATATCGTTATCTTGGTCAATTTAGTATAGATTAATTTTGATCGTTAAATGATAAATGAGTGATCAAAGGACAGACAGTGTTCGATTATGAGATAATTTTTTTTATAAATAATCTTGGCTACTATTTTAATCATTTTTTATGCTAATGATTATAACATTTAACTCATGAGACTAAGAACGATCTAAAACTATACATCGCCTGATAACCATTCTTGAACTCCGTTGGTTGTTATATGCATGTGCTTGTGCTTTTACAGTATCTGCTTAACGTAAATAGTTCATATAAAAATAATTTAAATTTTACTATCATTGCCATATAAAATAATTAAAATTATAATAAAAATTATTTAACCAAAAAATTATCTCGTTATCGGATGTCATTTAGCTCTTTGATCGCTTATTTCTAATTTAACGATCGAAATTATTTCATACTAAATTGATATGATAACGATATCCAATTGAAGTAAAATTTTGATAGTATGCTACAAATATCATCGAGATCATTATTGTAAATTTTTAGACCGATCGAAGATCTTCATCTATCAGTCATCGCATCATCATTTGTGATCGTCAAAATCAAATTTTTTTGATCGATGAAGCTAGAGCCATCGGATCGAGGTGATTTTTTGTGATGATACCCTAATGATAATTATTTAGATAATGAATGATAAACTTTAAAATTAAATTTTAAAATTATATAATATTTAAAAAAAATAAAAAAATTATTTTCAACCTACGGTAGTGGTTACTGAAAATTGCTGCTATAAATCTATGGTAGTGGTTATGAAACCACTATCGTAGATCTATTGCAGCGATTTTTAGTAACCGCTGCCATAGATTAGGTTAAAAATTTTTAATTTTTCTTTCCTTTCGTGCGCGTGCTCTCTCTCTCTCTCTTCTTTCCTCTCCATCGTAGGTGAGTCTCCACGCAACCCGCTGCCGCCCGACCCCGCATCCCCAGCCACTGCCCGACTGCCCACCCCTTATCCTCTCCGACCGTCGCCCCTCGCCCTCCCCATTGCCTATCATCGCCCGACCGCCCATCCCTTGCCCTCCCCATCCTCGACCACCACCACCTCCCAAAGCCCTCCCCACCCCCAGCCGCGGCCGCCTGCCCCCCCGCCCTCTCCATCCTCGGCCACCCATCCCCCGCCCTCTCCATCCCCGACCGTCATTTGGCCGCCCACCCTTGTCCTCCCCGGCCGCTGCCCCCACCCTCCCCATCCCCGACTGCTCGCCCTCCCCATCCCCGGCCGCCTGGCCGCCCACCCCTTGCCCTTCTCAACCACCGCCTGGTCGCCCACCCCCTGCCCCTCCTAGACTGTCACCCCCCACCCTCCCCATCCCCGGCCACCACCCGACCGCCCATCCCTTGCCCTCCTCGGCCACCCTCCACCCTCTCCATCTCCGACCGTCGCCGCCTGCCCCCGCCCTCCCCATCCCGATCGCCCGTCCCCCCACCCTCTTCATCCTCGGTCGCCACCACCCCTGCCCTCCCATCCCCGACCGCCCACCCCCTGCCTTCCCATCCCTTGACTTTCCCATCACGGCGCCCCTCTGAGCCCCCTGTCCCTCTCTCTTTCCTCTTTTTCTTTCTCTCTCTTCTCTCTATCTCACTATCTTGCTCTAGTTTCGTAGGTTACCTCTAGCACCGTTGTCTTCCTCTAACGCCATCACCGATGACCCTCAGAGCTTTCAGTGCGACCTCCTTTCTATAGTTGTAGGTATATTTTTTATTTTAATTTCATAGTGTTATTTATTAATCACCGAACTAGATCTGTTAATGGGTCGAGTTTGGATTAAAATCTGGATATTCAGATCTGGATGCAATTTTAATTACTGGTATCAGATCCAAATTCGAATATCCGATGGGTCCATACTTGAAGTACCAGATCCAGACCCTAATGGATCTCGGGTATCCGGATCCAATTTTGGGACTCAAAACTAAGAAAGAAAGAGGAAGAGAGGAGGGAGGGGGTCCGACCTCGCCATCGTTGTCAACAAGGAAGATCGAGAGAGAGAGAGGGAGGGTCGTGTCGTGCCGGTAGACCGTACCGTGGGCCATGTCGACTGCTAAGAGAATCCTCGATCGGTAAGAGAACTCCTATCTTATTGCTTTTGTTTATTGCATTGTATAGCAATAGACCTATCAATTGATTAGTGTACATAATCTTTGGCATCCGTATATTTATATGTAATTATACGGATGGTACCTAGGCAATATCTTTGATTATTGTTCAACATGTTATATTGGTTAATGTTTATTAACGTTATAGATCACGATGGCACTGAAACGCCATCTAGCTTTCACCCCTACCTCTCGATGGGTTATGTGGAGTTCAGCATCTGAGAAGCAGTTGGAGCATACTCCATGCACCTCCGCATCGACTACTCAGAAATTTCAACCGCTGACATCTACTCTACCGATGATATCTACTCCATCGGTATCTGAGCCTCCACCATCACCCACATCTCTGATACATGCTACTCTACCGACATCTGAGTGTACATTTTTATTATATTATTTATTTATTTTTTATATAGTATTTGTATACTTATATATTTGCATAACGTATTTTCATTGCAGGTGCATCTTCCAGTAGGATATTTTACGGTCCCACATGTATTGCGCATGTATCGAACCGCCAGCATCAGATGATAGTACAGTATGATGCGGAAGGAAGGTCAGTAGGGGAGACCACGTGGGAGATGCATTCTTTTTTTGGAGTGCTTGTGAGGCAGTCAGACATTATTCTCGTAGAGCCTAGAGACTGACAATTGATGGATGATACTATCAGGGACTGAATGTGAGAGGAGATATGGATAAGTGCATCTTATTTATATTTATGTATTTTATATGTTTATACTATATTTGATTAAAATAATTTTGTAACTAACTTTTGATAAGTTTGTGCAAAGGATGTACGAATTTTCTGATCACGGGAGAGCTCGAGATGTCCGACTGAAGAAGATCGGATAGTTGTACCAGGGCTACAAGGTAAAGCTCCATAGAGGATGGCTCGAGCATCGATGAGACACTCTAGAGGAGCTTATTCCGTGGATACAGGACTATCCTCCGAGTCAGTGGAAGAGGATGGTTACACATTGGAGGAGCCAGGAGTTCGAGATAGAATTACTAACTTTTGAATTTTTCAATATGCTTAAAGTTATATTTAAATATTTTTTAAATATTTATTATTTATTTAAATACTTGTTAGACTATCTTCCATCATAATCGAATAGCCCAGGAGTATACGCACACTCTTAGCCATGAGTTTATGGCCAGTTGTGTGCATAGAGAGGTAATAAATTCTAAATCTTAGTAGATAAATTAAATTGATATTTTTTTTTATATTTTTGATAAATTAATCCATTATTATAGCTGATGAGAGATAGAGTGATGCCCAGCCATAGCGAGATCTTTCGATCTAGTCGTACAGACAAGAAGGGCAAGCCGATAAATGTCGCGATCGAAAGAATTTTTGTAAGTGTTAAATATATTAGTATATATGATTAGTATTATAGCATTTGTTATAAAATTTTATTTGCACTTACAATTACAGGATCAGTTAGATGTGCTCGCGAGCAAGGGTCTGGATACCTCTAGCCCCCATGACCATCTATCTTAGGTCTTAGAGTTTGAGCACTTTAGGAGGATCTGATGCAGGCCCGGACATATGCTGACCAGCTATTGGTCTGAGATGAGCATCTCTTCATAGGCTTTCGGTATCATCAGTCGGAAGGAGCTTGAGGCAATATTTGCACGGGCAAATCATGCTGTGATGCAGGCAGATTGGACTGAGGAGTGCACATCTCATCTGGAGGGCATCGTGACAGACATAATGTCGACGCTCAGTGTGCATTTTGGAGGTGCCTTCATGGACTTTGAGGATATGTTGACGCACATTCCAACTCCAGCTCCTCTAGCTTTGGCTCCGGCTCCAGCTCTGCCTCCAGCTCGTGCTCCATCTCCCGAGGATGACGATGATGTAGATTTAGAAAACTTTTGATATATTTTTTTTAAATATTATAATAATTTTATTCGATAATAAAATTTTAGTATTATAGAAATATTTTTATGTTTATAATATTTTTTTATATTATATATCTCTACATTTATCAGATAAAATATATAAAAAATTAAAAATTTTATATTTTTTAATTATTCAGAAGCTTCGATAATGGTTTTACAACCACTACCATAGGCAATGTGTTAACTGCTATATTAAATCTATGACAGTGGTTACGTAACCACTTTCATAAACAAGACTATGGCAGCAGTTCCATAACTACTGTCATAGACTATCTATAACTGCGGTTTTATAATCGCTACCATAGACAAGCTTATGACAGTAGTTTAAAAATCACTACAATAGAATCTATATAGCAATGGTTTCAATAACCACTGCAACAACCACTGTCATAAACTTATAACGATGGCTGTAGTGGCAGCGATTAGCTAACCGCTGCATAGCCTATAGCAGCAATTTTTTGGGCTACAACAGTAGTTACGAACTGCTGTCATAGCTCGATTCTTTAGTAGAATAGAATAGATTTTAATATTTAAAATTATTCTCCTCCTTTTTCTTTCAAGTTAAGCATAATTAATTGATACCACATTAATCTTAATTAATATAAATTTGACTTTTAAGTTTAGATTTTCAAATTTGATTGATATTAAGTTAGTAATCATTTTATCTTTGATATTTTCTTTTTCTTACTTTTGCAAATAAAGCTATTTTAAAATTAAATAAAATTTTAAGAAACAAGCATCAATTGAGTGAATTAAGTAATAAATTATGCATTCAATTCAATTAAACATAGTATTCACTCATATAGAAACTAAATTTTTTAAAAAAATTATTTTTTATCTACTTCAAAAGATATTTATAGTGATAACAATCCATTAAAATCCAAGAGTATATTAAGTAGATGTACTTCTTAATTTTAATTAATAAGAACTTTAGGCTTCAAAAATTTGAATAATATAGTCTTGAAAATACTTTTCTTCACTTTGATATTAAAGTAAATCATTCAAACATGTATCACAAGAATTTATCTCAAATGTTATAATAGCAAGAATATAATCATGAAAATTTATATTTGAAATAAAGCAACTATTCTTTTGCTAAAAGATAAATTAATAAAATATAAGATATATTATAAGCTGTCTAATCCCAAATGAATAAAACTAAAGTTCTTTTTAAAAAATTAGCTTTAAAAATAAATGACAACTTTCTTAAAATATTTTGAATGATATCAACTTCAAAAGATTTAAAAAGAGCATTTTTCAAATTCATTTTTGGATAAATCATTCAAAGTAAATCATAAAGAGATTTATTTAATTTTTTAGAAAACATCTTTTTCTCTTCTTAAGTAGTATCAATGAATTTAAAGTATAAATATATCAATCTTATAATTTGTCTCAAGATATAATATCAAAAATATATTCATGCAGATTAGATTATATGCAAGAATATTTTCTTTTTTTTTGTCAAAGATAAGAATACAAGATGATAATGATCTTTTTGATATCAATCGTTAAAGTTTTTGATCGAAAAAAGTAAATTAATTTAAATTCAGATCAAATTATCTTGATAAGTTAATTTAAATTGATATCAACAAATCATACAAAATAAATTATAGAAAAATATTCTGTTTAAACTTAGATCTTTCTTTTCTTATGAAATATCATTTAATCAAATTTAAAAAGATATGAAATTCTTGATTTTATCTCAAATGACATCATATAAGCTATGCAAAATTAGATTTAAGATAAAATATTTTTTTACCAAAAAAATATAATAAAGTTCAAGACAAGAATGATACCATTTAATCTTTTTTATATTTTTTTTATAATTTTAAAAATAAAATCAAATAACAACTTGCCCAAAGATTTTTTTTAACAACTTGTTGTCCAAAGATTTTTCTTAATACCACTTGATCTGAAATTCAAATCATTTTTAGAATTTTAAATTATGATAAATTATTTTGAATTGATATCGATAAATCATCCAAGATAAATTAAAAATAGATTTTTTGTTATTCTTTGAAAGATCATTTCATCCCTTTTCTTATAAAATACCAGGCAATTAAGTTTAGAAAAGATATGAACTTTTTAGATTTATGTCAAATAATGTAGGATCAAGAATATAGCTTTGCAAAATTAGATTTGAGATAAAAATATTTTTTTATTTTTGCTAAAAGATGAAGCATTGAAGTGTAAAATAATGATGTACTATTTGATAGAAATTATGAAAGTTTTCATACCAAGAGCTTTAAAATTTAAAATAAATAATAATTATTTTGATACTAATTATTTAAAAATTAAATTTAATAATTTGCTTAAAAGTTTTCATGATATCAATAGAACTAAAATTTAGACTAAATAATAATTTTTTTAAAAGTTTGATACCACTTAAAGATTAAAGAAAAATCAATTTTTAGATTCATTGCTTGAAAATAATAGAAAAAATATGAAAATATATTTTAAATTTAATTTGATACTAAGTATGAAAGACATTCTTCAAGTTGGGAGATAAAATCAATTGAAGTTAAAATAAGAGGGATCTAGATATTGGCTCTATGTTTTGATATAACTATGAAATTTCAAATCCTTAAGGAAAAATTTAAAATACAATGCAACTTAACACATCAAGCATTTTGAGTGGGAATGTCAAACTAAGTTTTACTTGTATGTTTAGCAATTCAAAAATATTCATATCTAATTAAGCATCTTTTAATTTAAGTTTATCAATTGTAAAATTGATATAGGGAAGCTATTATATCATATTGAATTCCAAGATAATTTCAATTTATATCATAACATGATATTTA
This sequence comes from Cocos nucifera, assembly GCA_006176705.1. Classification (NCBI taxonomy): domain Eukaryota; kingdom Viridiplantae; phylum Streptophyta; class Magnoliopsida; order Arecales; family Arecaceae; genus Cocos; species Cocos nucifera. The sequence continues at coordinate 1,986,091 of QRFJ01000042.1, read as the reverse complement.
GAGAAGAGCATATTGAATTTTTAAAATCTAAATATTCATCTCATTTCAAATATCAAAATCAATCACACTAAAATTATTTCAAGTAAATAAACAATAGAATCAACCAATCAAACATGCATTGATAGTATGGTATAAGAAAAATTTAGATTATACCAAGCATCATCATCCATCTTCTTTCATTTTCAAAGCATCCATCCATAAAAATTTTCTCTTTTCACTTTATTGGATGCTTGGAGTACCTGCAAAAATCACTTTCTAATTTTTGGTACCCAAGCCATCTTGGATCCATTGAGATTAGAACACATGGTTCCTTTTGGAACCCAAATCTGTTTAATTAAAGTATGGCCAATTCTCTTAGTGTTATATTCTAAAATTTTGTGGTTTATTTTATTATATTTAAAATATGTAATTGAATAATTTTTAGATGAAGCTTTGTTAAACATGTTCTTCATAAATTTTTATTTTTTTAAAGGATTATACCCAATTCCAACTTTATTGAAAATAGTCTTTTGATTGTTCAATATTATTTGAAGCTTTTGAGATCCATAAGTGAACTTTTCTACCATGGACTTCAAATTTTCAATCTCTTTTATTAATTTTATATTTTCTTTCAAAAGAGATTTATTTTCTTTTAGCAATTTTTTTTCTTCAACTAAAGATTTTTCAGATTTAAGAAATGCATCTTTTTCTTTAGCTAAAGTGTGCATTCTTTTCTTTCAAAATATCTTCTTTCTCAATCAATAGTTTACTCTTTTCAATAACTAAAAGAAGATTTAATTTTCTTAATTTTTTATTTTTCAATCCTATCATTTTATATTCATTTATAGGATCATTGAAGATTTGAAATAACTCATCAAAAGTAAAATTAGAAGAATTTTCAAGGTTTACCTCATCATCATTAGCTATGAGGCAAGAATTTGTAATTATTTCTTTCTCATTCTCATTTCTCTTTTCTTTATTTTGCTCTTTCTTAATCAATGCTTTCTTTTCCTTTTATTTCTTCTTCTTTCTCTTCTTTTCATCATCATGAATCATGAGACATATGTTGGGATGAGCTTTCACTACTATAAAAAGGTTCTATGGTAGTGGTTTTCAAAACTGCTGCCATAGATCCTACGATAGCAGTTTTCATTAACCGCTACTATAGGTTCGATCTATGATGGTGGTTATATGAAACCGCTGTCATAGATTGGATGTATAGCAGTGGTTCATTGTAACTGCTGTCATAGGTCGGACCTATAGTAGCGGTTAGTGAAACCGCTACCATAAGTTGGACGTATAGCAGTAGTTGGTAGGAACTACTGCTATAAGCTTATTTATGGCTGCGGTTATATTGCTATAAGCTTATTTATGACAGCAGTTAATTATAACCGCTTCCATATATATATATACATATATATATATACATATATATATATACATATATATATATATATTTAAATATTATATAATTTTAAAATTTAATATTCATCTTCACTGTTCATTATCTAAATAATTATCATTAGAGTCTCATCGTAAAAGACTGCCTCGATCCGATAGCCCTAGCTTCATCGATCAAAAAAATTTGATTTCGACGATCACGAACGATGATGCGATGATCTGATAGATGGAGACCTCCGATGGATTCAAAAATCTACAACGATGATCTCGATGATGTTTATAACATACAATCAAAGTTTTACTTCAGTTGGATATCGTTATCTTAGTCAATTTAGTATAGGTTAGTTTCGACCGTTAAATGATAAACGAGTGATCAAAGGATCAAACAGTGTCCAATTATGGGATAATTTTTTTTATAAATAATTTTGGCTACTACTTTAATTATTTTTTATGATGGTGATTATAAAATTTAACTTATGAGATAAAAAATAATCTAAAACTATACGTCTTCTGATAATCATTCTGAAACTTCATTGGTTGCTATGCTCGTGCCTTTACAATATCAACTTAACATGAATAGTTTATACGAAAATAATTTAAATTTTACTATCATCACTATATAAAATATTTAAAATTATAATAAAGATCATTTAACTAAAAAATTATCTCATAATCGAAAGTCATTTAATCCTTTGATCACTTATTTCTAATTTAACGGCTGAAATTATTTTGTACTAAATTGATCATAATAACGATATCTGATTGAAGTAAAACTTTGATAGTATGCTACAAACATCATCGAGATCATCATTGTAAATTTTCAGATCCATCGGAGGTCTTTATCTATCATATCATCGCATCATCATTCGTGATCGTCGAAATTAAATTTTTCTAATCAATGAAGCTAGGGCCATCGGATCGAGGCGATCTTTTACGATGATACTCTAATGATAATTATTTTGATAATTAATGATGAAGATGGACATTAAATTTTAAAATTATATAATATTTATAAAAAAAATTAAAAAAAAATTATTTTCAATCTACGATAGTGGTTATCAAAAATAGCTGCTATAGATCTATAATTACGGTTATAGAACTGCTGTAGTAGATTTATGGTAGCAGTTTTGGATAACCATTACCTAGATCTATGGCAGCAATTCGATAACCGCTGCCATAGGTAGATTAAAAATCTCTAAATTTTTTCTGCTTTCCTTCCGTATGCGCTCGATCTCTCTCAATGTCTCTCCCCCTCCTCTTTATCGTGGGTAAGGCTTCTTGCCCCCCGACCGATGCCACCCTTCCTTCCCCTTCGACTGCGCCACCCCTTCTTCCCCCTCCCCTCTGACCTCCCATCCCCGCCCGCCCTTCCCGCCACCCGCCACCTCCTATCCGGCCCCCACCCTCCACCCTCGCCCCGGCGCCCCTCCTTCCCCCATCCACGGCCGCTCCTCCTTGCCACCCCCATCTGGCCCCCCCCACCCTCCCCCGACCACCCTCCTTCCCCCCCATCGTCGGGCACTCCTCCCCACCATCCCCACCCGGCCCCCAAACCCCCACCCTCCCCCGACCGCCCCTTCTTCCCCCATCCCCGACAGCCCTCCCTGCCACCCACCAGCCCTCCATCTCCGACCACCCGTCCCCGCCACCCCCCATCCAACCTTTCAATCCACCCTCCCCGGTCTGCCCCTCCTCCCCCCATCCCGGCCGCCCCTCCCCACCACCCTGCCACCTCCTTCCCCCCATCCCCGACCGTCCTCCCCACCACCCTTCACCCAGCCCCCCACCTCCCACACTTCCTCTTTCGATCATCGATCCTTCTGTCATTGTGCCTCCGGGCCTCCTCATCACTATGCCTCCTCCCCTGGCCCCTCATCCCCGATCGCCCCTGCTCTCTCTCTCTTTTCTCTTTCTCTCTCTCTTCTCTATTTCACTATCTTACTTTTATTTCGTAGGTTACCTCTAGTACCGTTGTCCTCCTCTAGCATCATTGTTGGTGTCCCTCGTAGCTTTCAGTGCGACCCGTTCTCTATAGCCGTAGGTATAATTTTTTTAAAAAATTTTATAGTATTATATATTAATCATGTATATTTATAATAATTTAAAAAATATTTATAATAAATATTATAAATATTTATTATAAATATTATAATTATCTGCATGTCGTAGTTTTTGGGCCATATCATAGTGATAGTCTTGGGCTATGCCATATCGACGGTTGTGGACTAGATCTATCAATTAATTAAATTTGGATCGAAACTTGGATATTCAAATCTGAATCTAATTTTAATTATTGATATCAGATTCGAATCTGAATACCCAATGAATCTATACTTAAAGTACCAGACCCAGACCCTAATGGATTTCGGAAGGATGGACCCAATTTTGGGATCCGAAACTAAGAAATGGAGAGACTGAGAGAAAGATCGATAGATTGAGAGAGGAAGGGTCAGTCGCTCGTCGGCCGTCGGTAAGGAAGATCGAGAGTGGGAGGGAGGAAGGGGGTCCGGCCTCGCCACCATCATCGATGAGGAAGATCAAGAGAGGAAGAGAGGAAGGGAAGGATCCGACCTCACCGCCATCATTGGGAGGGAGGGGGTCTGGCCTCATCGATGAGGGAGATCGAGAGAGGGGAGAGTGGGAGATCGAGAGAGCGAGAGAGGAAGGGAGGGGGGTCCGGCCTCACCGACATCACTAGAGGGATGGGGTCCGATCTTGCCGACGAAGGAGATCAGGAGAGTAAGAGGGGGAGGGATGGGGTCCGACCTCGCCGACGAGGAAGATCGAGAAAGGGAGAGAGAAAGATCGAGAGATGAAAAAGCTGGGAGGAAGGGGTTCGACCTCGTCGCTATCGCTGGCAAGAGAGATCGAGAAAGGAAGAGAGGGAGTGATCGAGGGGATGGCACACAGTCGAGCCAGTTTGGATATGTAGTCGAGTCGACTCAGACCGTGATCAAGTCGGATGGGGGAGGATCCAAGCCGGATATCTCAAGCATGGAGTCGGCTCGACTTTTGAGTGAATAGAATTTGATATGTCTCTTTAAGGTTCCAACTTTAAGTCCTAAGGTGCCACCATCATCTACTTTATTCTTCTTTCAGATTTTTGGATTAACACCAAAATTCGTACAAGAGATCGGATCTACGACTGTTGCTCATCCTTAATTATTTATAAATATAATTCATGTTGTAGAATTTATTGTATAACATTTTTTGGATGTTTATATCTTATTATTTTTGTTTATTGCATTGCATAGCGATAGACCCATCAATTGATTAGTGTACATATTAGAGATTATTTATTGATACTATACTAATATTATTGTTCAATATATTATATTGATTAATATTCATTAACGTTGCAGGTCACGATGATCCGGATACCTCTGGGCCCCATGACCATCTATCTCAGGTCTTGGGACTTGAGCACTCTGAGAGAATCCGATACAGACTCAAACACATGCCGATGAGCTACTGGTCTGAGACGAGCATCTTCTTATAGACTTTCGATATTGTTAGTTGGAAGGAGCTTGAGGAGGGGTTGGCATGGGCAGATCGGGCTGAGGAGCATACATTTTATCTACAAGGCATCGTGAGAGACATAATGTCGATGCTCAATGCATATTTTGGAGTCACAAGCTTCGAGGATATGTTGGCCCGTATTTCAACTCTAGCTCTGACTCCGACTCCAGCATCAGCTCCAGCTCCAGCTTCGGCTCAAGCTCCAACTTCGACTTCGGTTCTCAGTGACGACGATGATGATGTAGATTTAAAAATTTTTTGATGTATTTTATTTTTTAAAAAAATATTATAATAAATTTTATTTGATAATAAAATTTTAGCATTTCAAAATAATTTTTATATTTATTATATTTTTTTATATTATATATCTATATTTATTAGATAAAATAAATAAAAAAATAAAAATTTTAATTTTTTTAATTATTCAAAATTTACAGTAGCGATTTTATAACCGTTGTCATATCTGTGCCAATCGCTGCCATAGATTTTTGATGCAAATGATGTCAACCGCTATATTAGATTTATGGCAGTGGTTAAGAAATCACTGCTATAGATTATCTATGGCAGCAGTTATGTAATCGCTACTATAGATAATCTATGACAATGATTACATAACCACTGCTATAGGTCGATTTATTGTAGTGATTTATAAATCACTGCAATAGGCTATCTATGATAGCGGTTCAAACAACCGCTGTCATAGAGCTACGACGATGGCTGCAATAGTAGCAGTTAAAGAACCACTGTCATAGCCTATGGCAGTAATTTTTTGGACTACGACAGTGATTACGAATCGCTGTCATAGCCCTTTTTTGTAATAATATTTCTTATCCTCTTAGGAGCTTGGTTCTTCTTTTAAATTTGCTTTTCCATAAGTCATTTTCAAGTTCTTTCATATTTGATTCGTTAAAATACATGAAGAAATTATATTAAACTCGTTAATATCTGAGCAATAAAGCATGTTCATGACCTTAGCATTTAATTGGGCCATCTTTTTATCATGCTTGATCAATGCATTGTAGGTGTGTGAGCCATCAACAATAATTTTTCATAAATTATAGTTATGTGCTTGTATGAATATTTTCATCCTAGCTTTTCAATAGATAAAATTTGAGCCATTAAAAAGTGAAGATCTATCTATGGAATGGCCTTCATTAAAAAGAGATTCTATTTTAGGTTGCCAATATCTTTAGCTCTTGATCGTTAGTTCAACAACCAATAACAAAGCACTTGCTCTAATTTTACTTATTGCCCAATGATAGCTACCTAAGAGTGGGGGAGATGAATTGAGTTTCTAAAAAATTTTGACCAATTTAAATTTTAATATAAATATATACTTCTAATTAACAAAACTTGAATGCTTGTGGTGAATAAGCAAGGTGTAGCAGTAGAATTAAAAGCAACTAGATAATGCAAATATATAAAAAAATAAAGAAAATAAGAAAAGCAAAATCATAATACAAACACATAAATTTTATAGTGGTTTAGTATAACTCCGTACCTACATCCACTTTCTAATCTCTCCTTAAAAATTTTACTATAATCCGTAGATTACAGTGCATTTATTTTAACCCAAGATTACAAACAAATCTAGTTGGTTTTGCTGGGCTCACCAACCATAATCCTACACCGATAGTTTTTTCGAATTTATTATCAATCTGATTGGTCTTAACCTAGGAGCACCAACCACAACCTTTACACTATCCAATTTTTGGCTTGGACCAATGTATACCCCAAGTTAATTTTTTTTTCCTAAAGAAATTTGTAAAGAAACAAAAATATAAGTATAAGAATTCAGCACAAAAAATAAAATAAAATAAAATAAAGTTTGATGAAAAGGCTAAAAGATAGCTCTTGAAGCTTTGTATTCTTTTCTTTGAAAGCTAAGAGAAAGTTTGAATGAATGAGGATGATCACACTTTGAAGCTCTCTAAAATTAATGCACAAGGTCTTCTCTTTTCTCTCTTTTTCTTTAGATATTCAATGAACCTCACTATTTTAATGATTTCTACTTTCAATCTACTTGATCTTTCTTTTTAAATATTTTTCTAATCTTTTATACTCTTTGTGATAGCTTGAGGATCAGTTCTAATCATTGGAAGCCTTGAAATAGTCATTAGAGTGGAGAAATGATCGTTTGAAAAAGCTACAAAAAATTAGCCATTATGATCACTGGATCGGCTTAATTTTTTACTGAGTCGGCTCAATTCTAACTGGATCGATTTAGTTTATAGCTAAATCGGCTCAGTCCCCTAAGTCTTGAAAAACTAGCTTTCTACACTTTTTATCTTTTGCTTACACTGAGACTAGATCGGCTCAGTCTTGGACTGGATCGATCTAGTTTGCATGCCAAGTATGTCGAGCAGTCCATTTCGAAAAGGAATGACCTAGGGGTCATCTATTGGATTGATTCTTTTGCTAAAATTTGATTTTCTTCTAATTTATGCATTCAAAAATTATAGGACTGCCTCCAAAAGGTCAGAAATCTTCTAAGCTTGTTCTTGAGACTTCCAAAATAAATTTTCTTTAATTTTATAAAATTATGATTTTATTCCTTATCATTTTTTTTTGATCTCCAACTTAATAAAATTATAATTTTAACTTGAAAATCTGAAAAGACCTATATCCATTCTTGAAACACATAGTTAAATACTTAAACACTCAAAGTTTGACAATCATCAAAATCAATCATGGGGTCAACAGATACATACCACTATTCACGCGATTTGGGGTGTCCCTTGAGAGTGAAAAAATGATGAAAAAGTATGATGCTGGGCTCAAACCCAACTAACATGCATGCTACGGTGAAACTGTAGATATACCACCATGAATGCAGGACTACCGAGCTTGGCGACATCTCAAAAAGCTAAAAAAGAGTGACGAAGAAAACATGAAGAGAAAGCATCAGCTCAGCTCGAAAACACTTTTTGTAGAGGCTTATCCGACCTAGGGGAGGATGACACACCCGCTCTTCTACTCCTAAAATTTTTAGTTAAAATTCAGAAGGAATGTAAAATTAATTGTGAAGCAATACCACATTTCTTTCCATCATTTCAGACTGGAAGGTCATTGGAGCAAAATCAAGATTGCTGAAAAAAGCTATTGCAAGGAAAACAAGAAAAGAATAGAATAAAAGAACCTATGATTAAAGGACCCATGGTGAAAGAAGATAATAAAATTTTATCTTTTATCTTGTCCAGGATTTTATATAGACCCAGACCAAGGAGATTTTCTAATGATTCCTCTTCTCAAAACATTAATTATTGAAGATATAAACCAAGAACCCTAGATGCATGGCAGTCGCTAATTGGGAAAGGTCTCTACCACTGACAAAGAAATTAATATGAATGGTAGAAAACATGCTCTGCACCGCTCTTGAAGAAATGTGCAAAGATGTACGATGGCACTTGCCACACATAAGTGATTTTGATTCCAATCTTTTCAAATATCATTTGACGAATATTTTCAGAACAATAAAATATAGTTCGAATAGGAGTTCAAACCACAACTCGGATTATAATTAGAGTACTCACATAAGCTCAAAGCTTAACTAATAAAGTATGAGCACTTTCAGCAAAAAACAAATTTATTTATTTGTATGAAAATTTAGATACAATATTCGACTTTCAACAGAGAAGAAAAAAATATAGTTCGGAATCTTTTAGTCTTACAGTCGATTGGCCTCGGAATGACCTTCCTCAATATCAATTTCTTCCATCGGATAGCTGAATTGATTTTGCTTGTTTTAGCGAGACGATCAGACACTTTCATAAACTTTCAAATGCTGTCATCGATCTATGACGGCCTTTAAACTTTCATCTAAAAAGTCAACTAGCAAAAGCTCAGTACTATCTATTGAAAGGTGCACCCGAGTCATTACTTTACATCTCTCAAAGACTACGGAGAAGACTGACTTACAAGCTTGGCTCATGACCTCGATCCCCTTCTTGACAAACCGATTGAATCTTCTAAGGTTGGTCGAAGCCAAAAGGTCCCAATCAAAAAATCCACTGAGGAGGGTCTGATTTTTCTCGCTCAACTTCAACTCCGACTCCAGGTGCTTTACCTTTGATAGAGCCTTCTAAAGCTTGGTCTGAAATATTGGTAGCTCTCAGATTGTTTGTGTCGTCCTCTTTGAAGAAGGATCTTCATCCCTCTGAGACATCTTCTCCCTGTGATCCTCTTTATAGGAGGTTCTAGGTATTTTAGCCGAACTCCTGTCAGGGAATCTTAAAGAGTGAACCTCGAGAGGGGAACCTCTATATCTTCTAAGCATCCTTCTTAGGCGCTTAATGTCGTCACGAGCTGGATGACAATCCCGCTCAGCCTCAAATCTTCTCCTTTTGAGATTTTCATTCCTTTTGTGAGCCCGATTTATTTCATCATCCCGGCAGTTGATTATCTCTTGATCTTCACGAAGAGTCTCCTCAAAATAGTCGATCTTCTTGACTAGTTTGGTGTTAGTGGCTTTCTCCTACTCTAAGAGATATTTTAGCTTATCAATCTCTTTTTTTGCCTCCGCAAGCTCCAAAGCTGAAGCCCCAAAGATAATCCTTGCAAAGTTTACCAGATAATGCCCAATCTAGGCTAAAGACCTTAGGGCACCTATCATCTAACGTTGGGCCCCATCTCCATCTAAAGCACATCTTTTGTTGAATGAGAGATAACCTTCTAAAAACTCCGCTGCGATTCTGAGATTTTTCATAGTAGATGAAGAAGGAGGCACTGGTTGTGAAAACTCTGTCTGAGTTCCAATCGGAGGAAGACTCAAGTGAGGAACTACCTACTTTGGCAGATCTCTAATTTCTATTATCTTCGAGGGTTCCAAAAATTTAACCATATCCACAATCTTCATAGCCTTCGTAGGAAGCTCCTTTACGAAAATTTCTCCTATCATAAGTTCCTTAATAGAAACTTCCTCTGTAGAAATCGATATGGCAGCCTTCACCCTTGAGACTATGGGTCCAACTATTAAAAGAGAATTTTCACCCCGCACATCCATCGGAGTTGAAACAGGTGTGATTGAAGGAATGACATCTGGAGTCTTAGCAGTAGCACCTCCAGAAGCCAATGGATTCCCAGATGAAGTTTTGGCCTACAGACAACAACTCCTTAACATCTTTACCAATATAGGATTCATCGTCTCCAAGGCTTACAAAGAAAACTCAAAATGAGGGGAGTAGTGGGCACTCTAGTTACAATCGTCTCTCCAATGCACTTGCCAGATAAATTATAAAAAGGGAAAATGAAGACAAAAAGCTATCTCTTGAATGAAGTTTTTGAAGGGACCACCAGCTGAGTAGTCTCCCTAATCGCGGTCATTTTTGATAGCTCATATGACAAGTTAATGTCATCGATCTTTAAACACTAAGAAGCACAGCCGAAAGCGTAAGTGTGTATTGTCGGACTAAAGGTATTGCTTAAGGATGGTCCTTTCATCTGATTCTCAGACTCAGCACTAGATATTGCTTAAGATATTGATTTTCTAGTAATTTTGAATCCTCGGTATCCATTTGTAATCTATTTAGTATTTTATGAAAATCAAGATCATTGACCATGTAATACCAAAATTATCCTTAAGATATTTCTAAAATATATTTTTTAATTATATAAAAAATATATTATGATATATTTGGTATATATATCATAGTATATTATGATATATTTATCATAAATACAATACGTGTAATATCAATAATATATAATATTGATATAACATATTAGGTATATCAATATATATATACCAATTTTTTTCGCTAGATCGAGGAAAATTATTTTTATCCTCAAGTTTCTATCCAAGTTCACTATCCTGAAGTGATTTTGAATACCCGATAGATTTCTTATCACTGAGTTGGCCTGAAGATAATGTGGGATCATAATGATGCAATCAAATATGATGATATTATTACCTCTATCCACATCATTCTTAATCTTTTATGGTACTCAAAAAATACCGTTAGATATTGTGCATAACAGAATATCGTCCATCTTAAGATAAACGGCCGTGCGTGCTGATGCACCCATTAAATACTAAATGAAAAGGAATTTATAAACTCAAGAAGTATTTGGATAGTTTAGACAGCCGTCTATCTTAAGATGGATGGTATTCCGCCGATGCATAGCACTTTCATAGTAAGTGATCTTGGACGCTGGTAAAAGATTCAATTACCCGGTTTCTACCATTCACGGGGTAGCAACTGAGTGATAAAAGTAAAATACTGTTCATCCATTTATTCAGCATCCATCAAGTAGCTAGAAGGAATCAAAAGATGCTATAGGGAAATCGAAATATACCCCAAGACGAATGACCCCCAGAACCCCTAGGCTTCAGGGAATACACGAAAAATTCAAGAGGAACTCCTCATAATTAAACCTATAAAAGTAACAAAAAGAGAGAGAAACATTCGCGGACAAACACGATGCAAGAAAAGCGGCAGCACTGGATCGATCAACCAAAAATGGAACCCAGAAAAGGCACAACATCAATCTCAAAATACTCGCCACCAGAGCGCCAGGCAACGAACTGCATGCGGAAAAGAACGACCACAACGATCAGAGATCGTCACAAGAAGGAGATCGAGAAAAAGGAAAAGATCAAGACGTCGAGGGATCGAGAGTGGCTCGCAGGGAAAGTCAGACCTTCATCGTGCTCACGAGATAGACGTGCCAGAGATTCCGGTAGCTCTGCCGGAGCTGCATCTTGTCGAGGTACGTCTGCGACGCCATTGTCGGACTCGCTGCGGTACGGAAACTCCACTATGTCTGGGGCCCAACGCTATCAGAAAAAACTTGGGCCGTGGCTTTAAAATAAGTGCCACTACAGAAGTTGCAATTTTTCGTATGGACACAAGAAGATAAATTTCACAGGACCGCGACCTGGTGGATTCATCGTGCTTGAATGGAAGCTCCACCACGTCCGAGGCCCAATGCGACATGGAATGGGGAATACCATTTCACACCACTTCTCATATTTCCATTTCTTTTTATGTAGCATTGGTATTGGATATATATCCATTGGACATAATATTTTTGTTATCTTTATTGAGATAAATTGGGATCTTGATGGTTGCGTTACCCGTTGAAATGGTTTCGGTCCCTAGCTACCCGCGGTGAAAGATATGAGCAAAACTCTAAACATTACCTCATACCAGGAACTCATAATTAATAACGATGCATTCCATAACAAAAGAAGGTTCTCTTCACATGGAGTTCGACCAGAAGAGGGCTACATAGACCTGGATTATTTTTTATTTCTTATGTACTTTCCTCGTTCCACTTTTTCCTTCTTTCTCTTCCTTTCCGTTTTCTTCTCTCCCTTTATTTCTTTTCTTTGTCCCCTTCTTTCTTTTTCTCCTTTTTTTTTTGTGTTTGGGGATAGGTTTCAAAGTTCGGCACCGTCCTCATTTGAAAACTTTTCTCACAGCATGCATGGAACCTGAAAAGAAAAAAGGAAGAAAAGGATCAGAACTTAATTAGAAGCTTCTGCGGACCACGAGCGCCACCATGGGCTGCTGCCGTAAGCCAACGCCGCAACGGGGCGATTGGGAGGGTCGACTGGATTCTTTAGTTTCTTATTCCCGGCCTCGCAAGCTTCAGTACACGAATAGAAGTTTCTCTCCCAAAGCCTCTTCCTTTCCATCCCGCGCATGGCTGTTGCCCGACAACGGCGACACCAGCCAGGCGCATTCCTTGTACGGCATATGCACTGCGTATTTATCTAAACAAGAATATTAACTTTTCATTCTCAAGTTATTTTAATTAGAATAAAGGAACAGGAATTGAATTTATGAAGTATTAAAAGAAAAAATGGAATGCAAATCTAAAATATAAAATTATTATAAAAGAAAGTGCTGGACGCCCTTCCCTAGAAAGTTTGCAGTACCTGAGGTTGATGGATACTTCAAGCTCGTTAGAACAAGAAAATTATAACCTCAGTTATTCTGACCAAGTAACTCTGACTCTTGGGACCATAACCAAGACAAAGTTATGCGGCCAACCCAGCTCCAGAAACAATTGACGAGTTCATGTTGGTCCAAAAGCCTTGGGTCTCTCAGTGGGCCCGAGCCCAGGGCCACATTTGGACAGGCCCGAATCTTCACAGGTCAGGCCTAGTCACGTATAATGTTCCTCTAGACTGGTTCAAGGACAACCATTCGAGCTTCAAATTTGTAGGCCTAGGCCTAGTCCAAAGGCCCACTTTCTGAGCCTAAGGCCACTTTTTTTTTTTTTGTTTGTAGTTGATCACAAAGGCCGGACCTTATGAGAACTAGCCTTGCAACGATAACCCTCACCCAAGGAAAATATTCACATGTATATGCTTTCCATAGATAAACATCATTTTATCGAAAGAATGAAGGTCATCCCATTTCTTACAATAAATTTCATCGTGTCGACATGTGAAAATGACTTCCCTAGCTACTATAAATTAAAATTGCACTTAGCAAGTCAAAAGGGAGCCACAACCAAGGAGCACGTAAATTACAAGGAAGCTTTCAACGACTCATGTCAAGGATTGGTTCCATCAATTTATTCTAAAACCAGTGTTTTTTCTATTGCTTCTTTTGGATAACACAGCTATCAGTTAGTTGCAAGCACTCAATTTGGTAGCTCTATATGATGGCTACATACATGCATGTCTGTATTCATCATGCACACATGTATATATTTTATTTGAAAGTAATGTATTTATAGTCTATATCATCCATTTCTTCAAAAAGAATCTTACACGTCACCATATACGGCTGGGTTCTGGCAGAATCAAAGCTCGGCATTTGGGTCCACCAGACTGGCTCGAACCCTGCCTGACCAGATCTTAGGCATGGCGCTCACAGTTTTAGCCCAAGCCCATCTCAGCGAGCTGAGAAGCATTTTGTTGATTCAGGCCTGGGAAAAAGCCTTAATGTTTGGGATGGCTAGGCTGAGCCTACCACTCTTCTTCTTCTTCTTGCTATTGTTATTTTTGGGCCTTACGATCCAAAAATAACTAGCACTAAAAGAACTACATGGAAAGAATTTCATCTTGTTGATCTCTTCCGAGCTATGCATGTTCTCCATGAAGTGGATTTCGTAGCTGACTGATTGGAAGGAACAGAGGAAACATTCGATCTACCCAAGGGATCAGCTCTTCACCCGAATCTTGCCCATACCATTCACATGGATGCTTTGGGTTGTAGTTATATTCCTCTTCAATTTTGCCAAAAAATGAATTTGATCTTCTAAGAGAGGCCGATGAAGCTGAAGACCTTACTAAGCCAATGAACCCTAGCATTGCTATGAAAGTGACAAAAAAAAAGAAAAATCGTACATCCACGATTTATTAAAATAAGTTTCAGGTTTGTATTTAAGAATTTTAAACAATGAAAAAAATGAATAATGTTACAAAATTTTGTAATGCCTTAAAATTACCTGATTGCATCATTTTAGTATTGGTGATTGCAAGTGCATCTAATGTGAAATCCACTGATGGACAAGATCATTGCTATATCAATGCTGTTTGGTATCTTTTCTTCTTAAAAAATCGATAAATTACTAGTATGCATATTTCTTGTAGATGATAAAAAGGAAATAGTGCATTAAAACTTAGATTTGATGCCAAAATTAAATTATATTTATAGTTGAAGGTAGGAGAGTTATGGAGCTAAGCTTGATCAAGCTTGAGTCCAATCAAGTTTAATTTGAAATTAATTTTAAACTCGAGCTCTGAGATCAAGCTTGATTTGTTTACCATTTTTTAGCTTAATCTTGAATTGAACTGCACATGAGCCTATTTGATTAGTTTGGTGATCTTAAATTGAGCTAAAATCTATTAGCTTGGTTTCAATATAAATTAACATTTTATTGATTCAAAGAATACACATACGGAGAGAGAGATTAAAACTAGTTTCGGCTCTATTTTGCTGGTTCAAGCTTTTAGTTAGTTTGTATAGCCTCAAATTGAGTTTTATTCAAGCTTGGTTCAATTGATGTCCAAGGTTGAAGGGGGTAGGCATAAATCGATTTTATATATAACTATAAATTCTTAAGGAAAATTGGCACCAAGCTGTCCATGTGGTTGCTTGTGAGCGTTACAAGTGATGCTAGAATTCCAACAAACCCACGTCATATTTGAGAATTGAAGGCCAAATGGGAAAAACTATCATGCATGCACTAGTAGGTCAATGCCTATGGTCAAGTGCTTAGTTCATCCTTGAAGTCAAGGTGGTGTGATCAGCAAAACCGGTCACATACCCATATTGATCATCTAGCCTTGGGGGCTGAATTCTTGCCATGGTAAAGGAACAGGAAAACAAAACGAAAGAGCTCATCGGAAGAAGAATATGTGGATTAGAATGCATTCCACCGATGGAGAGTCCTTTTTCTCTTATTTATTATCCCTTACAGTGGATGGATGATGGAGCCCATTCAATACCGTAAGGTCTTGGCTTTGATGGAACCGCATCCTATAATTAAATTCTACGTAGGCCCGCCAGGTTAACATTTCTACGAGAAAAGTCTCGTACGCATACACGTCAAATCCAACGGGTTAACGTTTCTACGAGAAAAGTCTCGTACGCATGCACGTCAAATCCAACGGGTTAGCGTTTCTACGAGAAAAGTCTCATTTCTACGAGAAAAGTCTCGTACGCATACACGTCAAATCCAACGGGTTAACATTTCTTCGAGAAAAGTCTCGTACGCATACACGTCAAATCCGTTATGTTTTAAGAAGGAGGGAGGAAGCGCGCCCAGAATGGTAGGCCTTTAATTTCAGTTCTTTATTTTGCAGCATTCCTCCCTGCCTAGTACTGTTCCCAAGAAATCAACCCATGTGTAGTTCCGGGGATTAGGGGGCTTCTTTACGTTCTTCACCTCTTGCGTTGGTGCTGCGCCACGAGAACAGCCATATAGAGGCTTTATTTAAAAATCACCATCGCGTGTCGTGCCCAAGGACTTGGGTTGATTAGCCTACAAGAATACTGAAAAATCTAAATCGGTTGAATTTTTAGGACCGGAAATGGATCGGGTTCGGTTAAGAACACGATCCGATTATAATCATGTTTAAACAAGTATGCTTAAATCCATAAATTGGAGCTGATGGTAATGGTCATATCCTTCTGCCTCGCAACTAAAGAATCTGAATGCATGTCTTGGATGGTGCTTTCTAGCATTAGACTTAGGTAATCACAAATTTGTATCGGTCTCTCTTCTTTTGTCCGTAGAGAAAAGTAGACTTAAATCTAATTCCTATCGATTTAAGTTAGATTTGGATGGGCTGGTTAGCACTAGCCAGAATAAACTAGATTTACCTAAAGTAAGATTATTTTTTGGTCGGGAGATAAAGATTCAAGATTGGGTTAAAATTCGTCGATCAAAATCCAACCATTCATAGTTGAGTTGAAATTAAGATTAGCAACCTCTGCTCTCTCGTAGTCTCATTAATTTCCGGTGGGCCTCCTGGTAAAGATTAGATGTTGTCAGGTCTATTCATTGGATTTATGAATCTAGAGGTCATTGTCTCACGTGTTCAGAAGGTATGGAGTATAAATCAATGAGCTACCGATTCATAAGACAAGTCAACTTTTAGATGATGATAACCATTTGATTATTGGGGTATGTGTGAATTCTGTGATGTCTATCTTGAAAAAAGATATACATACATACATACACACATGCATATATATATATATATATATATATATATATATATATACACACACACACACATATATATACCTAATGTTTCACTCACAACAACCAACAACCCTGGGTTTTTTCTTTTTTCGGGCTTGTCACACGAGCACGTTGCACCACATGCTATCAGCTCCCTTTTTACTTTTTCTTTAGCTAACTTTTTTTTCGTGCACGAATCTTTCCTTTTGCTTCAGTCTCCACGCACCATGGATTTGATTGGGTGGAAAGTGCATGATACTACAAGCTGTCAACCAGAGCAAGATTAAGTGAATGGAATGTCGGGTTCAGAAATTGTGATGGGATCACTGCGATCTTACGGTACCCCATTTGATTCACTGTGGGCCGGCCTGATGCAGGCATGCAAGAAACCAGGTGGAATGGTGGAACCTAGCCAACGCTCTAGCCTACGTGCAGCAAGTTATGAGATGCTGAAAAATAATGTTCGACTTTCAAAAATCCGAAGTCTATTTCACGAAAATCTAAGTTCTAGTTGTACCTGAGATGGCAAATTTAGAGGGACCATGCACCATACAACAAAAATATCATTTTTGTACCAAATTGAGATCAATCTTGACTTCTATATTAATTTTATTTTTTTATTGTATTGTTAAAATCTTAATTAAAAAAGAAACTTTTGGCCTTGATCTATTTCAAGATCCAACTCTATATCAAGGAGTGTGATAAACCCCTTTGGGTAATTGCATTCTCATAGATCCTGAGAAGTTAACTTAATTTCATAAAAATAATAATAATAATTAAAAGTCACCTAGCAAATTATTATGTATAGAAGTTTTGATTTGTAGTCTAGTATCAAATGCGGCAAATCTTATTTTTGAGTACTAAACTTATTCAAACCTACTTGATTTTTTTTTTCTTTTTTTTTGAAGGAGAAATGGAGGAAGTGTAGACTTCCTCTATGGGAAGTAGTCTATATCATATTTGATGATCCTCTTGAATTAAGCAATTTTAGGATGTATATTCAATCAAATAAGAAAAATCTATTGATTGTACTGCGAGGATTGCCTCAATGATCTCACATCATTACAAAATGTCTTTAAGAAAGTTTTGATGCCTTTCTAGTTATAAGCTATTATGCACCCAGATATATGCTGCTCACTCGAAGTCAGAGTCTTCAGTTTGAATGTGAACTCGAGAGGTCCAAGCTTCTTATCATGGTCATCCATGTACTTTGTTATAAGATTAAGGTTTGAGCATCAATCCTTATTGACCTCGGAAGGAGTGAATTAGTATAATTGAAATTAGATAGGAATATCATAGAGCCATTCATTTTCTATCTTCCTCATTAGCTATCATGGTAAGAATTGGATGTTCCGTTGATAATTGGCCCTGAGTGCTAAATGCTATAGCCGACCACATCGGTGTAGATCTGAAAATTTTTATGACTAAGATGTAGAAATGGATGGCTATCAACTTGTCGATTTTGTCTACCTACCAATGGTCTTTGAAGCTGTTTAGTGTGATAATTGGTCCAAGTGGACCAAGATTATTTAAACTCAAAACTAAAGTCAACAAATGGGTTGTTGATTTTTCTCTATATAAAAGTCTACATAAGTGTGTGTTTAGTTCCATATTGACCATGCACTAAATAGATTTTGAGTTTTTATATAGGATTAATAAATTCAAATAATATCTCCTAATTAGCTTTTTTTTTTTTTTTGGTGAAGTCCTAAGTTGTGACTAATGATATATAAACAAAGCTAGCCCATGGTTCATATAGACTAGCTAGAAATACTATAGCATAAGCTTGTTTGAATTAATTATGATGTTTATGATTGGATTATGATACTTATGCTTAGATGTGAACGCTTAGCTATATAGGGATCCGTTTAGATATGCATTTAGTTTTATAATAATTATACATTAAATAGATCTTGAATGTTCATATAAGATCAATAAATATATATATAGCCAGGTTAGAATCAGGTCGATTAGATCTAATCAGGTCAAAACTCTATAATAGAGATTTTACATTAATGATCCAAGTTATTGAATATAATGTACTATCTCAAAACTACTTGCACATAAATTTATATAATTTCGAGATCTCTATCCTATGCATTATGAAGTGAACAATTGGACAGCCTAAATAAAATTGAATTATATATATTTTTTGATCGCTTAATACCTAGATTAAAAATCTTTTAATCATATAATTTTTTATATGCAAACAGTTTTGATACAGTATATCACATGCAACAATTCATATCATCGATGTAAAATTTTTATTATTTAATTTTAATCTAATTAAATTTGAGATCTTATTCATATATATATATATATATATATATATATATATATATATATATATATATATATATATATATATATATATATATATTCTATTTGTGTTGATATGGGTCGCATGGGTCACCGGGCGTCCTAAAGTCGGATGGAATGCGGTATGATGACAAAACTGGTCACCCTGATTGAAGCGTCCAAGGATCGGTAACGTCACCTTCCCGTCAGCGGTTGATCATGAAACCACGCCCGCTCTCCCCCCGCCCCACGTCGGGGCCCCCAGGTCTCAATACTCCAGACTCTAACCTGTACCATTGGACTCTTCTGGACTTTTTTTTGCTCGCCACTTCCAGCTGTATCCAGTCATGCGCCAGTGCCACTTGGTCATGATCACGTATTTCGATGGTGTGTTATACGACAAGACGGGCCATTGTGGTGGTTTTGGCTGTCCTGTTGGTAGGTCGCAGTAGCGGATCTACTTCTCGGCGGGGCAGGTAAGAGGGAGCGAAGAAGGGCCCCCGGCGACCTCGGGAATCTTGGGGAGGGAGTGGGTCCCATGTCACTTACACTGCATCCACCTGAGTAGGCCGTTCAAACAGGCACTTGCGTAACTAAGCTCCCAACTGACGGAGGGAGATGCCGTGGAAGCTAACATCATGTCCTCCGGCTCTCCTGTGCATTACGTACTCTCCGTTCCCAAGCACAAGCTTCTCGTTCCTATTTATTATGCTCCAAATTCTCATTTGATATCCTCCTATTCCTGAGTTACCTTCCGTCCACCAATTGGCATCCGTTTCCACGTTCTATGTCACCTTGTATTATCCCAATCTCTTTGAATCGCGACTCCTTTTCCACCAAAAAGCTCTCATCCTTTTTTTTTTTTTTTTTTTTTTTTTGGATAAGGAAGCTCTCATCTTTACCATAAAGATGTGGCGAGAAAATTAACATGAAGGATTGGAGTAATAGGAGGCAAGGGATCTAATGGAATAGGAAGACTGACTCCTTTTTATTTACCTTTCTATAGTCGCATCCTGTACCCTTTCCTGTAGAAATTAATGGCTAACTAACTAGCAGGAAATCTAGTTTCATTGCTATGTTCTAATATAGGGGTACATGTGAAATTTAACCAATTTGGTGGAGATTATAGGGAAGAAAGAGGAAAAATATGGTCAATGAAAAAAATATAGGAATGCTTCATATTTAGTTGGAATTTTTTTTTAAAAAAAGAAAAAGTAGCTTTCATATAGGAATAAAATTTTTATATTTTATGAGAAACAAAAACTTATGTTAGACATGAAAAAATTCAATTTCCATAGACTAAAAATTAGGATAATTTTTTTTTCTAAAGTATTTTTAAACTTTTAGATAGAATAGAATAAGGGCATGTTCTTTCATGGATAAATATCATAAAAAAATTTATCTACTTTTTTTTTTATCAACTTATCCATATTCTTATATTTTTTAAGATGAAAAAGTTATTTTTTCTTGGATAGAATTTATCTATAAAATAGAAAAAAATCTTATCCACTTAGGGGATGGCTAAATTATTTTTCCATCCGCCGATAAAATAGGTATTAATTTTATATCAAAAATACTTTATCCTCATTTTCAATGTCTCCATCATTCAATGCTCAATAACTTAATCATCCACTTTCTCTGAATCTTAAAAAGCATGAGAGGTATTATGAAAAATATGAATAAATTTTAACAACTTATCCATGAAAGTAGTAATACAAAAGAACATGGATAATAGATTTCAAAATAACTTTTTCATGCATAAAAGGATATAGATAAATTATTTTTTTAATCTAAATATTGTCTAAAAATTATTTATCTAAAAAAAATATAAATTCTCAAATAAACTTTTTTTCTTGCAAAAAAATGGATCCTTGATAAAGTATAACAAATATTTTATATAATTTTTGTAAAAAAATGCTAAACTAAATATAAACCACTCTATAATATTTTTTTCATAATCAATTAAATATGTAAAAATTATTTTTACAAACATCATATATCTGGTTATCAATCCTCCAGAAAAAAATATTTTCCACACTCCCAGACATCCAACACTTGAACTCTTCTCCTGTTCATTCAATTCACTACCCTTTTCGTTGGCAACAAAAACTCATTTACTTTCATCTAGTTGTCAATTCATAACCTGTTCTGCTAGCTATCTTAATAATACAAGCATATCCATTTTTTTCTTTATATAAAAAAATATCACATAATCATGGGTTCTGTTGGGCGTATCTCCCCAATTATTATCCCTACTTTGCTTATTCTTACCCACTTGCAAGCTTATACAAAGCCAACCAAATAATTGAAGTACTATGAGGCCAAGCTAATGGTTGTGTGTGAGCCAACACATAGAAAATGGACGTGCGTGGTACGCAGTATGCATGGATTGTAGCTCCCACAAATGCCTTTCCACTCACAAGTTTACACTAAGAAAAGACAAGGCGACACCATTAACAAAGGAGGAAGCCGTGGTATTTTAAGGAACCGAAGCTCATACCTCTCCCCTTTCCTCCTTCCACTGTTAACGTTATCGCCAATAGTGTTACTACAGCTACATTTCATCCAAAGAAAGACGACGATTAAGATGCTATGGTGACGTCCATCCGACGAAAGTGAGCCGTGTCAATGACAGGTTTAGCGCCTTATATTAAGCTATACATAAGAAAAATTAAAGCGGATTTGGCGAGGTATAGAAAGCGTGAGAGGACCACCGAGGGGTAAAATAATGTGGAGAGGAAAATAAGAATAGAATAGGGAGGAAAAGAGACGCGGTCCCATGTTGTCTGGTCCCCATTTTAATATGCGTTTTAATGGGAATTAGTTGGAAATGGAGGACCACACCTCCCCGGGTCGGCGCCAGCCCCTATTTTCAGAATATTTTCCAGGCGCATCTATTCCACTGTTTTACTGCCACCCTCTTCCCCCTCTCTATCCATCTATATCTTCCGCTCCTTATCTTGACTCTTTCTCTCTCTAGCTTTCCTATGCTTTGCAGTGGAACGAGAGAGGCAGTGACACCAATCTTCCGAGACCCAATCCCTACGCGTCTTCTTATGGGCAGAGGATGCTGGGCCGAACAGAAGGCCATCTGAAAAAGTAGTGGGTGGAAGCAGGAGGAGGGCAAAACCCCACTTTGGAGAAGTTGGGATTCGTGCCAATCCGAGATCTGGGCACTCTGTCTTCCTCCGAGGAAAAGAGACAATTATTAAAGTGCTGCAGTTATTTACTGAGAGAGAGAGAGAGTTAGGGTGAGCCAAGGTCCAGCAAAAGAAGGAGAGAAGGGGGTCCATATCATAGATCCAACTCATTGGGCGAGAGAGAGAGAGAGAGAGGAGAAGGGCGAATAAAGGCCATGCGGCGGCTGGTGGGTTTGCTCGAATGAAAGGACGAAGATCTGTATACGATCCTGCTCTACTCTACCTGCTGATGATCATGTATCTTTTTCTTCTCTCTTTCGTTTCCTTTTCACTTCTATCTTCTTATGGATTTGTTCATGGAAGGCACAAGATTTAATCGGGTTTGTTTCCTTTTAGCCTGTCTTTGGAAGCACCAACTCTTCTATTAGGTGTACTCTTGAGAAGGCCTTTGACTCCTCATCTTCTTCTTCACTTCTTGGGTTCGGGGTCATCGATACCATCCTCATTAGAGAGAACACGGACCTTAATTATGCTCTTCCAAAACCGGTAAGGGCTGGCCTACCTCGACTCTTCTCTTAGACTAAAGAAACTAGATCACTTTGTATCATTTATATCTAATACTTGGAAAAAGGTGGCTTGTGACAAGTGATCGAGTTGTATCCTTTTTTTCTCATCAACTTTTTGGTTGCCTGTTTGAAGGTATTGATCCTTCACTTCTCTTTTAGTTGGTTTTGTTTTGGGTGTTGACGTTTGAGGTGTGCGATCTTAATTCCAATTATTGCTGCAGGTTCTAAGGTAGAGGTTCTTCCGATTATTGGAGCACAAGATGGCGCATCACCACCAAGAGAAGCTAGGGACTCTAATCTCTCCAGCTTTCATCTACGACGTCGACTTCTCCTCCACTAGAAACTCCATGATCCAGAGCTTCGAGCCCAACCAGGAGCTCTACAGCCTTCAAGCCGGTATGGAGATGCTGGGGAGAGGCTTCTTCCCCAAGGTGGGCAGCAGCTCCTCCAGCATCGGAGGAGAGCTCTCCCACTCATCGAACGAGAATCTTATGGTCACGGCCGACAACCCGGTGACAACGATGATGAATTCGTGGCAGCGGTCGAATCGGATGCTGGTCGAAGATTCCTCGCTGAGGTGTCTACTGCCTACCGATGGGAACCAGCAGCCCAGCAAGGGGCTATCCTTGTCCCTGTGCAACCCCGAGCCCTCCGAGGCCGTCGCCGGCATGGAGCAATCCTTCCGTCAGCAGCACCTCTCCACCAATTCGAGAGATGAGTTGTTCCCAAAATCCACGGAAGTACTTGAAGACAGGAGGATCTTTCCACAATCCTATCAGCAAGTACAGCAGCTGAAGCACTCCAAATACTTGATTCCAGCTCAAGAGCTACTCAACGAATTCTGCAGTCTAGGAACAGGCAGAAGCTCCTCGAAGCACAAGTCCCACAAAACAAACCAATGGGAGGAAGGAGGATCTTCTTCCAATTCTTCATGGAACCAATCCCTCTACTCTCTTGACATTATTGAGCTACAGAAGAAGAAAGCTGAACTCTTGTCGATGCTAGAAGAGGTGAGCTACTTACTCTTGGCTAATTTCTTCCTTCATGGTTAAGAACACCTGAAACTGTAGCACCGAACAACCTAATTATTTCTTCTGTATTATTACTTCTAAGAGTAAAGACAGCAAGATAAATGGGTGCATAATTTATCGGGGATAAAGAGAAGAGCATATCTTAGTGGGTGCATGCAAGAGAGAGAGAGAGAGAGAGAGAGAGAGAGAGAGAGAGAGAGAGGGAGGGAGGGAGAGGAGTGGGGTGTCTGACGTTTTACCAGGGGTAGGAATTGATTGGTTTGGAACCTTGAATCTGTGTTCAATTATGCGGGACTGGCAAACCTACCATTAATGCGATGCTGCACCGAGGGAGGGACAGATTGATATTTCGGGGCATTCCATTTACATTTGGAAACCTCTATTCTTTTCCCTTACTTAGGCATCTAAGTAGCCCTACCGGTCCTCTTCCCGATCTATTGAATGGAACCCACCAGATCACCTATTTCTTTACTATTAAATCCATTTATCTACTCTTTTAATGTTACATTTTGCTATAATTTACTAGCGAAATCCTTGGTGTACTTGAAAAGAATGGTAGAGAACCTAACCATTTGATGAAAAAGCTCCACTGCTACAAAACAAAATGTTGCTGCAGTACATTCTGAGGATTACTTTGATGGTTCCCATGCTAGCTCTAGAAGAAACTCTACACTGTTATTTCCTCCTCCTCCTCGTCTTCTTCTTTTTCTTCTTTCTCTTCTTGTTTTACATTAATATGAACATTCCTTTTGGATTCACTAATTCAGGTGGATAGGAGGTACAAGAGATATTGTGAGCAAATGAGGACGGTGGTCTCGTCATTTGAGGCGGTGGCCGGGGAAGGGGCCGCTAGGGTATACTCTACCCTGGCATCCAAGGCCATGTCGAAGCACTTCCGGTGTCTGAGGGATGGGATTGTTGTTCAGATCCAGGTGACAAAAAAGGCTATGGGAGAGAAGGACCCGGTTTCACCAGGGACGACCAGAGGTGAGACCCCGAGGCTCAAACTGCTCGACCAGTGTCTCAGACAGCAGAGAGCCTTTCAGCAGGCTGGAATGATGGAAAGCCACCCATGGCGGCCGCAGCGGGGCCTACCAGAGCGCTCCGTCTCGATCCTGCGAGCATGGCTCTTCGAGCATTTTCTTCACCCGTAAAATCTCTCTCCTCTCTGAGATACGCACAAGTAATACAAAAGAGGAATGAAATTTTCCATTGCTTGTATTCCCTAATCAATTCAACTACAATAAAATAAATAAATAACCTTCTTAAAAGACATGCAAGATCATTCTAGTACACATTCATCTTTACCTATTGCTTACATGAACCATATGAAACAGTTTTACTGATGTTTGAGGATAACATTGTTGTCGACACAATTTCCATTTTAGACAATCCCAGTTTTCATATAAGATATACACGGGAACACAAAAAAGAAATGAAGCTATCCCACTACATGTATTCTTTAATCATCGCAACTTGCAAAAATTTCACACAAATTCCTGAAAGGCCTGAGAGATCGTATATAGATATCCTCTCAAGAGAATATTCATCTTATGGTACTGTCTACATGAACCATGAAATGGTCAAAGTCCTTATGTTTTAGGATAACACAGTTGTTGATCCAAGCTCCATGTTAAACTATCCCAGTAGTCTTCACATAAGAATAAGATACTTTTTTAATGCATTCATAATTAGGATATATATTCTCAGCTTAAGACAGCTGGTGTCAGGTAGGAGGATTATATATATATATTGGTTGTTGCTTCACTAAATATTAATTACATTCGCATTTCTCCTACTCATTTTTGTTTTATATCGTAAACAACAAACGCAGAAATTGTTGGTCACAAGAGAAACCAAAAACCTAGCTATCAGATGCCTCAACTTCTAAATAGTATCGCCCCTGGACTTATAAATTACACTTGATTGCAGGTACCCCAGCGATGTCGATAAGCATATATTAGCTCGGCAAACGGGACTCTCCAGGAGCCAGGTACGTCAACATCTCTCACATCCTTTTCGATGATTAATCTATCCTCCAACCTTGAATCTCACCATCTTTTCTTCATACATTATTCTATGCATTAATACATTTACAGCAGCCATGTGTCTTCTTGTTGGCAATGGATCCAAGATCCCATAGTGTCGAAGAATTTCTGAAATAATTGTGTAATGGCTGGCTGCTTGGTTTCCGCCACAGGTCAACAACTGGTTCATAAACGCAAGGGTCAGGCTATGGAAACCAATGGTGGAGGAAATGTACTTGGAAGAAGTAAAGGAGCAGGATAAGGAGACATCCAACGAGGACAACAGTAACGACAACAACCCGAGGCCTGGAAACCCTAACCCTAATTCTAGCTCCTTACAGTTGCTTGCCGAGGACCAGAAGCCCACACTGGGGCAGCTCCTCAACGACTCAGACTCCCTCTCCTCCATCGTCAACAGTAGCCACCACCGCGCCGACGGAAGGGATCCCACAAACAGCAAGCTTTCCTACCACGACGCCCGGCGGCACCACCCGGTCCCGAGGGCCGAGAACTTCGGCGTGGTGGACCTGGACTTCACTTCCTACGGTGAGTGCAGCAATCCAAACTTCGGTGGTGGTGTCTCGCTAACTCTGGGCTTGCAGCAACACAGCGGAGGGGGCATGAGCCTATCGTTCTCCCCGGCTTCCCAGCACTCTCTGCTCTTCTCCAGAGAACAGATGGAGGACTGCCAGCCGGGCCAGTTCTCTATCTTAGATGGGGAGGCTCAGAACCTTCCTTATAGAAACCTGATGGAAGCTCAGCTGCTGCATGACTTGGCCGGGTAGAGAGAAGTCGAGGGGGCCGGAGGGTCTCCGGCCGTGTGGGAGTTAAGGATAGGGACATGGTAACGGTAAGTGGGTGGATATGGTATGCCTGGCCTGTGCTTTGGGCGGGTAGGATAAAATAGGTAGGTGGCCTGGTCCCGTACTGTAAGTTTTGGTTCCTAAGAAGAAGGGTGGGATGTGGACAACGTCGTCGCATGAATTGGGCGGATGTGCCGTCATTGTTTGGTGCAGGAATATACGTATACTTTTTTGTAGAATACTTGGACATTTACGCGCATTACTCCCACTGGTGCACCACATAGAATACCTAGGTTTCGTAGACTGCTGTACTATAAGATTTCCTCTGCTTTTTGGGTAAATTTATCCCCCTCCTCCCCTCCTTCCTCTTCTCTTTTTTACTCCCCTCATGAAGCATGCTAAATTTTTTTATTAATCATTGGTGGGATTCTATATATCTTATCGGCAAGACTAAGAATGTTTGGGTACAGTGTTGAAATAATCCAAGCGTTTACTGAGCGCTAAAATCTCATGCCGACAAGAGGAGGGCCCCCTATAGCAGTGAGACATGAATTAGAGAGTTGTTGAAAGGATGTAAAATAGAAGATTTGCAAATCTTTTTGTGTGGCTAAGCTTGAACCTCGTGTCATTTTAGGCGATTTGGATAAGGAAATGGAGAGATAAATTTCTCATCTTTCTTGAAACTCAGGAATCTCATGACTTTAATGATTGATGGAATAATTTTAAAAAATCCACAAAATAAAAATTGTGATAAGTGCTTTGTCATTAAAGTACTATTGGTGGTAAATGCTAGTTCATAAACTAAAATTCTCCGGTAAGAATGTGAAACTGTACAACCTATAATACTTAATTATTCTGATTGTAGCAATCATTAGAGGTTTATTTGGGATATGTGCTCAAGACAACATTTGAAATTTTTTTTTTTTTTAAATTACTGTTACTACTATCATTATTGTTGTTCTCATTGATGCTGCTGATATTATTCTTATGGATCTCTAATGTAATATGGTTATGCTTGTTCTAAAGATGTGTATTACGTCTGGTTGAGTTAGCATGTCCATCCGCGCGCGCGCGCGCAAAGAATTAGCACCTAAACATGGCAAAAGTACAATTTTAAAGATCTTGAAAGAAAATACTAAACGGGATACCTAGCACGAAAATGTGGGGAAGGGGTGGAGGGAGCAAATAGGACATAAACCAATAAGTTGACCTTGTAGTATATGCATATTCTGATGATTTTTTTTTTTTTGAATAGCTTTGTTGGAAGCTAGAGATATGATTGCCTTGCTTAGAGTCATCAGGCCCTCTTCCTTTCAGAGTTGTTTTAATTAGATTATCATGGAATTTTAGAAGACTAATTAAAAAGTAAATGCTTAATATGCTAGAACATGTGGTGTTGAAAGTGCAGGGGGTTTGATTTTATTAGTTTGCTGGATGAAAGTCCCAGGATTCTTTTATAATTCTTGTATGACATTGTAGGATTTTTTTTTTTTTTTGATGGAGATGGTGAAGGAAAACTGGAAACTGCAAATTGGTGGTGATGCAAGATGTTCTTTTCTAAAAGTTAGAAATTTAACAAAAATAAACTAAAGGGAGTAACTCACTGATAGGATATTTAAGAAAGATTTATAATTTTCTTAAACATTTAGTTCATGAATAACTGATTGATCTTATGTACCACCCATTTACTCATATTAAGAATCGAAAGCTAAAATTATATAAAATGAAGGTATTCTCACATCTTCGCATTAAATTCAATACGTACTCTATATTTAATATTAGTGAACTAATAATGGAGGCATATTGTAGAGAAAGGATATCCGTAATCTCGATCATGTATATATGTGCATCTTGCTTCCTAATTCAAATGGTTGCTTGTGTTTTATTATCTATCAGGTCTTTGTACCGTACGAGGGTGACACGGGTGGGGTATTAGGTAATTGAAATTAATTATGATGACATAGTGCCAATGGTTTCATGTTTAGCACTGGTTTTCTTGGAGACGAGCAGAGAAAATGCTCCCTCTTGTATCAAGGATGGGTTGGCCCTATTTGTTGTTGAATATCTACTAATTGCAAGGGTGGTCGGTTGGTTCTCATCAATGTTTTGCTTTCCGTTCTTCCAGTTTATTATGTGTCTATATATGTTTAGATTGCTATGGTGGGTCATCAACAAAATAGACAAGATTCGCTGGACCTTCCTTTGGGAAGATGAGGGCAATGATTGTGGGCTGGGAGTGAAAGAATATTTGAATATCGGGAAGACTGCCTTCTCATCTAAATGGTGCTGGCCGGAGGTACATGCAAGATGAGGAAGCTTCATGGAGATCAGCTGTGACTAGGGCTTATTATATAAGAAGAGAAAGTTCGGGCACTCTAGGATCAAGATCAAATTTCCTGGAGGTTTCACTATTTGGAAAGGTGTGAGGATCGGTATATATGCAATAATAAAGTAGATCTTTGATATTTATATAAAGTCAAGAAATCTAAATAGTACCTTCTAGCTTTTTTTCTTTTTTTTTTTGGTTAGATTCTAGGTTGACCTAACTTTTGGCTTATATGAACTAAGAGATATTGTTGCATGAGCCTATTTAGATGGGTCATTAGCTCATGATTATAATTTTTATGAATAAATTTGTTATATTTATAATTAGATATATGAATAGCTTTAGATCCTTGGTCTAACGAGAATGCCAAGGTTTAAATGGAGAAAATATAATCAACTTATACAGATATATGTGCAGTTCAACATCTACCATGCACACAGTAAATCCTAAGTACTTACATATGACCAAGGTACTCAAGTAATATCTTTTAGATAGTCTTTAAATGAGGTCCTAGGTTGTTACAGATAGAGTTTTCTTGGAAAAAATAATTGATACTACACCATGCTTCATTATCAAAGATCTTTAAAAACTTGGGTTTCTTCATGTAAATTATCTTTTAAGGACCCAACTTTTTTATAATTTTTCATCCTTTATACATTAAACCCAGACAACCTTGAGGTTTAAGGATCTTTTGTTGGTTAATAATTACATGTTTGATTTTATTAATGTAGTAAGAATGAGAAAGACAATAAGAAAATCTAATTAACACAAATGAGTTATGCAATATTGGGCAGATCGAGAGAAATTTTTATATTTGTAGGTTTCTAAATGTAAAATTTTTATCTAGTATATTCTTCTTCCTCATAGATGATGACTAGGTCCTCCGACCTGAATCCATACATCAACTCTAGGCACCAAACTTTATCTCTCCATTCATTGAACTTTTCTTTGGCTCCTTTTATATTAAAATCCATATAATTAGTTATATTAAGAAGCATTGGAAAGATTATTGAATTGGCAACACTTCTAGGAATGTATATATCTTTGACCTATTCAATTGCCCTCAACCATCTCCTTGTGAAAGAAAGATCTCGCGCATCAAATATTCTAAAAGGATTTCATGGATCTAACAACAATGAGGGCATTGGAGTATTGTAATTATGGGTTTTGAGTTGCAAGAGCTATTACATATAAACCTAGCTAGAATTTAGTTTTATTTTGGACTATTTTCTAATCTCAAATTTGTCAACCAATTCATCAAATAATAACAAAGACATATGGAATGTCTAAATTTAGCTCACTAAACTTGACCAAAAATCACGTACATACTAACAATGACTAGGTGTTAATCATTTTAAAGATGTATGTGCAATAATGCAAGACCTCGCCCAAAGGGCTAGATAGTAGGTATTATTTAGATTTTGCATTATACAAGCATCTAAGATCTACTTAGCATGTAACTTATGTACAAATTAAACATACACCGGTACAAGTATTCATGCACTTCTCTCATTTAAGTCCTAATATTCTTGTCAGGTTAAAGTCTAAATCCATTCAAATTTAATTACAAGTACCACATGTAATTATAAGCATCAAGATTAGCCAATTGTCAACTTAAATAAGCAAACGCTACAATATCTTTCGATCTTAAATAAGCAAATGCTACAATATAAATCGGTCCTAAATGAATCATCTTGGTCTTCTTTGATGTCAATTGCAACAACTCAGGACCCCATCCAAAATAGACGAGTCAGAAATTATTTAAATTTTTTGACCTTGTATAAATATCCAAGGTCCACCTAATAGTTACCCCCCCCCCATCCTCAACCCAAATGTACTAACTGCAAAATTTGCGATCCAACAAGATGCCGAGGAAGGTTCAAGCTAGCTCGACAAAGCCTATAACTAAAAATAATATACTAAACGATGAAAAGCCATAGAACTTAATACTTCATCTTCAATCATAAAAAAGGAGTTCCGAGTTGAAATGTGTTCGACCTCTGGTTCTTGTTCGTCTCATAGTAATTTCAACTCTTTCCCTTAGTCAGGTGAGTGTGGCGTAGTCCCTTCTTCCCCTAAAGTCTCCTCCAAATGCAAAAAGTGAATAGAACATGGATCTATTATACCAATTTTTCTAATACTCTTTTTATTACATGCATCTTATAAGCATGCATTAATCTAAATGATCGCCCCATCATCCTCTCTTTGATGTGTGTACATTGTTAGATATGTGCCTTAAAAGCCAGATTAGTTGACACTTATAATACTCTTCTAGGAGCATTCTTGAAATTTTGACTATAAATTAATAAAAAAATTATTTTTTATCACATAGTATATTTAAAGTATCTATGATAAATTCTTTGAGTTAACGGATATGATGAATACATATTTTCAAGAGTTGAAAATTTAAGATATGTGTTGTTATAATTAACTCATAAACTGCTTCCAATCATAGGATCGTCACGAAAATGGTGATCGATTCGGAAGATTGATGTATGATCACATTCTTAGGATAGATATATCTTGAGTCTATGGTGTGGAGACACCGAAGCGAAAGGACATGTATTCGTTAGAGAACGAGGATACTGAGCATTATCATCTCAAGCAGTTATAAAAAAATCTATCTTCTCGTTAATGACTAAGCTTGATGTTATAGTTGTGTATCCGGTTCTTAGACCTGAGGTGCATCAGCAGTTCATCTTGAATGTATTATAGTTTGACTATACTATAACTCGATCTCCTAGTCATTCGCAATCCTGAGGTGTATATTGGCTATAGCATGTTCATTGTAGGAACTGGTTTGCACCAAGATGAAATCTATAAATTTTGTTAGAGAAGAAGTAGTCCTATGATGATCATGAGATCGAATCCTTAAGCTTATGACCATGGCAGAGTGATATAATAGGAAAAAAATTTCTATTAAGATTTCACATCAAACTCGGATCGAATGATTCAATCATATAATAGGATGTTGGGTTTGACGAGTTTATCTTAATCCTAATCCTATCGAAACTTATGATAGAAGAACTTAATCACATAGGTAGCTGCACCGAGAGGCTCATTTTTAGTTCTGATGGATTGTCACCATATACTTCTAGATGTCACTGATGAATTTTGAGAGCAATTAGAATGATCTTGATGATCGATCATTCTAATTATATGAATCAAAAAAATTCTGATCTATCAAAAAGTATTTCGATGATATCAATGATAGAGACCGCGATATATCTTATTACCATACGGAACTGAACCTAATTGGATCGCACAAATAAGAATTTGGATCTGCATGTTATTAATTGAGCTAACCCAGTTTGATTGATTTAGATTAGATCCAATTAGGTTTAAAAAAATCGTGCTAGCATACGATTGAGTCTAAATTCTGTAGTCTTCTAATTCATCTCATCTGGGCCAAATTGATTTGGACTCACTCAGTAATCCTATATGACTTTATCCTGATCTGACTGAAGCTTGTGCAAGTCAGAAAAATATTATCCTAATCCATCAGATGGGAATAGAACAATACCTACCAATTTCTATATTTGACAGGATAAGATCTGCTAATTCTTGTCACTGTCAGAATATGAGATGACCCAATGCAGAATAGAAAGGATAGGGACGTGCGCCCCCTGGAGACTTTCTAGGGGCACGCATCCCCTTGGTTTTTCATGCACAAATATGTGCGCACGCTCCATACTGGCATGTGCACATGGAGAAAAGAGGGAGGAGTCCCATGAGGATGGGACTCCATGGTTTTTTATGGGATTAAACATCCTGGCACCAAACTGATTGTGCTTATCCTTTATTGACACCATTTTTGGAGGTTTTTAGGGATCTCTAACCTGATTGGATCATGTAACATCACATGGCCAATTAGACTAAGATCTGATTAAATCAAGCCATATGATTTGTCAAAGCAAGGTGGCACTGCATGGCGCAATAGGATTTATTTAAATCCTTGCTGCGCCTAGGGTTTAATGGATGAGCCCAAGTACCACGCCCCAAGGCTGCCCCCTTAGCTCCTCTCCAAGCCTCCCTCTGGTTCTTTCCCTCCCTCTCTATGCCCAAGTAGTTGGGCAAATCAGCGAGCAAAATCTAAGTAATATTGGCGCCAAGATCAAGAAAAAGAAAACCCTGTACATGATATGACAGCAACATTTTCGAAAGAGTTTTGAAGGTTCTACAGATCAGATCCAGATCTGATTTTTATAGATCTAATTTGAAAGAAGAAAATACTCAGAACTAGTTCGAGTGGATACCGATAAAGGCTAAGCACGTGCGTGGCTTGATCCAGAAATTTGAGTGTAGCAGATCATCGGTAGGATAATTAGATTATTCAATTAGATATAAAATTTATATCTAATTTACTTTTAATTTTAGATTTAATATTAGATCATTAGGATCAGATCCGAGAATTCTCAGATCTGATCAGAATTTGTTAAAAAAATTTTAAAATTTTCTTACAGATCAGATCAGATCAGATTAATTCTGTTATGAAAAAATTAGGTTTTTTCTTCGCACACGATCCTTTCTTATGTAAATAACTTACAAGAAGAATTACTTAGGATTTGTTTAGATGAATGGACTGAAAATTCTATAAAATTTATAGATTGGATCAGTACAATCGGCAAATTCTAGACTAAGCTGGACATATATTCATAAATAATCAAAAGTAACTTTGGAGTGGACCATCCCAAATCCCATAGGGAGAAGAAAACGGCCTATCGAATATTTATGAATGTAGAGAGAAGAAAAAAATTAGATATTTATGATTGGGCTGAGGTCTTTTTTTCTTCACGTAAGATTTGAGCCTGCCCGCTCTAAAGTTAATTTTGGATATTTATGAACACAGACCAAATTCAGCTTGTAGCTATATGGTTTTGCTGGTTGTACCGGCTCAATCCGTGGATTCCAAAAAAATTTTCAACCCAATGATTCAAACAAGCCCTTTTATTATATAAAAAAAAGCAGCAGAAAGAGGAAAGCGGACAACACGATGCTAAATGTTAATTTGATCGCAGCTCCTCTCCACAGCAGCGCTTCCGGTCCTCATCCGACGCTCTGTCGATCTTATCCATCCTCAATTGCTGTACTTTGAGTTCATGGAGATCCAAGGCGTTAGAATCGATCTACTCCAATGGCTTCCTGGTAAAACCAATGGCGGAAGATCGATCATGCATTATGGCCTGGTGGGATCTCTGGCAAGGAGGTGTAGACCAATGGCTTTAGGGGTGGCACCGAACCATCTTGTCTCATCCCATCGCCACACCGTCCGGTGGCTCCTTCGGGGCACGGCCATGGGCCTAACAGGCGGGGGCGAGGGTCGAGGGCAGCATATACAGTCGAACACCTGGCGGGAGGAAAAAGAGGGATGTTGCTGCACTTGGAATACTTAATGGAGTTCGTGACAACCAGGTCGGGAGCGAGGCCAACAACACTTAGCCTGATAACACCCATTCAAATTTACTTTGCGCACTGTCAATGAACATCGAACTAGTCCTGTCACTCTACCTAACGGAAGTGGTCTACCTGCGGTCCGAGGACGTGGGTAACCGGCACATATTGATGCAAGGAGCGGTCTAACTTCCGTCGAGAGGAGATCCCAATTACATGTACCAATCTTGAGACGTGTTGTTCGATTATGGGTATTCTTCTCTAGCTCCGTATAATGATTGATGGTTCAATGCACGAGGCTCCCACCATTACGGGTTTAAAGAGGGTGTACGCAACCTTATCCCCACACAGGGACTGTTTCTGTGATCTCTGGTTACAATAGAGCAACCATACTAACACGCCTATCGCACCATTACGGGATTTGCTGACTAGATTTAAGCTAAAAGGCCACTTACATATCAACTATAGTTGACAATCTTGTTCAAGCTATGAAACCTCAGAGCTCCACCTAGGAAGTTCTCCACTGGTTCGTACCTCAAAATTCATGCTTGCTTCTCTCGTATAGGCCACTTGGAAGAAGAGAACACTGGACTTATTTCAGCAAATCCATACTATATTTTACATTCTTGACGTAAATTATAATCCCCATTGAGAAAACCAGTGAATGATGCACTTAGGTTACCCCATTACGCCAAAGTTACATTGATGAGTACCCGTCGAACATGACGGCCCCGGGTTTGGCTATAGTTTGAATGACTGGACCACAAGTTTCACCTTCGATCAATGGGGTCCTGCTAGTTACAATGGCATCGTTGCTGGAACATGAAGCAACCATGGACCAAGCCTATATGACATGAAACACTGATGAAGAACGGGTTATGGCAAGAAAAGAACGTCTCAATGAACCTCCACGTCTTGGTTCTTTTGCAGAAGCCTTCATCCACAAAAGATTAGTCAATATTTAAGAATGAAATCGAAAATTTATAATTCTTTTGAGCAATAACTGGAAAAGATATATTTATATTATTAAAAAATGATAATTAATCTAAAGGTAAGTTGACAATAAAGCCCTGCAAACTCTAGTGTCAAACTAGAGCATTACCAGGTTTCTACCACAAGTGACTCTTACAGTGACGAGTTATTGCAAGCACAAAGCTACTTGGTGCTTGTTTTCGTACTTGACTATAGTTTTACGCAAGTTAAAAGGGAAAAGGCTGTGACTCCAGCAGAAACTTACTCATAGCGAACATTCAGCAAGTAATTAAAGGAATGGGCAAATTTACAATCTTCGGCAATTAGCGTACTTTTAATCCTCTTAATGCCTTCCATGTGTTTGGTGACGAAGAAGTAAAATATTTGTCCTCATTCCCAGTGCTAACATTTCTCCTTTCCGCAGGCACTTGGACAAGAAGCCCCATGCCTGAAGAGTAAGAGGTCGGCCACACCATCGCAACCACATAATCCGCTGTTGCTATATTAAATCCTAAAATGCAAGCACACATGCTTCACGAAAACGCAATTGGGTTGTAGTGGGAAATCTCTAAACATTATTAACTTCTCTAAGAAATAATGAAGTTTGTTTCATTCCCTAATATTTCATTTGCTTGCCAACCGGGCATGTTCGTATTCTGTGTTTTTGGTATTGTTACAGCTAGGCTTACACTGGCACATGCAACCGTGAGCAGTCCAGTTCAATCAGACCATCCGTTAAGTCCGGTTCACGGTTCATTGCAGCCCAGATTTCTGGGCTGCCAAGTGTTTGGCACTGGGCGCAGCCCCATATGGGCCTTTGACGTAGTTCGTCAAAAATGAAGCTCTCATAGGAGTTCACCGTTCCCAAAATCAACACAAGCATCATGTTGTGAGAAAAGCCGATCAATATTTGTTATTTTATTTTTTTCCTGAGAGAAAGGAATGGAAGCCCACCAGTATAATAATTGTATAGGTCCCAATATCTCAGAATGCCCAAGATTTGAACAATCTCTATTTGCTGGATCAAGAAGATTATCCAACAAATTATCATCCGTGACGCATGAGAAATCTTTTAGAGAGAAGAATTCAAAAATCCCTACACGCTTCAATGCAGTTGTTACCCATTGTGCAGGGTACAGACGGCTAGAAGCCGTGAAACAAATCCATCCCGGTGAAAAGAAGGTTTTAACCTGTAAACTTCTCGCACGTTTTTAACCGTGCGACAGGTGACCGACACTTGGCACTTCACGGACCTTTCACGTGACCCCGCCGGAGGGAGTAAATGTTGTCACGGTTGGAGTGCCACCCAAAGTAGGTTCCTCACATTTGCAATGAAATGGTACTTTTATGAACCTGATGTAACAATGATTACAAATACAAGTTGCATTATACTTACCGCCCATGGATCCAATCCATGTCGGCGTTTCACGAGCATCACCCCACTCGGCAATTGAACGAAAGAAACATGACAGATGTTCGCGCCAAATTTAACGTTACCAAAAGATGGGATAGCGGAGAATAACGATTCACCAGCTAGATTTTAAAGCGGACCTATGGCAGCATGATTCAAAGATACATTTATATTAAATGTAAAGAGCTATGGCGACGAATGTTCTATTGTTTTATGCATGAATAGATAACCATGGCCAGGGACAAAAGATGAACATGAGATAAAGCAAGGACGTCCATTCCTTTCTCTCGGTCGTTAAAAATCTTTTCGTTTATTCATCTTATTTAGATATACATATTCTACATCTGATATGGTGGAAGGCAAATCTGAATCAAAAGGCAAATTACATTAGCAGTGCGCATGCAACCAGCAATTATAACAAGGACGGTCAATTAGTTCACCACATGTCCATCCAACTGGAAAGCTATCCCTTGCACATGGCTGGACAGCAAAAAATGATTTCTAGGAAAAAAAAAGACGGGGAAAAAATAGTGGAACCAACCCCATTACATTGCGCTAAGAAATTTAGAAAAGCTTTCGAGCCTTTCATCTTAATCTACAATAACAAAGAGATCTAACAAATCCACATTTGAATAGTTTGACTCAGATATTC
Source organism: Cocos nucifera (assembly GCA_006176705.1). Taxonomy (NCBI): domain Eukaryota; kingdom Viridiplantae; phylum Streptophyta; class Magnoliopsida; order Arecales; family Arecaceae; genus Cocos; species Cocos nucifera. The sequence goes on along the minus strand of QRFJ01000042.1, from coordinate 1,948,926 downwards.
CACTTGTTTTTAGTGGATATAATAGAAGGAATCCTAATTCTTATCTACATTTGAACACTAACTAGTATATTCCCACTCTATCATCTAAATTTCAACAAACTATAATTCTAGTTTCTTTTAACAATAACTAACATTCTGGTCATATTAATTCTAATTATATAAAGTACTAGCTGATGGCAGAAAAGTTTGTTGAGCATTATTCACCAGAATTAAAGTGGGGGAGATCCAAACTCACACCCCCTTCTCTGCATCCATTCTAAACCGGACCCAGTACTGATCTCAGCACACTCTTCTTCCCTGCTGCTGCCTGCCAGATTAGTCAAGCTAAGCACCTTACACCATACAGGAGATGGCTCGGGAACGAAGAAAGAGACGGACAACTCAAGGGATCTCATCATACAAATCCAGACACAAATAGAAACAAAGGAGAGTTGAAAAAAAATATATATATATATCATTGAGAACAGATCGAACTAAAAAACCAAACCAGATAGCAATAAGCTGCCGTCAGGAAGAATTCTCGCAGACGGCAGCCAGCCTGAGCTGTGGCGGCCGCTCCGGCTCGCCGTTCCGCCGCCAGAACGCCCTCCTCCACCACACCTCGAAACCCCTCTGGATGTTAGGGCAATCGTCGCCGGAATTCAGGAAGCGATCGAACCACGCGAGCAAGATCTCCTGCTGCACCGCCAACGGCAGCGTCAGGATTGTGTTGGCGAGCCCATCTTCGATAAGATGGCGGTCGAGCCCCTTGCAAGCCCTCCTCATCCACCCAAAGTCCTCGTAGAAAGGCTCCAGCCAAGTCCTTAAGAGCAAGCATCTCGCGTCCTTGGAGACTAAAATCTGGCCCTTGCCCACCCCGACGAAGAGCCGGGACGTGACCCGGCTCACCTCGTAGCGGTGGATAGCCGGGACCTTGGAATGCGCCTCCGAGAGCTCCGCCTGCGCCGCCCAGGTCCAGAGGAACTCGTCGGCCATCTGGCGGTCGATGAGGATGTCGAGGATCCAGTGGAGGTTGTCGGCCTGCCGGGAGATCTGGGCAGCCTCCGACAGGTCGGCGGCGGCGGCGCGGAGGAAGTGGTGGAGGAGGAGGCGGAGGCAGCCCTCGCAGGCGGAGTAGAGCGATTCCTTGCTGAGGTCCCCGCCGGCCGCGCCGCCACCGCCCCTGCCGTAGGAGGCGCTGTTTTCTCGGAGCATTTTCGACACGAGGCCCTTCATCTCCCGCCGGGCCTTCTCGTCCTTGCCCTCTAAAACCACCTGGAGGAGCCGGACGAGTATCTCCTCGCCGCCATTGCCGTTGGCTTCGTCCAACGGGGGATGGGTTACTTCAAGGGAGACCCTTTTGAGCACCTCTCCCGCGCCCGAGCTCTCCAGGTGGAGCTGGGAGAGGAGGGAGGCCACCTTTTCCTCCTCGTCCTCGGCCCAGGGGGCGGCCTCCAGGTACTCCAGGCAAGACAAAACCCCCGCATCGAACACGATTGCCGCCGAGACCTGCCCACGAGGGAAGAAAACGTCGACATTTTTACGATAAGAGAAAGCCATTGCCCGGGTTCGCAGAAGGAGGCAAGATACTACAACTAGAGGATCAAAAGTGGGACCTTTAGGATGCCGAGGACCTTGGAGACGTCCTCCTTCATGAGGCGACGGCGGATGTCCTTGCAGTACATGAGGCGGAGAGTCTCGATGTAGACTTCGACGTCGTCGCAGTCGGATATCTCGACGAGGTGGGGGAGGGAGCGCTGCTGACGGGACCAGCGGTCGGAGAGCTTGGCGGCGAAGAAGCGGCTGTGGGTGACCAGGATGTGGCGGTGGACGTTGAGGGAAACGCTGAAGCCGTCCTTGGAACTGAGGGTCAGCCGGACGTCGCTGGAGTCCGGGTCGTTGAACTGGCTCCCGGGGCTACAGCTGCCCAGAATGTCTGCGACCCGCTCCTGGAGCAGGAGCTGCCGATCCAGGATGGGGGCGGCGCGGCCGGCCGGCGGTGGGGGCTGCGGGAGCGCGGGGCGAGGATGGTAATCGTGCTCGTTGGTCATCATGTCGAAGAGGGTGGGGCTGGAGCGGGTTTTGTCAAGGGCGGGGGGGACATGGGGTTGAGGAGCCCCGCATTGAGGGCGGAGTTGAACTTGCTGTAGCTCGACGGGTACGGAGTGCAAACCGGGAAAGCGGCGGCGGCGGCGGCGGCGGGAGAGGCGGCGGCGGGGGAGGCGTCCATGGCGGCGCCGGGCGAGGCACAACCTGGGGAGACCTGAGCTCGCGACGGGGAGTGGGATGGCTCCTCGGCGAGCGCCGGAGCCGGCGCCGATCGGGGTGGAGGAGGAAGGCGGCGGGGTTGGGGCGGCGGGGAGGAGGAGAAGGCGGACGTTGGAGTGGGCTGGTGGTGGTAGGCCTTGGATGAGACGTTGCAGCACCAGGCGCTGCCGTCGGAGGAGACGACGTGGGGAGAGAGGGGGGAGGCGGAAGAAACGGAGATGGTGGTCTCGCGGCGCTTGCGATGCTTGGATCCGTTGGACGGGGGCTGGGACAGAGTTTTGAGGTGGGCGGACGCTGCCATCCAAGCGGCCCGCGCTTGGACCTTGATAACTCCCACCGTCGTGGTTGTCGTCTTTTGATGAAAGCCCAAGGAAAAGGGGGCCACGTCTTGGGGGAACCGCAACAATAAAAATTAAAATTTGGATGAATCCATAAATTTACCCTTGTATTCTGAGGCTGGACGGATGGACTAGACTCTGGAGCATGGCAATTGTTTTGATCAAAAAGATTGCTGGCATTTGGACCCTTGGGAGACGTCGGGTGGGGGAGGGGGGGGGAGAGAGAGAGGATTAAAGCAAATGCAAGGTTACAATGGCATGAGGGGGTCGTTCACACAGACAGGCGCCTGCGTCCTCGCTCCATCTCATAATGCTCTGCACTCTGTTCTGAATTTTGTCAGATTGCCAGAATGGCGGTGGAGTGCCACCAAGAGCACGACCTGGGCTTTAACACCATCAAAACTTACGTTATAAATACCTATATCCGTATCTACATCTATACCTATACTTATGTCTATATATATTATTCATGCCTTATGAATTATACGTTATGTCAGCTATCAAGATGTTTTTTTTAGGAGAAGAATGAACGTAAGACGAGCTTTCCTTGTCGCTCCTCGCTCTCTCAGCTTTCACCGTCTCACGGGGCCCGTGAGAAAAGGAAATGAGAAGGCGTTGAAAGGTTGGAATCGTGGAAATGTGTGAATTGGGCTGCTGGCCCCTCCGAAAAGATCACTTGCGTGCATTGGAACTTTTGGATCTAACGAGAAAACGGGACCAATTGAACGTTGATGGAATGTTACACCTAGATTAGATCCTTCATCGTACAATCTAGCAAAACAATTTGATTGTGAGGCCAGGATGCGAGAAAATGACGTCGAAGATTAGAGATTAGATTCAATCCGTATCTAGCGCTCCCCTTGTCACGGTCCAGGGATATTGTACGGTAGATATGCAAATATAATTTTGTTTGTGTTAGGATGGCTTATCCCCCATCTCGGCTACTAGTTCATCATATTCAGCCGATCCATGAAAGTGTCCTATATAAATCACGAAGATTGATAATTTCATAAATTATTTTGTATTAATCTCATCTTCAAATGATTTATTATTGCTCATCTACATCCAATCAACCTTTAAGAATCCGAGTCAAATATCATCTTCAACTAATTAAACTCGATTATGAGCTATTTATTTACTAATAACTTATCTATAATAGGTCATATAAGACCGATTAATCTAAAATGACTTAGAATGAAATAGACGCTTCATGGATTTCAAAAACGTCGGTTTCATATGATTTATTATACAGTCCTTCATGATCCGATCTTTCAAAAAAAACAAAAAAATCTTTTGAATCAACCTATGTGGCGAATTCAAAAAGTCATTAGAATCTAAGATAGTTACGATTCTACTTCTTCTTGTATAAAAAAAGGAGCTCCAAAATCCTTTAAGTACGTACTCAATTCAATTCAATGTTTTCTTCTTTCGTTGTTCTCCATCTTTTAATTTGAGCATCGAAGGATTTTTATCAAAGAATTCTTTGATGAGAACTTCTTTGATGAGGACTTCTTTGCAGATGATTGGACGAGCTTTAGTAGCAAATTCACCTCGACCATATCAACTTCGATGGCCGACCTCAGACGAAAAGATTAGGAGCAATAGTTTGCAAGTTTATATTCCAAAGATTATGATGGGATCTAAATTAAATATGTTTCCACGTTTGCAGTTTTAGTATACTTAACAAAATTTTATTTGATATCCATAAAATATGTTAAAATATATTTAAAATGGATCATATCTACAGTATCTTTGAGTCAAGACAAAGGTTGCACTATTTAAGAAGAGGATATAATTTTTTTTTAATGTTTATGATAAAAATGTGCAATCTCACAAAGGGAATTCATCATCAATGTTAATCTAGTTAAGTTATTCCAGATATCAAAATTCTAACAAGATAAATCATTAAGATGATTCTCTCCAAACTGGAACCTCTCTCTTGTTGTCCTGCATAATTTATTTTTAATAAGATTTTTCTGTCTAGTTTTGCTGGCCAATGTACATCCAAATCATCTCTTCCACTTCAAAAAGTATCTTATAAATATTTAAGGATCCAGTAAAAAGAGCTGTTGCTTGAATGATAACTATTGCTTATGTTACCTAATGTTCATTAGCGGCTAAAAAATTTATTTTTGAGTACCTTGTATATAGGTATAAAACAACGAGGGACCTATAAAATTCCTCATGCACTGGCATTTCTTGGCACGATCTTTCAACTTGGATCAGTCATGGGATTAGCTTGTATAATAAATTCATGCCGTGGACGGTTTAATATGGCTATTTAGTAAATGAATCTAGTTCAGATAATATGAGATGAGCAACTTGATCGAGATAAATCTATTTAATTATCAATAAGTTAATATTATATAAATTAAAATTAATTCATTAATGATTCATTTAAATATATTTGGGTCTAAAAGACGTCAAGTAATATTTAGAACACTACATCTAACAAGCCGATAATAAGTGAAACTAGCACATTAATGGTAGTTAGTCGGTTAACTATGCTAACATAGCGGGTTAACCATGCCATACAAATGATGTCAAACTTATTTTAATTGTTTTATCAATTTAACAAGTGAAATGTGTCATTTTATATATGACTTAACGTATTTATTAAACATAACATGTGTATCAAATTAATTTAAAAATCCTTTAATGCTCCGTATAACTCCAATCTCTTTTTGCTTCCTCATCGTTCAACAAGCTCCGCATTTTTTTTTTTAAATTTATTCTTCCTTCCCTTTTCCCTACTTGGCAAATAAACTATGCAAGGTTCTGACCACACGGATCGTAGTTTAGCTGGAATAAGATATTTATTTATTAAGATAATATTTGATACTATTTTTTATTTTTAATTTTTAAAAAATTAAAAATTATTTTTATTTTTTTATAATATATTTTTAAAAATTTATTTAAAAATAAAAAATAGATCTGATAATTATTGTGCTAAGATCGACAAACCATCTCGATGAACTTATCGAACTTGACAATGAAGCTTTAATGACAGGCTCTAGCGCTTCTGCCCAACTTTAATGCCTCCATCCTCCGAATCGAAAAAAGTTTTTTTTTTATGCATCGACACTTCGAGGGTGTCGATGATGTCATAAATAATATCTCTGACTTTGCCATCCGAGTCCCAAATGCAAATCTTGAAGAAGTTCTTCTTGATGGTGGCGGCAGCGCTCGTCCTTCCTGATACTTCATCCACCGACGATGTTTTTCTCACATCAGAAATAACGGCGGCGGCAGCAATGCATTATCCAGCGGCGACAAGAAGCTCCTCCCATCGGCGATCTCTTTCGGTCCATCGACAATGAAAGCCTCCTTATGAAAGCCCAGATCTCCAAGAAATGCTTCGGATCGCAGGTGGAGGAGCTTCGGCAGCAGTTGCACCGCTTTAGTGTTCCTTCTGATTCTATTCTAATCCAATCTATATTTTCGAGAAGAGCATGAGCAAGAGAGAGCATGGAGATGAAGGAGGAAAAAAAAAAGCATTTGAGAGGAAGAAGGAAGAATGCCCTCGAGCGTAAAAAAGAATTTAAAAAATTGAAAATTATTTTTTAGCATTTAAAAAAATAGCTAACATATTTTTTTAATATTATATTAATTAAAAAACATTACTTTTAACCAAACATGTTTATTATTTTTTTAAAAAAATAAAAAATAAAAAATCATAATGATACCAAATACCACCTAAACAAGTCACATTTAGGTTAGATTGGTGATTCTATCGTTTATATTTCAATCTACCACCACCATTTACAATTATTGATATAAATAAGAGACTTGCGTCTCGTCCTTGATTCGAAAGAATACTGGTTGCATACCCAATACCCGGGAGAAAATTTTGCCAAAATCACACGGTTTCCACTGCCATGAATTGAAACTTGCCGTCGGTTAATCCTACCTTACCTTGAGAGCGGGACTGGAGCGGCAGGTACATCAGCAGTCCACAGCAATCGCAAGGCTGCGGCACATGCAAGGGATTTTTACCCGGGATAAAAAGGCTAGCCGTTAGCTACTTCGTAATGCTCGCGTCTCCCCCAACACTCCCAAACCCCTTAAAACAAAACCCGGAGGAGAAAACGTTTATCTGCATGCGAAGGTTAGTAAAAAGAAAAAGAACTTACATGCCATGTGAAGGGGCCCCTTGTTTTCGGAGGAAAACGGTACGAGCGCCGAGCAGCGGGCCCGCGCGAGGATTTTTTTTTTTTTTTATTTTGATAGAAGGATAAGCATGCAAGCGCCACCTTTTCCGCTTTTGCCTTGGCGCTTTGCCCCGCCCCGCTTGGTGACGGGCCCCGGAAAGGCGGGTCTCCGGACCTTTAACAAATTATAACTTTATGCTTTTTCCGTAATTGAAAGGGAGAAGCTTTCAAGCACGCCAAAGGCTCCGCTTGCCGTTCTTCGGGGGGTAGTTATTTTTTGTTCATATTTTGGATTGAAGCTTTTGTATGTACGTGTGTGTGTGTGCGCGCGCGCCTACATATATAATTTGATAAATTTTCAGGAAGGAAATCTATGACTGGCATGCCGATGTTTTAAATTCATCTTTTAAAATACTACCATACGATGTCTCGTGGAGGAAAGCTTTTGTATAAAATTTTTAGTAAAAAAAAATTATAATTTCTATCCTCTTCTAATCTTAGTGGCTACGATGATCAATTTCATGATAAGGCTTAAAAAGAGTAGCTCCTGAAACATAGTATTCTGGTCATCATCGGTATATACCAGGGACCTCCATAACTCTTTAAAAAACAAACATATATTGATGATTAGCCTTACTAGCTTGCAGCAAAGATCTAGACTAGTCTTAATTGTTTGAATATACGAGAGATTGACTCTAACTAACTAGATTCAAAAGAAATAAGTATTTAAATATATGTAGCTAATGATCAGCCTTATTGACTAGATCTGAATAATAATTAGACTATAAAGTAAATAATAATTTTATTTGATACCAATTTCTCAAACTTATAGTGAGTATAATGCCTTCAAAAATCTAAGTATTTTTTAATAGAGATTAGTCTTGATATACATTTTCATCATGCAATATCAACGACATAATCACAAGCATGCTCAAATAAAACAATATATGGTTGATCCATATTTATAAATTAAATTTTATGGAAGGTAATCAAGCATAATAATATTTATTGTCAAACATTTATAAATCACTCTATATAAGGTAGGAATTACTATCTTTTTAAATTATAGGTGCATATTTCAAACTAAGGTAAAATTTCTTGTTGAAGATATAAATTTCAAAATAAATTTTCTAAAAATTAACATAAATATATAAGAAATATTCACATGATAGAGATGCTTATTAATCTAGAGTCCAAAAATTTCTCCCAATAAGATTACACACTACTAGAAGCAAATATATCGAAAATGTCAAACCTTCCTTCACAATTCTAACTCCATCCCCTACGGTCTGAAAATACATAGTGCAGCTTCTTTACATGGCTCTACATCCTAAGATCTTCTTAGATCAGAAATGAAGATTCTAAATGAGTGGTTTGTTTTTGAATGGCAGAACTTAGATTTGGACGCACATTCGGAGCATAATCTATCTTCTTTCTATGTCTTATTAAAAGTTGTTCATCAAATTAATGAGAAACAAGATTAGAATTTTATCTCATTTAAGGAAATTGAGCGTAGAATCTCACTTTAAATTTTTTTTTGTCTATATCACGTACTTTTACACCAAAGATAGCTTTCCATCATTAGCTTTAGAAGGAGCGATAGACTAAATGAATTAGAAAAGGAGGAGAGAGGTTATGTTGGTTGTTTATAAGAAGTGATTATTGGTTGGATTAGATGCATTATTTATCCAATGAACCAGTCCAATCGTATAGCGGAAGGCAGATAAATTTAAAAAATATAATATATGTATGTTTTGCTGCTGATTACTTTATCTTGCTCGAATCAATAATTAATAATTTATAGGTACCGTTTTATAAAATAATCATTGTTTTGTGGACTGGGAGAGAGCAGTCAATCAGAAGTCAAGTCACCGCTGTTTTGTTCGGAAGGTGCGTGCCGGCCGGGGGGTCCAAAAGGATGCTGCGGGCATTCCAACCGCGGCAACACTCCTCCTCTGAGGGGCCATTCAAAGACCAGCCCCTGCTTTCGGTGGCTTCTGAATCAATAATCTAGCTGGAAAACTTGACCATCTAACGTAAGAATTCAGCAGTATTTCGAAGAAGAAACGGATCCGTTATCCATCTGAATCAATAATTAAGGCAGTCCTTGGACATATATAGCATATGAATGTAAACTACATGATTATTTTTTTTATTTCTGCTCACCATATCCTCTTGTTTGGCTATTTCTATGTTTATAAAAATTAAAATCTAATTATCTCTTTTTCATTGTGTTTTTATTGACTTGGGTAGAGCACTGAGATTTACATTTAGCCAAGAATGGATTTAGGACAACATGAGTCAGGTACGTAGAAATATGTACCAAGCGAAGAATAACTATAGCCTAGTCCAACATGCTCAATATGCAATAAATTGCGGATAAACTAACAATGATGGATGACCTTTTGTTGCTTTTTTCTTTTCTTCTTCATGGTAGGGAGGGCTCTCTCTCCGATCGTTTTTAATAGATCTTATCTAAGGTGATGAAAAGCTGGGCTCAGCCATTTTGCAGTAGTAATTTGAATTAGGGCTCATATATGGTCTAGAGCTAATTTTGATACGTACACGGCTTTGCAGGCGCAAAAGTGGAGGGGAGAAGGACATCTGGGACAAGGGTAAGACTAGGGAGTGATGGGGAGCGAGATGGATGGGGAGCGGGGTAAGAATAAGAAGTGATACGAGAGAATGGCAGAGACCAAAAAAAGTATAATATAATAAAAAAATTAAAAAAAGCAAAGGCTGTACGCCTGTACCATTTCATCTATTCGATGATTTGATTGGCGGTAGAATACTGGTTTTAAATACAAAGGCGGGACAGTTTGCAGCATTTATCTTCTCGTACGCTATAATCTTTTGAAGATTAAAAATTTATTTAAAAATATATATTTATTTAAATAAATATTTTTTAATAATATTTAGATAAAAATAATTTATTTAAATTTTTTATATATAAAAAATGATTAAAAAAAATTTTATCCATATTTTTTTACATAACTTATTTTTTAGATAAATTAATAAAATCTATCCATATTTTTCATAATTTTTTTACTATATAAATATTATTATATATTGTTGGGATAAATTTCGCTTCCGTCGAAGTTTAGTTCGATGCTCAGCCTAATGCAACAAGTAGTCGCAGAAGAGCTTCAGTAGATGAGTCTTAGCCAAACCCTTATAGCCGGCCGAACTACTTAACGGCCGAGCTCCTTGGACGCCCAGCAGCCGGACTTTAGCCAAAACCCCAGTGGCCGAGCTTCTTCGAACCCGTTCAGCCGACTGAGCTACTTAGCGGCCGAGCTCCTTGGACTCCCAACAGTCGGGCTCTAGCCGAACTCAACGCCGAGCTTCAAGTCAGACTCTCGCAAGAGAGCCGAACTCCTCCGCATCGTTTACAGCCAGGCCTGCGGAGCCGAAACTCCTCCAAGGCTTCCTTTTCGGTCGGATTTCTTTGGGAGCTGGATTCATCCCAACACCCTTCGGACGGACTCTTTCGGGAGCTGACTGCACCCCAGACAACCTTCGAACGGACCTTCTTCAGGAGCCGGCTCCTCCCTGACATCCCCTTCGCGGAACTCGAGCTCCTACCGAACTCATCCAGCAGTCGAGCCTTAGTCGCGTACCTCCAGCCAGACGCCTATGGGAGCGAACTTCTTCCAAGCTTTCTCTCAGAGTCCAAACTCCTCCGAAATGGGCCATGCGACGAAGGCCTTCAACCTTCATGCTGGACGCTCTGCAACCAACACCATCAGTCCGCGCAAGGATAGCGATCCGCTAATCAGACGACACTGCACCATCACCCGCCGCCCAGTGTACCCCGGAGCGATCCGTCGAACCTCGACGGATACGTATACATGACGGCACAGCACACGACTGACTTCACCAATCAAATACCGCGCGACTAATAAAAGACCGTCTCCAGATACGAATCTCCTCTGAATCCTCGTAAGGCGAAACTCTTCCTCTGCTTCTCCAAGGCACCGGAACTTACAGCACTCGCAAGTCTTGTCAACGACCTTATGCGGAGGGTCTAGACCAAGCCACAATTTCCCCCACGCCCATGGACATTATGTTTATAGAGCCTTAAGCGGTGACCTCCAGTACGCAACCTCTGTCCCAAACAAAGGAAAGCTCCTTCCCCAAGCTACGAAATATCCAACCCATTCTGAGCCAGAAAACTTGATCCAGGCCATCGGTCGCGAAACTTGTGTAGGCCCCGCAGGTTTTCAACCACCACATCCCGAAGAGACCATATTCTAAGTCACTATTAATATACTATATTATATTAAAATATAATATATTATATTATATTATAAGGTTAACGATATAGTAGGAATGAATTAAAAAATATTTTGATTAATGAAAAAATGATTAATCATTTCTTAGATGGATAAGATTTTTATTTATGATAAAATATTAAAAAATAATAATTTTTATTTTGAAAAAAATGAGAATATGAATAAGTTAATCAATAAATAGTAGATTAATTTTTCTATGATATTTATCCATAAAATAGTGGCCAAGTATTTGGAGATGCAATAGTATTTTCTGTTAGATATATGTGCCCTAAAAGCCAGAATTGGCCGACATTTGTAATACACTTCTAGGGCCAAAATTGTAATTATGACTATAATAAATAAAATGAATTATTTTCTATCATATATGTGTATTTAGTGTCTGTGATACATCCTTTGGGTTAATGGTAATGATAATTCATATTTTCAAGAGTCGAAAATTTAAGACATGAATAATCATTGTTAACTCATAAAATACTCCCGACCATAGGATCATCACACAGATGGTGATTATTCGAAGGTTGGTGTACAATCGCTTCTCTTAAGTAGATGAGTCTTGAGTCTACGTGGAGACACCGGAACGAGAGTACAGATACTCGTTAGAGAATGAGGCACTGAGCGTGACCACCTCGAGTAGTAATTAGGGAGTCTACCTTCTCGTCAATAACTGACTACATGCTGCAGTGAGTGTGTCGGTTCTTTGACTTGAGTGCATTGCGCAGTTCACCTTGAGGGTGTTATAGTTTGACTACACCATAACTCAGTCTCCTAGCCAATATGGAACTGAGGTGTATGTTGGCTAATCATGTTCATTGTAGGAACTGATGGCATCAGATGGGAATCTACTACCTCGGTGGTAGAGGACAGCCCATGTATGATCATGAGAAATCAAGTCAAAGCCCATGGCCATGGCAGAGTGAAATAATAGAAATATTCTATTTAGATTTTCACATCGGACTCGAATTGAATGAATTACATCATAATGACAGAAACTAGGGTTGACGAGTTCATCTTAACCCTTAACGATCGGCAGCTCAAGATAGAAGAACTTAATCACACAGGTAGCTGCACCAAGAGGTTCGCATTCAGCTCTGATGGGTTGCCACCATATACTGCTAGGTGTCACTGGTGGATTTTGGGAGCAATTAGAATGATTTAGATGATCGATCATTCTAGCTGTTCGAATCAGAAGAGTTCTGATCCATCGAAAGGAGTTTCGATGATGTCGATGATAGAGATCATGACATATCCCATTACCATACAGAACTGAACCTAACTGGGTCACACAAACAAGGGTTTGAATCTGGTGATCATCAATTGAACTGATCTAGTTCAATTGATCTGAATGAGATTCAATTAGGTTCAAGGAAATCGTGCTAGCACTCGATTGAACCTAACGTTCTTCTTTTACTATCATAAATAAGTTGTCCTGTCTGAGCCAAAGGAGTTTGTGCTCAATCAGAGGCCTTCATATGGTCTGACTGGAGGTTGTCCAAGTCAGAAAAGGGTTGTCTTATTTTGTAAGACATTACCTGCCATTTTTGGTCACCTGCCATTTCTTGTTCTTTGACTTTGGTCAAAAGTCTACCTTTGACTGGTCAAACGTTGACCATTGACACTTTGACTTTTGACCACATGTCATGCACCTATTGGAGAGCTGGTGGGGGCCTGTCCCCCTGCCAGAACCTGGCAAGGAGAAGGGCGCACGCCACCCTTGGCGTGTGCCCAAGTTGGAGGCGCCTAGGAGTCCTTGTTGGACAAGGACTCCATCTCCTTTTTGGATTCCAATTAGAGTTCTTCTAAGAACCAACTTTGACTGGTCTTAGGCGCCCTCTAAGGAGGAATCCAGGGGACTCTATTCCCACCAATCAGATTTAGATCTGATTTCACAAAGGGTTGTGATTGGTTGGGAAGAAGAGGAGTTGGATCACAGTCAGTCTATAAATAAGACCCTGCGCCCAACTCAAATTACATGAATGAATTATGAATCAGAATTCCCACGCCCAAGGCTGCCTTTTCTCCTCTCCTCCTCCATGCCAAAGCTTCTTCTCCCTCTCCTTCCACATCCAAAATAGTTTTGGACTTGGTTGGTGCGATCCAGATCAAAGAAAGGCGATCAAAAGCAAGAAGGCTGCACTGCTGCAAAGGACGACTGCTGATCTTCAAAAGGAGTTTTGAAGATCCTCCAGATCAGATCCAGATCTGATTTTTGGAGACATGATAGAGAAGAAGAGGATCTCCAGATCCAACCGAGTGGATACCGGTAGAGGCCAGGCGCTTGCGTGGCTAGATCCAGAACCTTCCGCTGCAAACAGGATCATCAACAGGGTAATAGGATTACCCAAATCAGGTAAATTAAATTTAATTTAATTTATTCTTATTTTATTTTATTTATTAAAATAATAAGAATCAGATCTAAAACATTTCAGATCTAATACAGATCAAAGAGAAAAATTTTTGAAATATATCTCTTGATCTGATCAGATCTGAACGAACCTGGACCGGAAAATCAGGATTTTCCTTCAACTGGTATCAGAGCCATGGTTCTAAAAGTGTTTAGATCTGATTTTAAATTTATTTTAATCAAAAAATAAGTGATTTCAGATGTCACATGAGATGTGATCAGATCTAAAATCAGAAAAAATTAAAATTAAATGATTTGGATCTAAGATTAGAAGATATGCATGACTAGTTCTATAGAATAGTCTTGTATGTTTTTGATTTAATATGATTAAATCATATTTTAGATCCTTTTATTTATTATTTTTTGATATTATAAGTGTTATAATAACATCTAAAAAATAGTAAATAAAAATTATTTAATTTTAATATCATATGAGATATGATTGATGCATGTCTAGACTAGTTGTAGAATAGTTCTACATAATTGTCTAGATTAGAATTTATTTTGATTAGATCAATTTAAATCTAATTTTTTAGATTATTATGAGATAATTTAGATCTGAAAACATGCATGATTCGATACATGAGATGTATGCAAAATATGCCATGATTAGATCTGATTTATATATGAGATATATGATATAGATCTAAAACTGTTTTGTAGTATTGCATGTTCCTGATTAAGGCGTTCCTCTTGGCCGTCCGGTCATAAGAACGAAGAAGGATTTAAAGGCCCTCTCTTTCCATTCGATGGGGTGTTCTTATGATGTGTAGGGGTGCTGCGTGTTCGTCCTTAATCAGAAATCCAAAACTTACTTTCTGCAAAATCCTAGATCCTGAAAACCCTAGGATTTATTGTGCATATTTTGTTTATGAACCCTACTTAATTAAAAATTAAGATTATGAAATATTAATTAGGTCTAAAATTGAAAATTTCAGATCTAAGACATATTCATAATACTGGGTTCGGACTTGGGTAGCTCAATTAGGTCTAAGCGGTTGATCAAACCGAATCAAGAGTTGGTTAGATGGGATCAACAATGCTTAAATTGACTAGCCTAATAGGATTAAGTCTGGGTCAAGATCGAGTCACGATCAAGCAAGACCTAATTAGGCTCAGAGGTTAGAGTCTGGATTGTAGGCAAACCCAATTGGTTCTGGCTCAACAATTTGGTGTCTAAGGTAAGTTTAGCACATACGACCGATTGATTTTTAATTGGAAGCTACTCGATCTGAATGCGTTCTTGTACGAGAACATAAATCTCAACTCATAAAACAAATTTGTCTTTCATTTTATATATTTCTTACTGGATTGGGAGAAACATTCACTTAAAATCTTTTCCAAAATAAAAATTTTTGATTTAACCGATTTATTGAAGCTAATGCCATGTCATAGACTTCAAAAAATATATCCAATTTAAAAAAAAAAATTATCTTAATTGAATAAAATATAATTAAGTCAGAGTTAACTATGAGAGTGAATAAGAAAAAATTCTAGCCAGGCTCGGCAAAACGATGAAATATTTGCTGGGTTTTATCATAGCACTAACTACTAATGGTAGAGTGCTATAAGAAGGGAGAAAAAAATCCTTCTCTGGTGGTCATTTTGACTCCTCTTAGCATTCAAGAAGAAAAAGAAAAGATAGGAGTGGATTAAATAGGTTATCAGCACAGATCACTATCATACCTCTATGGTACTGCAAGATATGGTATATCTATGGATGCTATTCATTACAGGCATGTACCGCAGGATATGGTGCATCTATGGATACCATGGACAGCCACACATAAGTGTAAATGATGTACATGGCACGGCCTATCTTGCGATGAATGGAATGTCATTCATGAACGCATCACATCCTACGATGCAACATGCATACCGAGATGCACTCTCATGATATACATATACAAGCAGTACCATTACATATTTAAGAATCGTTGATGTCAGCTTATGCTTCTTATCAGCATTTGAGGGTTCGTTGGATGTCACGATGATAAAATAATTGATAGCATATACTATTCCGAAATTACATTCTATTTTTGGATTCCTCAACCTCGTCAAGCATACATTTGGCTCCCAGTGGATATATTGTTGTTACTGGTGATTATTTAACAAATTACAATGTCGTTGCGTATTTTATGGGAATGTATGCAGGACTTGAGTACTAGAGCAGGCATATAAATATTAAGAAAGACTGGATGGGCGTGGGGCCGGTGGAGGGAGGGAGGGGAAAATATCCGGCACCCCGCGTGCGTGGTTGGCCCGCACGTCATCTTCATGCAGGTTTGCTGTCCAAGTTGACACCGAAATATCACCCAATGATTAAGAATGACCGTTTGATGGAACGATAGAGAGGTCACATATAGGAGAGAGAGGAGGCAAATCCTTTAATTCAAGAATTTTCTATCACCATTTTTAATTGATTTTTTATACCAAAGAGACTTGATGCAAAGATCCATCTTCTCCAGGCTGTCTAATGTTTTGTTTCGTTTAGACCTTTTTTATACAATTCTTATAAGAGATATGGAATGGTATCAGGTTTTGGATTTCAAACAACCATTTAGAATTTTAGCGACATTGTGATGGAATTAAACTTGATGCTTTTTCTAAAAAAATATTTTGAAAGAAGATAACATTTGAAACATCAAATATTATCTTGAAATTAATTATCTACATAGAAACTTGCTGCCATTGTTACATACGTTAAACTACGTAATATTTAATAAAATTGACGTATTTATTTTGATAGACAGAGACTCACTTTATGATTATTAAAGGTCATATATCCTTTTTACAATTTGAAACGTAGAAAGGAATAAGAAATACAGCATTTATTAGCTTATCCTATTATTTTCTCCATACAATATTCTTCATATTTCTAATAAATTTGATATCAGAGCCTCAAAAGATTCATGGCCTCCATGAACTTTGTTCAATTCCAAATTTTCAAACTTATCAAATGTTGATGCAGAATTTGGTTGACGCCAGATCGAGCTAGAGTGGAGAAGGATGAGGTCACCGTCGGTGACCTGCAAAATAAAGTCCCATCCGAAGTCGGTGGGGGGCGGCTCCGATAGGATCCTCCGACGGTCAAGTTAGCTCTGGCCAATAGATATGGAGTGCTCAATATGGAGTTCGGTAGAGTTTCGAAGAGGAGAGAAGGGTTTTTTTTTTAGAACCTGACCTAAGCATATCTGGAGGATCTTTTTATAGGCGGAACTTGTTGTAACTGCCTTGATTAATGATTATCATAACTATCCTGATCAATGCCGATCGTTATTGACTTGATAAATGTCGATCGTTATTATTGTATAACCGTTTAGTAGTGGGATCGCCTGCAAGAATCCGTCGATAGTCTGTAAGAAGTTCGGCTTCCATAGAAGTTCGGCCACTGAGGAGTTCGACTGCTGGAGAAGTCCGTAAGAAGTCCGACTTCCGTAGAAGCCCGACCGCTGGAGGAGTCCGCAAGGAGTCCGACTTCCGTAGAAGTCCGACCGCTGGAGGAGTCCGCAAGGAGCTCGACTTTCGTAGAAGCCTGACCGCTGGAGAAGTCCACAAGGAGCTCGGCTTCCGTAGAAGTCCGACTGTTGGAGAAATTCGCAAGGAGTCCGACTTTCGTAGAAGCCCTGCCACTGGAGGAGTCCGCAAGGAGCTCGGCTTCCGTAGAAGCCCGACCGTTGGAGGAGTCCACAAGGAGCTCGGCTTTCTTAGAAGCCCGGCCGCTAAAGGAGTCCGTAAGGAGCTCGGTCGCTAAGAAGATCGGTTAAGGCTCATCCGCTGAAGCTTTTCCATGACTACCGGTTGCATTGTTGTCTGAGTCTTTGATTGGACTTAGGTGGGAGCGGGATTTATCCCCAACAATAGTCCCTCCACTTTCGAGATTAAAATTCGAAGGAAGGGAGTACCAAAACAGACGACTATCGAAGTCCTTTTTCGGGCTTCGCACCCATTGAAGTTGAAGTTCGGGGGATCATATCTCCTGCCCCAGAGGTTACCTCGGAGGATATCTCATCTTGCGGCCGAAGTTGATGGAGATCCAATCTCCTGCAGACTTCGGAGCTCGAACTTTGGACTTTGCTCGCGTTAGGACGAGGTTCTCCTTCTGTTCCTAACAGACTGTGGGGATACGTAAGGGCCGTTGTTAGGGCCTCTCCCCCCATCTCGTCTAAAGTGAATGAGGCCTTCGACATTTGCTCGCGTTAGGATGAGGTTCTCCTTCTGTTCCTAACGGATTATGGGGGCACGTAAGGGCCGTTGTCAGGGCCTCTCCTCCTATCTCATCTAAAGTGAATGAGGCCTTCGACATTTGCTCGCGTTAGGATGAGGTTCTCCTCCTGTTCCTAACGGACTGTGGGAGCACGTAAAGGTCGTAGTCAGGGCCTCTTCCTCCATCTTGTCTAAAGTGAACGAGGCCTTCGATTTTGTTCGTGTTAGGACGAGGTTCTCCTCCTATTCCTAACGGACTGTGGGGGCACGTAAGGGCCATTGTCAGGGCCTCTCCCTCCATCTCATCTAAAGTGAACGAGACCTTCGACATTGCTCGCGTTAGGATGAGGTTCTCCTCCTGTTCCTAATCGGCTGTGGGGGCACGTAAGGATCATAGTCAGAGCCTCTCCTCCCATCTCGTCTAAAGTGAACGAGATCTTCGACTTTGCTCGCGTTAGGATGAGGTTCTCCTCCTGCTCCTAATAGGCTGTGGGGGCACGTAAGGGCCATTGTCGGAGCCTCTCCCCCCATCTCGCCTAAAGTGAATGAGGCCTTCGACTTTGCTCGCGTTAGGATGAGGTTCTCCTCCTGTTCCTAACGGATCACTTTCGCTCATTTTTCTCCTATCATCATGTAATTCTTGCACTAGAAAATAATAATGCTAAATGAAGAAGTCTTATTAAAGACAGTTTACTGGTAATACACCCTCAGATTTTCTGAGTTCTAAGGTCGGAGAAGCATTATTCCTCCAAGCTCCTTCAGGCGATATGATTCGGATCGGATGACCTCCACCACTTCATATGGACCTTTCCAATTTGGGGGAACTATTGTTTGGGAGAACCTTGGCGCTGGGGAGAACCTCGACATTGGGAAGAGCCTCGGTGTGTCCTTCCATCGGGGCTTCCCCGCCTCCAGGCCTGAAGGAGAGTTCGAGCTCGCCTGCGCCCAGAAGGAGTTCGAAAATGCGGCCAAATTTTACTCAGCTTTCCTGCTTCTACGGGCTTATCCGGCTCGCCGACCTGCCGCTCGCCATCGGCTTCATCATCCTTGGTTTTGAAGGCCTCCTCAGCCCGGGCATAACCTTCAGTTCGAGCTAGCATGTCAGTAAAATCCTTGGGATATTTTTTTTTCAGAGAGAATAGCAAATCATTCTTTTGAAGGCCGCCCTTGAGCGCGGCCATCACAATGGACTGGTTCAGGTTCCGAACCTCTAATGCCGCGGCGTTAAATTGGGTGACACAAGCCCGGATGGATTTTTCTTGCTTCTACTTGACATTCATCAAGAAATCCAAACTTCGACGTGAACGCCGACTACTAACGAAGTGGGCTACGAACTGCTGGCTCATTTGATCAAATGATAAGATGGTACTCGGCTTAAGCATCGAGTATCAGTTTCTAACGGATCCCTTAAGGGTCGAGGGGAAAGCTCGGCACAAAATAGCATCTGATGCACCATGGAGCAACATCATCATCCGGAAGGCTTTCAGGTGGTCGACTGGATCGATGGTTCCATCATAACTCTCAAACTGTGGGAGCTTGAAGTTCGGCGGATCCGATTCCAACATAATTTTCTACGAAAAGAGAGGGTCAGCACAAACGTCATTACCATGAGAGGAGGGATTGTGACAGAGTTCTTCGATCCATCGGCTTATTTCTAAGAGTCTTTGATCCAAGATATCTTCACGATCTTTGATCTCCAAGGTTTCCTGGTAGAATGGATATGAAGCTTCCCCCTGGGTCGAGTCATGATCCAAGCAGGGGCCTTCCCTCCTCTGCTTTTTTCTTTCGGGGATCGGAGGCTGGGTAGCCCAAGTCGGCCATTTTTGGATCGAACCACAGGGTTATGAAGAATCCCACATCGGTTGAGCCGATGTCGGGGCCTGCTGGTGTATGGCCTGCACTGCCTACATCACCTCCGTGAGGCCACGAACCTGCTGGATGAGCAGGTTGAACTGCTCCGCATCCACCGCAGCTATAGATGGAACCTGGGTTGCTGGGATTGGAGTGGAAGCAGACAGATCTGAGTGGGATCGAACCACGAAGGTCGTTGATCGTCAGATTGATGCTCTTCTGGGAGGCATCTTCTCTTAGAAAAGAACTCTGTAGAGGAAGGAGGGAGATCTCTGGAGAGAGATCGTCGCTGAGTACTCCTTTTAGATTGAGAGAATCTCAAAAATAGAGGAGCCCTTCCTCTAGTGCCAAAATCTATTGGTGTAGAATTTGGTTGATGCTGGATCGAGTTGGAGTGGAGAAGGATGAGGTCGCCGTCGGTGACCTACAAAATAAAGTTTCGTCCAAAGCTAGTGGGGCATGGCTCCGATAGGACCCTCCGACGGTCAAGTTAGCTCTGGCCAACAGATATGGAGTACTCAGTTTGGAGTTCGACAGAGTTTCGAGGAGGAGAGAAAGATTTTCTTTTTTAGAACCTGATCTAAGCATATCTGAAGGGTCCTTTTTATAGGCGGAGCTTGTTGTAACTGCTTTGATTAATGATTGTCGTAACTGTCCTGATCAATGTCGATCATTATTGACTTGATAAATGCTGATCATTATTGACTTGATAAATATCGATCGTTATTGTCGTGTAATCATTTAGTAGTGGGATCGTCTGCAGAAATCCATCGATAGTCTGTAATAAGTTCGACTTTCATAGAAGTTCAGCCACTGAGAAGTTCGACCGTTGGAGGAGTTCGCAAGAAGTTCAGCTTTCGTAGAAGTCCGACTGCTGGAGGAGTCCGTAAGAAGCTTGACTTTCGTAGAAGTTCGACCGCTGGAGGAGTCCGTAAGGAGCTCGGCTTCCGTAGAAGCCCGACTGCTGGAGGAGTCTGCAAGGAGTCCGACTTTCATAGAAGCCCGACCGCTAGAGGAGTCCGCAAGGAGCTCGGCTTTCGTAGAAGCCCGATCGTTGGAGGAGTCTGTAAGGAGCTCAGCTTTCATAGAAGCTCGACCGCTGGAGGAGTCCGTAAGGAGTCCGACTTTCGTAGAAGCACGGCCGCTGGAGGAGTCTGCAAGGAGCTCTGCCGCTAAGGAGCTCGGCTAAGGCTCGTCCGCTGAAGCTTTTTCGTGACTATCGGTTGCATTGTCGGCTGAGCATCTGATTGGACTTCGGTGGGAGCGGGTTTAATCTCCAACACCAAAGATAACTATGATAATTGGTGTATCTAAATGAAGGCTTTGGTTGGATCCCTTGACATTTGGGAGTCAACTGAAGATGAAGCAATGCTCACACAAGAGCAAAAGAAGCAAAATAAGGAGTCAAGAAAGAAAGACAAGAAGACCATCTACATTCTCTACCAAAGTGTAGATGAATGTACATTCGAGATCACCGTCGGAGCCACAATATCAAAGGAGGCATGGGACTTACTATAAAAGGCATATAAAGGAGCAAAAAAGGTGAAAAAGATTCGGCTACAATCTTTAAGGTCTGAATTTGAATCTTTCAAAATGACAACTGGAGAATCAATTTTTGATTATTTTTCAAAAATGATGTCTATAGTCAATCAATTGAGAAGAAATGGTGAATGAATTACTAATATTCGAGTCATAGAGAAAATTTAGTGCTCTTTAAATGCAAAGTTTGACTTCATTATCATAGCCATTGAAGAATCAAAAGAACTGGAGGAAATGACTATAAAGCAACTCATGGGCTCTTTACAAGCACACGAACAAAAGCTTTCCAAGAGGATGGAGGAAAAGCCCATCGAGCAAGTACTTCAAACAAAACTTTCACTATATGAGAAAGGTAATCCAAAAAATAGAACAAGTTTTCGTAGTTGAGGCCGTGAAAGAAGAGATTCCATCAATATCAACCATAAAGAAGTCAAGAAGATATAAGAGACTTCCATGTCTAAGGTCGTGGTAGAAGAAGATTTTCTAATCCTAGAGGAAGAGGAAGGTATGGACAACAAGCCCCACATTATTTTGTTTGCAAAAAATATGGGCACTTTGCTAAAGATTGTTGATACAAAGATGATGCTAATCATGTTGATGAGAAAATTCATTTTACAAAAGAACAAGAAGAAGAAGCAATCCTACTCTTGGTCTACAACAATATTACTGATGTTGTCAAAAGAAGTATTTGGTACCTCGACATAGGTGCTAGCAATCATATGTATGGCATAAAGGACACATTTTTTAAGATGGATGAAAGTACCTCGATATAGGTGCTAGCAATCATATGTATTGTCAAAAGAAGTATTTGGTACCTCGACATAAGTGCTAGCAATCATATATGGCATAAAGGATACATTTTTTGAGATGGATGAAAGCTTCAAGGGCTCAATTATTTTTGGTGACTTCTTTAAAAGGCCGGTTGAACGAAAAGATAAAATTCTTATCAAGCTCAAAGATGGTATGCAAAATTTTATTTGGAATGTTTATTATATTTCAGATATGAAAAGCAACATTCTTAATTTGGGCCAATTGCTTGAAAAAGGTTATGACATTCACATGAAAGAATTAGATCTTTCTATTAGAGACAATAACAACACCCTTATTGCACATGTTCCTATGTCAAAGAATAGAATGTTTGAGTTGAGTTTGCATGATGGTTCTTCTTGCATGATGGCACAAATTTTTGATGACTCTACTCTATGGCATCATAGATATGGGCACTTAAACTTTGATGGACTAAAACTTTTGTTTAGTAAGAATATAGTGATAGGGATGCCTTGGCTGAAAATGCCTAATAAAAAATATGAAACTTGCATAGTTGAAAAAAAACAAAGGAGAAACTTCATTTCAGGAAGATCAAGAAAAGCAACAAAATCATTAGAGTCGATACATTCAGACGTTTGTAGTCCGATCAAACCAACATCTATGGGAGGTAACAAATATTATCTCTCCTTCACTGATGATTATTTTGGAAAGACATGGGTTTATTTGCTGAAAGCAAAGAGTAAAATATTTTAGAAATTTAAAGAATTTAAGTCTCTTGTTGAGAAACAAAGTGAATTTCAAATTATAGCTTTGAGATCGGATTGTGGCAGCGAGTATGTGTCTAATAACTTTTCAAATTTTTTCAAAGAACATGAATTTTTCGTCAAGTTACCATGCCTTATTTACTTCAGCAAAATGAAGTTTTGGAAAGAAAGAATAAAACTATGTTAAATATGGTTCGATGCATGTTGAAAGATAAAAATATGCCTAAAGAATTTTGGAGGAAAGCAGTTGCTTGTGTAGTTTATTTGTTAAACAGGTTTTCCTCAAAAAGACTTTATAATATGACATCTGAACAAGCATGGAGTTCATACAAGCTTAAGGTTGATCATCTTCGCATCTTTAAAAGTGTTGTTTATGTCAAAGTGCCCAAAGAGAAAAGGACCAAACTTGATGATAAGAGAGAAAAGTAAATTCTTTTAGGCTATGCTGAAAATTCAAGTAGCTATAAGTTGTATAATTTTATTACAAAGAAAGTGATCTTCTCAAGAGATGTTGAATTTGATGAAAAGCAAAGGTGGAGTTAGCGAGATGACAACAAAATGTAAGAAAATAAGGTATATATTAAAGAAGAAGAAGAAGAGCCAAAGTTGGAGTATCAAGAAAAAATTTCATCAATCTCACAACAAAGTCTAAGACATCCATCTCCACAAAATAGTTTAAGTAGTTCATCCTCAAGAGTACACAAAGTTGGAGTATCCAAGAGTTGCTTAGGCATCTTAATGTTAATGATTATACTATATTTGGCCTTTTTGCCGGTTGTGATCTAATTGAGTTCCATGAAGCAAATAAAGAAGAAAAGTGGAGAAAAGCCATGCATGAAAAATTTCATCAATCGAGAAGAATAATACTTGGGAACTCACAAATCTTCGCAAGATCATTAAGCCATTGGAGTCAAATGGGTATACAAGATAAAGACAAATGCAAGTAAAAAAATTTAAAAGCACAAAGCTCACTTGGTGGTGAAAGGCTAAAAACAACAATATGGTATTGACTATGATGAAGTTTTTTCTTCCGTTATTCGAATAGAGATGGTATGCCTTCTTATTTCTGTAGTTGCTCAAATAAAATAAAAAAAATTTCAAATAGATGTAAAGTTAGCTTTCTTGAATGGCTATTTGGATGAAAAAGTCTATGTAGAATAACCTTTGGATTTCATTCAAAAAGGATAAGAAGACAAAGTCTATAAACTCAAAAGAGCTTTTTATAGATTGAAACAAGCTCCACGAGCTTGGAATATAAGGATTAATAAATATTTTATTGAAAATAATTTTCAAAAATGCCTTCACGAATATTCTCTTAATATAAAGACTAACAATATTTGTGGTATTCTATTTGTTTGCCTATATGTGGATGATTTGATATCCACAAGAAATAGTCTTGCAATGATTGAAGATTTTAAGGCTTTAATGATCAAAAAATTTGAGATGATGGATCTTGGCTTAATATCTTACTTTTTAGGCATCGAAGTCAACCAATCAAATGAAGGCATATTTATTTTACAAAGCAAATATGCAAAGAAGATATTGAAAAAATTTAACATGGAGAATTGCAATTCTAGCAACACCCCAATCGAATACAACACCAAATTCAATATATTAAAGATACACAAGATTATGGTATCTTTTATTCATCTACCAACCCAATAAAGCTAGTTGGATTTTGTGATAGCGATTGGGCTGGAGATATTGATGATAGAAAAAGCACGAGTGGATTTATTTTTTATATTGGAGGTGCGGCATTCACATAATCTTCAAAGAAGCAACAAATTATTATACTATCATCTTGTGAAGCGAAGTATGTTACAACAGCAAATTATGTTTATCATACACTATGGCTTTGAAGACTTCTATAAGAAATGAAGATTCTACAAGAAGAGCCAACAAGTATTTTTCTTGACAACTAATCAGCTATACAGCTTGCTAAAAATCTAGTTTTTCATGATAGAAGCAGGCACATTAATATAAGATTTTACTTCATTCGAGATTGCATTAAAGATAAAGAGGTACAATTTCTCCACATTCTAACAAAAAATTAGGTAGTAGATATCTTTACAAAACCTCTCAAGATACTGGAGTTCGAAAAGCTAAGGAGCATGCTTGGAGTCATGAAGGTTCAAGTTTTGGGGAGGAGTTGGAATTAAACTTGATATTTTTTTCAAAGAGATATTTTGAAAGAAGACAACATTTGGAGCACCAAACATCACCTTGAAATTAATTACCTAAATAGAAACTTGCTACCATTATTACATTCGTTGAACTAAGTAAAGTTTATGTATTTATTTTGGATAGACAAAAAGTCACTTTTTGGTTATAAAAGGTCATGTATCCTTTGATAATTTGAAACGTCGAAAGAAATCATAAATACAATATTTATTAGCTTGTTCTATTACCTTCTCCACAAAATATTCTTCATATTTCTAACATATTGCACTATGCAGTGAAGATATATTTTGTTTTCCTTTTAGGTAGCTCATTTTCAAGAACATATCAATTTTCATAGGTAAAAACTATATAACCATCTTATAGCCGAAACCTGGTCCAATTATTTGGATACATGGAAGGTCTGATCGATCTATGGTTGTAGAAGATGAAAAGCTAATTTGCAAATGAAGAGAAGAGCATAGAAGGTCACTGGGATTAATCTAATTAGAGTTTATATATACTTAAGTCAGATAGGATTCTAAAAAATAGATGATTCAAGAGAATCATTGAACTTGATGTAGATTATTTTACCTACTATAAGTAGGACTGGACATGATTCGTAAGCAAGATCCACTATATAATGAAGCTAACTCTCGGCTAAACTTTTGAAGGGCCAATAAATTTCGGAAGTAAGAAGCTTGGGTCTTCCCCCTTTGTTTTCGTGCTTCCCTTCTCCTCCAAAGAGGAGACAAGCATTGTACCATTGCTCCTTCACTCTTGTTTCTCCTTCTCCTCCAACTTCTTCCCCTCCTCCCTCTCATCCTTTTTCTTCTTTTTCTCTAGTGATAGGCTGAGGTAGCTTTGGAAGATCTGTAGTTTAGTAGACAGCTAGCCTGCAAACATTATTAGATGGAAAGGAGAAGAAGACAAAGAGGGAGGGATCCTTTCTGTAGGTTGGCTTGTAGTTTTCTCTCTCAAGATTGGCTGTTCTTCCATCTTCTTGTTTATGGTCTTCCTAGTGGGTAATGGCGATGATGTTATGCTTCTTGCAATCTTTTATATATCTTCTTTCTTGCTTCTATTCCTCTTCTTTATTTTGCTTTTGGGTTCTATTTGAGAAGGCTGTGATGATTCTTAGATAAGGATTTCTCTATATTGTTGAGTGAAAAATGGTTATTTTCTAAACGACATGGCAATGGTTTGTTGCTCTTCTAATGTAGGCAACCATTTGCAACTATTTTGATTGGTAAGTTGTAGAGAGAATGACGAATCCAAGCTTTCTCTTCTGCTTCCCCCTCTCATTTTTCTAATTTTTAGATTTTTTTTACAAGATTTTGTATTGTTAGTGTTTCTTTAATTTCTTTACTATGGTTGTTTCGATTGTTGAAGAGTTTGTGGCAAACTAGGGTTTCAAATTTGCTATTTGAGCTATTGAAACTATGGACGATATGCTTGCATTAGGATTTTTATACCATTCAAGGGCTCCTGGAGAGGCCACTTTCTGGAGGTAATCTATTACTATTGAGGAAACGACTTATGCTTTGGGGGAGGGCGGCATATGTTGCCTACCAAATTTGACTCTCAGATGTAGGTTGGTCTTTGAAATTGAGGTGGTGTCTACTAGATGGGTGCTCGAGAGAAATTTATGCTTGGCCATAGGGTTCGATGCTACCGATCCTCTCCTCGACATCTTCAAGTCCTAAGGCTCTCCTGCTGGTTTTATAGTGAGCTGAAGGACTATTCTCATCTCCTGAGAACTCCCATCCTTAGAGTTTGTCAAGATTAACTTCGACGATAGGGTTAAGGATGAAAAGGATAGTGCTATTTATGTTATCCGGAGGTCGGATGCTAGATTGCTTGCAGTAGAGAATTTGCATCTCTTTGGGTCTACTTCCTGGTAGTAGAGCTCCGTGCTACCTGAGCAGGCATCATTTGTGCACAGTAGAAGTTGCAGGTAGAGCGAATCATCATTGAGGATGATTCTACTATTGTGATTGGCTGAATCTAAGATGAGATAATGCATATGGATGACCATCTGCTCCTTCGAGACATTCGAGTGTACGATCGTGACTGCATGACAGCATCGACTTAGTATGTTTATGGAAAGGTGAACAGCGCTGCCGACTGGGTTGCTTTCTATGTGGTGGAGTATATCGGTGACTGGACTCGGCATTAGGGTCAGGCTTGCCTTCGTGCCTTGCAAGATATTTTATTTTTTGATCTTATGATGTGCACCCACACTAGATTGATGTGAGCACCAGCTTGTAACAAAAAAAAAAAAAAAAAGAGTTCATGGCAAGCTTGGGGTCCGAATTTGCTATTTGAGTTATTGAAACTAGAGATGATATACTTGCATTAGAGTTTTTATATCATTCAAGGGGACTACTTAAGTTACTTTCTCCGCCGGTAGCAAGGGTTCTAGTATAATGAAATTTTTGCATCATCTCAACTTGCAAACGTAGATCAATAGATTGAACTACATAAATATTGTGCCTTCTTGCTATTTTCATTTTTTTCTTTTGGTTTCATTATTCTATCTACCTATCATAACCATATATATATCTTTATAGGTTTAAGTTAGGATTTAACTAAGCAAGTCTTTCAAGAAGCATTATAAGCGACCTAACAAAAATTGTTATAAGACAAACAAATGTCAAATCTCATTGTGGGAAGATGAAAGACTTTTATATTATGAAGCTGTAAAATGAACGTGTTGATCATCATCAAATGATGCCATATTTTCATCTCAGTGGAAGATATGCTTTTTGATTTTTTTTCCTCAAGCACCTATTGAGTGCCCTCTTAGAATATTTCAAAGCGACCATTTGTGTAACGTAGAACAAGTGTCGACCATCTCTATCGGGTCTTACCAATTCACCTATTTATGGGCCGGTTGGCCCATCCAGCCTACTTGAACCCAAAGCCTTTTGGAGCATGCTTGAGCCTGAAAAATAGGCCAATTTTAGTCAGTCCGGTCCCGAGCTTAAAGACTTGGCTCAATTTTTTATTTTCTTATGTTTGATGTATTTGTAAATTTAATTGACAATTGTTGTTAATATGCAAACTTAAATGGAGTAATAGACATGTTGTAGGCTATTGATAACATTTAATTATTCATATGTAGCATTTTTTTTAAATATTTAATATGCACGATTGTTTCCTGAAGGACCACTGGGAAGGACTTAAATTGCTTTACTATTGTATCATATTTTTATTTATAATCATACTTCTTTTTGAGCCCAGCCTTTAGTTGTGATTCATTGATGGTTTGATAAGCATGGGTTCCATGAGCCATGTAATATAATTTAAGATTAGAGATTCTAAGCTTTTGCTTATTAAGACATGTAAGGAGCTCGCATTGCATACTAAAATTATTAATATATAATTAGGCATATAAGGGATATAATCAGGTATTAATGGATAATTGGGTATATTAGATATTAATAAATAATTGAGCATATAAGAGATATTATCAGCCATTACATTGTCGTGTATATGACATTATATACTTTTCTTATCCTTTTAGGCACATGAGGCATATAATCAAGCATTATAGTGTCGTGTATATCACATTTCTATCTATCCTATATTTTTAGATTTTTTTCTTATTTCGTAGCATGGCTATTTTTTTTTCTATTTTGTAGCATGATCAATGTATAATTATACCTATTAAATCATTTATATTGAATCAATCAAATGAATATAAATTTTCTTCAAAGTTTATCATGATATCAGAGCATTGATTACCTTCTTCTTGGCAAGTGTTGCATCATCTTCATATCTTTTCTGTTCTTGATTTCTTTAGCTTAGTAAAGTATTTTTACAGCCTTCATAATGTCACAAGAACAGAGTTCCTTGATGATAGGGGGAATGATCTCCTCTCCTATTACTATTGATTTTTCATATTATCTCCACCCTTCTGATAATCTGAAAATGATATTTGTTTCAATCGTTTTGAATGGAGATAACTATCCTACTTGGAAGAGGGCGATGCATAATGTCCCCAATGCCAAGAATAAAATAGTATTTGTTGATGGAAGTATTTCCAAACCTGATGTTGATTCACCATATTTGGCGGCTTGGATAAAATGTAACTCCATGGTTATATCATGATTGTTCAATGCCATTGCTAGATATTTACACGATAGTGTGGCATATACTGATACTGCACATGAAATATGGATGGATTTGGAGAAAAAATTCTGTAACACACTAAGAGTTCATCAGCTTAAGCATGATCTTTCTCTCACGGTGCAAGAAGGGCTCTCCATCATAGCCTATTATTCAAATCTTAAAGCCTTATGGGATGGGATGCATTTATATGATGCTATTCCTCCATGTATGTGTGGGGTTGGAAAAGTACAGAGAAGATCCATCAATTTCTCATGGAACTAAATTTGAGTTTCAATATGGTACGATCGCTCGTAAATTCTTAATAGCGATTCATTACCCTCAAGCAAAATTTTTTTCATAGTTGTGCAAGAAGAAAAGCAGTAGTTTGTTATTGCTAGGTGGCAACCCAATCATGAAGCTACAGCTATGGTTGCAAAGACTACTTCTTCCATTATACATAACGCTTATATAATGTGTGATCATTACCATAATTTGGCTATACAAAAATGCGTTGTTTTGGGCTTATTAGCAATTTCCCGATGTTGAGAACAAAAAAAAAGGCTCAAATTGTGCTAGAAGATAAGGACAGAATCAACAAAGAAAGCAGCATCCTATAGGAGCTTCGGCTGCAGCTATTTATGAATCAAACGGTTCTTCAGAATAGGTGGTATCACCCATTTCAGGTTTGAACATGCAATAATATACTTAGATGCTAAATTTTCTTAATAGTGTGCAATCCTCTTCTAGCCTAGCTTCACATGCCATGACTTCTACTCAAGATCATCTCTCAAATAAAATTTCTTCTTCCTTTACTACATGGATTGTAGATAGTGGAGCATTAGACCATATGATTTCGTCTTCTACTTTTCTAAATTCACATACTACTATATCCTTTGATAGATCTGTCAAACTACCAAATGGCACGAGTCTTTCTATTTCATATGTTGGTGAGGTAAAATTGCCTGATAATATAATCCTTTGTAATGTTTTTTTATGTACCAAATTTCACATTCAAATTACTCTTAATTAGCAAATTAACTTCTAATTTATCTTGTGTTATTATTATTTTTTTTGATTTTTGCATATTTTAGGACCTAGTCTCGAAGAAACTAATTGGAGTGGGTAGACAGAGGGATGGTATCTACCATTGTCACTTTACATCAAACCCTATAGTCCTTCAAGCTATGGCAAAATTTTTTGGTTTACTTTGGCATATGCATATTGGACATGCTTCTTTTAGTAATTTATTTAAAATTTCATGTCAATCTTTTAATTTTTCTTAAAATCATGTTTGTGATGTTTGCCATCATGCAAAACAAACTAGAACTCCTTTTTTCTATTAGCAATATAAAAGCTCTCATTATTTTGAGTTGATTCATTATGATATATGGGACTGTATCCAACTCTATCTCTTAATGACTCACGTTATTTCTTTACCATAGTAGATAATTTTTCACGTGGTACTTGGGTTTATTTACTTAAACATAAATATGAAGTATCTACTCATTTTATGTCCATTTGTCGCATGGTTACTATACAGTTTGATTCTAAAATTAAAATCATTCGTAGTGACAATGGAGGTGAGTTCACATTCATATTTATGAGAGAATTTATTTAGCTCAGGGTATAAAACATCAAAAGTCTTGTATTTATATCCCTCAGCAAAATGGAGTAGTGAAGCATAAACATAGGGATTTATTGGAAGTGGCATGAGTACTTAGATTTTAAAATAATTTGCAAATAAAATTTTAGGGGGAATATGTCTTTATGGCTGCATGCATAATTAATTGCTCGCTAACTCTAGTTTTACAACATAAAACATCATATGAGGTATTGTTTAATCAACCACCCTCTTATGATTACCTTCATATTTTTGGTTGCTAATGTTATGCAAACAACTATACAAGGTCACGTATTAAATTTGATTCTAGAGCTATTCGATATATATTTCTTGGTTATTCATATGGACAAAAAAGGTATCATATTTATGATCTTGAAAGTCATAGTGTTTTTGTTTTGCGAGATATGATGTTTGATGAACATGTTTTGTCATATTATTCTTTTTTCATAGCAAAGTTAGTGTAGAAAAGCCAAAGAATCAATTTAGTTATTCTATTACCTATTCTTGATGATCCACCATTATGCATACATACTGCCAATCCCATATCCGAACCTTTGATAGATTCAAATAATTCATCCGAAATACTTTCAATAAGGCCTCCTCCTATTGAGCAAGATCAAATTTCTAAACCATAGCCTATTAGATCTACTTGAATTCGACAAACACCAGCCCATATGAAAGATTGTCTTTCTATTGCCACCTTTAGTCAATCCCTCGCCATTTACTGCTCCAATAGTTCATTAAGGTACTTTTTATCTTCTCTCAAATTTTGGTTATTATAATAAATTTTTTTCTTAATATTTAGCTTTCTTGGTGGCCATTAGTTATACTAATGAGCTAAAATATTTTTCACAAGCCATTAAAAATCTAAAGTGGCATGAGGCTATGACAATAGAGATTGCAGTATTAGAAAAAAATTAGACATGGACTTTAGTTGATTTACCACCTAAAAAGAGAGCCATTGATTCCAAATGGGTGTATCATATAAAGTATAAGGCCGATGGATCGATGGATCGCTATAAAGCATGGCTCATTGCTAAAGGTTATATCCAAGTTGAAGGTCTTAACTACCATGAAGACATTTGCACTTATGGCTAAATTGGTCACTATGCGTTGTTTGTTGGTAATAGCAGCTATACGTAAATGAGAACTATTGATGCAGAATCTGATCGTCGTCGGAGGCAGCTGGAGCGGAGGTGGACGAGATCACCGTCGGAGATCTGCAAAATAAAGTCCCGTCCAGAGCCGGTGGGGGATGGCTCTGGCAGGACCCTCCGACGCTCAAGTCAACTCTGACCAATAGAAATGGAGTGCTCTGAAATGAGTTCGGCAGAGTTTAGAGAAGAGGAGAGGAGAGCTTAGAGCTTAGAGCTTAAAGATTGCATATCTGGAGGGTCCTTTTTATAGGCAAAGCTTGATGGTGACAGCTGTGGTCGTGTGGTGGCGGGCTGCTCGAGGTCTGACGAAATCAGTCTCAAAGGAAGGCGCCGTTTGCAGCACCGCCTGCAACGGATTGACGATGACAGCCATCGTCGCCTGATAGTGGATCACTGTCGTCCGCAGCGGACTGATGGTGATGGCTGCAGCTGTCTTGATACTGAGCCGCTCGGGATCGAATGAAGAGCCTTGACGTGTACCCATTTCGGAGGAGTTCGGACTCTCGAAGAGAATATGACTGAAGAGAGTCATCCGGAAGGAACAATAGCTGAAGAAGCCTAGAAGGAGTTTGGCTTTCATAGGGGTTCGTCTGAATGAGGGATCCAAAAATTTGATCAAAGGAGGTGTCTGGGAGGAGTCCAACCAGAGTTCGACTACTGAGGAGTTTGGCCGAGGGACGATCACTGAGGAGTTCGATCGAAGGACGATCGCTAAGGAGTTCGATTCTCATTGCTGGAGGAGCGCGGAGGGAGTTTGGATCTCGCGGGAGTCCGACAGAAGCTCGACCGCTGAGGAGTCCGACCAGCTGGAGGGGTTCGGCTAAGGCTCGATCATTGGAAGTCCGAAGGAGCTCTTCCACGGCTATCAGTTGCGTTAAGCTGAGCATCGAACTGAACTTCGATAGGAGCGGAGTTTATCCCCAACAATAGTTCCCCCAGTTTTGAGTTCGAAACTCGAAAGAAGGGAGTACGGAAAGGGCGACTGTCAAAGTCCTCTTCTAGGCTCCGTGTTGGTTCAAATCGACGCTCGGGAAGGAGATCTCATCTTCAGCCAAAGTTGAAGTAGATCTCGACTCCTGCGATCGAGGTCCCTAAGCCTCTCGGGGGCGATATTGTCACCAACGGCCGGGGCTGACTCGGGAGGGATCTCCTCTCCTGGAGCCGAGGTCGACTCCGGGGAGTTCTCATTTTCTGCGGCTGATGTTAATACGGGTGCTTGAGAGAGATCTGATCTGCAGCTAGGGTTGACTCGATCGCTCGGGAGAGATCCTATCTTTGACCGAGGTTATCTCTGATCTTACCTCTAGCTGAGGTTATCTCGATTGCTCGAAAGAGATCTTATCTCTCATAGTCGAGGTTGGTCCGGACCCTCAGGGAAGATCTTATCTCCTACGGTCGAGGTTGCCTCGGAGAAGATCTTATCTTCTGTGGCTTAAGTTGATGTGGACGGTCGGAGGAGATCTTATCTCCTACTGAGGTTGATGGAGATCCTATCTCCTATAGACTTTAGAGCTTGGGCTTGGACTTTGCTCACATTAGGACGAGTTTCCTAATGGACTGTGGGGGCACATGCAGACCGTCGTCCGTGCTTCTTCCTCCATCTCGTCTAAGGTGAACGAGGTCTTCGACTTTGCTCGCGTTAGGACGAGATTCTACTCCTATTCCTAACAGGCTATGGGGGCACATACGGACCGTCGTTCGTGCCTCTCCCCCCATCTTGTCTAAGGTGAACGAGGCCTTCGATTTTGCTCGCGTTAGGACGAGGTTCTCGTCCTGTTCCTAATGGGCTATGGAGGCACATACGGACCATCGTCTGTGCCTCTCTTTCCATCTCGTTTAAGGTGAACGAGGCCTTCGACTTTGCTCGCTTAGGATGAGGTTCTTCTTCTATTTCTAACGAGCTGTAGGGGCACATACGGACCATCGTCCACGCCTCTCCCCCCATCTCGTCTAAGGTGAACGAGGCCTTCGACTTTGCTCGCATTAGGATGAGGTTTTTCTTCTATTCCTAATGCATTGTGGGGGCACATACAGACCATCGTCCGTGCCTCTCCCCCCATCTCGTCTAAGGTGAATGAGGCCTTTGATTTTGCTCGCATTAGGATGAGGTTCTCCTCCTGTTTCTAACGGACTATGGGGGTACATACGGACCGTCGTCCGTGCCTCCCCTCCATCTCGTCTAAGGTGAATGAGGCCTTCGACTTTGCTCGCATTAGGACGAGGTTCTCTTTCTATTTCTAACGGACTGTGGAGACACATATGGATCGTCGTTCGCGTCTGTTCCCCCATCTCATCTAAGGTGAATGAGGCCTTTGATTTTGCTTACATTAGGACGAGGTTCTCCTCCTGTTCCTAACGGGCTGTGGGAGCACATACGAACCATCGTCCACGCCTCTCCCTTCATCTCGTCTAAGGTGAACGAGGCCTTCGATTTTGCTCGCATTAGGATGAGGTTCTCCTCCTGTTCCTAACGGACTGTAGGGGCACATATGGACCATCGTCCGCACCTCTCCCCCTATCTCATCTAAGTTGAATGAGGCCTTCGACTTTGCTCGCGTTAGGATGAGGTTCTCCTCCTATTTCTAACGAGCTGTGGAGGCACATACGAACCGTCGTCCGTGCCTCTCCCCCATCTCGTCTAAGGTGAATGAGGCCTTCGACTTTACTTGCGTTAGAACGAGGTTCTTCTCCTATTCCTAATGGACTGTGGGGGCACATACGGACCATCGTCCGTGCCTCTCCCTCCATCTCGTCTAAGGTGAACGAGGCCTTCGACTTTGCTCGCGTTAGGACGAGGTTCTCCTCCTATTTCTAATAGGCTATGGGCGAGGTTCTTCGAAGCTCGGGAGAGTTTTCTTATCTTCGATCAAAGTTGGCTCCGAGGTTATCGCTTGGAAGAGATCTTATCTCTGGCCGAGGTTGGATCGGTCGCTCGAGAGAGATCTTATCTCTAGCTGAGTTTGTCGCTCGAAAGAGATCTTATCTTTGGCCGAGGTTGATGCGGTCGCTCAGGAGAGATCTTATCTCTAGCCGAGGTTGATGTGGTCGCTCGAGAGAGATATTATCTCTGGCCGAGGTTGTCTCGATCGCTCGAGAGAGATCTTATCTCTAGCCGAGGTTTGATGCGGTCACTTGAAAGAGATCTTATCTCTGATCGAGGTTGTCTCAGTCGCTTGGAAGAGATCTTATCTCTGGCCGAGATTGACGCAGTCGCTCGGGAGAGATCTTATCTCTAGTCGAGATTGTCGCTCGGAAGAGATCTTATCTCTAGCCGAGATTGATGCGGTCGCTTGGGAGAGATCTTATCTCTGATCGAGGTTGTCTCGATTGCTCGGAAGAGATTTTATCTCTGATCAAGGTTGTCGCTCGAGAGAGATCTTATCTCTGATCGAGATTGATGCGATCGCTCGGGAGAGATCTTATCTCTAGCCGAGGTTGAAGATCTTTGACCTACCCATGTTAGAATGAGGTTCTCCTCCTGTTCTTAACACGGCGACTATTAACTACTTCTTTTCCTATCATCACATAGTTTTTGCATCCAGAAATAATATTATTAAAAGGAAAGAATTTTATTAAAAGAAAGTTACTGGCAACGCATTTCCGAATTTTTTATATTTCAGGATCGTGGTAGCGTTGTTCCCCCGTGTTTTTTCAGGCGGACGATCTTTTCTATCTCATGCTGGCCTCCTTAATTTAGAGCATGCTTCTCTTGGTTTTGATGCTGGAAGATGATGAATCACCGATGTACCAAGCTCCTCCCTGGGGTAACGTTGATGACGCTGTGTGGCGGCTGACCTTGTTATTTCTGGTTACGACAGTGCACTTGGCCGATCTTCTCCTACTTCAGGTTGGTGTCGAAGGAATTTATCCAACCATCTCTTTCTGATGAGCTTCTTAATTTCGTCTCGAAGTTGGATGCATTCCTCAGTGTCATGGCCGTGGTCGCGATGGTAGAGGCAATACTTGCTTCGATCGTGCTTGTTTGGGGGAGACCATAACCCCTCTGATCTTGGCAGCTGGTTCTTAAATTCGGTGAAAATTTGAATTCGAGGAGCGTTGAAGGGGGCGTAGTCGCGGAACCTTTTGGAAGGAGGGCTTCTTCACGCCCCTCTGTCGGGGCTTTCTTGGTGGTGAGCTCGAGAAGTTCGGACCCGCCTGCTCCTGGAGGGAGTCCGTGAGCACGATCGAACTTCGCTCGGCTCTCCATCGATGGTGGATCTATCATACTCATCTACCAGCCACTTTCTTAAGGCTTCTTCATCCTTCAACTTGAAGGCTTCTTCCGCACGGACATATCTCTCGGTCTGAGCTAGCAGATCGGCGAAGTCCCTAGGATATTTTTTTTTAGGAAGAACAACAAGTCATTTTTCTGAAGGCCGCTCTTGAGTGCGACCATCGCAACAGACTGATCCAGATCTCGGACCTCCAATGCCGTGGCATTAAACCGGATGATGTAAGTCCGGATGGATTTCCTCCGCTTCTACTTGACGTTCATCAGAGAATTCGAATCTCGGTGCGGATGTCGGCTACTGATGAAGTGAGCCATGAACTGACGGCTCATCTGGTCAAAAGAGAAGATCGTACTCGACTTCAATATAAAGTACCAGTTTCTCACTGCTTTCTTTAAGGTAGATGGAAAGGCTCGACATAGTATGGCGTCTGAAGCACCGTGGAGTAGCATCATGGTCTGGAAGGCCTCCAGATGATCAACCGGATCAGGAGTTCCATCATAGCTTTCAAGTTGAGGGAGCTTGAAGTTCGATAGGATGGGCTCTTGCATAATCTGAAGGAAGAAAAGAGGATCGATGCGGACGTCGGCATGATGAGTCGAGGCGATGTGGCCGAGCTCTTCAATCCGCTGGTCCATCTTTCGCAGTCTGTGATCAAGGGCGTCATCCTGGTTGCAGATCTTGGGGGACTTCCGGCTATAAACAAGAAAGGTCTCCTCCAGAGGAGAACCATGATCCAAACATGGATCTCCGACTCTCTATTTTTCTTTCCAAGGAGCGGTGGGTACACCAGCCCGAGTACACTTTCTTGGGGTCGATTGCCGACATTCGAATGGCAGATTTTCTGGTGGAGTTGCCGTCGGACGCTGCTGCATGGCCCGCATCGCATTCGTGAGGCTATGGATCTATCGAACAAGTAGGTTGAACTGCTCCACATCCACCGTGAGTACAGATAGAACCTGAGTTGCCAGAGCAGAAGTAGGAGCAGACGGAACTAGATGGGATTGGACCGCGGAGGCCATCGATCGTCGAGTTGAGGCTCTCCTAGGAGGCATTTTCTCTTCAAAAAAGAACTCTAAGAAGAAAGATCTTTGGAGAGGGAAGAGAGAAATCTATCGTCGAGCACTCCTTTAAGAATAAGAAAATCTCGGAGGAGCCCTCCTTCTAGCGCCAATCTATTGACGCAGAATTTGATCATCATTGGAGGCAGCTGAAGCGAAGGTGGATGAGGTCGCCATCGGGGACCTACAAAATAAAGTTTCATTCGGAGTCGGTGGGGATGGCTCCGGTAGGATCCTCCGACGCTCAAGTCAGGTCTGGCCAACAGGAATGGAGTGCTCTGGAATGAGTTCGATAGAGTTTAGAGAAGAAGAGAGAAGAGCTTAGAGCTTAGAGCTTAAAGATTGCGTATCTGGAGGGTACTTTTATAAGCGAAGCTTGATGGTGACAGCTGTGGCTGCATGGTGGCGAGCTGCTCGAGGTCCGACGAAATTAGTCCTGGGGGAAGGCACCGTCTGCAGTGCTGCCTACAACGGGTTGACGATGACAGCCATCACCGTCTGATAGCGGGTTGCTATCGCCCACAGCGAACTGATGGTGATGGCTGCAGCTGTCTTGATACTGAGTCGCTCGGGGCCGAATGAAGAGCTTTGACGTGTACCCATTTCGAAGGAGTTCGGACTTCCGAAGGAAATATGACTGGAGAGGATCATCCGGGAGGAACAATAGCTGAAGGAGCCCGGAAGAAGTTCGGCTTCCATAGGGGTTCGTCTGAATGAGGAATCCAGGAATCCGATCGAAGGAGGTGTCTGAGAGGAGTCCGACCAGAGTTCGACTGCTGAGAAGTTTGGCCGCTGAGGGGTTCAACCGAGGGACGACCGCTGAGGAGTTCAGTTCTCGTTGCTGGGGGAGCGCAAAGGGAGTTCGGATCTCGTAGGAGTCCAACAAAAGCTTGACCATTGAGAAGTCCGGCCGGTTGGAGAGGTTCGGCTAAGGCCCGACCATTGGGAGTTCAAAGGAGCTCTTCCACGACTACCGGTTACGTTAAGCTGAGCATCGAACTGAACTTTGATAGGAGCAGGATTTATCCCCAACAGGAACTATACTAACTGAACGTCAGTAATGCTTCTTACAAGGTGATTTGCATGAAGAGGTTTTCATGCATATTCCTCAAGGCTTTGCATGCTCTAGTGATACAGGTTTGCATACTATACAAGTCTTTGTATGGACTCAAACAAGCATCACATAATTGGTTTGGAAAGTTCATCTCTTCTATTGTCTAGTTCGATTTTAAATAGTCCAAGACCGATTACTCCTTATTCTATCATACTCAAGGTGAGAGTATAGTCCTCATCTTAATCTATGTGGATAATATCATTCTTGCTAATAATGATCCCATTTTCATCTCTTTTGTCAAGAGTTATCTACACTTACAGTTTCATATCAAAGATCTAGGCCCATTAAAATATTTTTTGGAAATTGAAGTTGCTAGATCGTTAGATGGCATTGTGCTTAGTCAAAGAAAATATGCTCTTGACATCCTCTCTAAGATAGTAATGCTGAGGGCCAAGCTGTATGCTTTTCTAATGGAATAACATCATTCTTTATCTAATGCCACTAGTCCAAACGTGGCTGATCCTTCTCTATACAGGTGCTTAGTTGGCAAGCTGATCTACTTGATAATTACTCATTCAAATCTATGTTATTCAGTCCATGTTCTTAATCAATTCATGCATGATCCCCTTTAGCCCCATCTTGATGCTGCCTATATTTCTTCTTACATCCAGTAAATTATCCTTAGTCGCATATTGTGACTCTAACCGGGCAAGTTGCTCGACCATCCGTTGCTCCACCACTAGCTATTTTATCATTCTTGGGCATCCTCCTCTTTTTTAAAAAACTAAGAAGCAAACTATAGTCTCACATTCTTTCGCTGAAATCGAATATAGAGCAATGTTTACTGCTAATAGTGCGCTCCTTTGACTTCGAGCTCTTCTTTCTGATTTGT
The DNA here is from genome assembly GCA_006176705.1 of Cocos nucifera. Taxonomy (NCBI): domain Eukaryota; kingdom Viridiplantae; phylum Streptophyta; class Magnoliopsida; order Arecales; family Arecaceae; genus Cocos; species Cocos nucifera. The sequence goes on along the minus strand of QRFJ01000042.1, from coordinate 1,910,079 downwards.
ATATTTTCCTAACATGTCCCATGCAGCTTTATTTTGACAACCAAGCAGCATTGCATATTGCTTCCAATCCAGTTTTCCATGAGTGAACAAAGCATATTGAAATTAACTGTCATTTTGTTCGTGAATGGATCCAATCTAATGAACTCATGACTCACTACATTCATACCAAGCAAAAACTAGTAGATATCTTTACTACGGCACTTGGAAAGGACTGCTTTCATCATCTCTTATCCAAGTTGGGCATTTTTTATCTTCATGCTCCAACTTAAGGGAGAGTATTAATGAATAATTAGGCATATAAGAGATATAATTAAGTATTAATGGATAATTGGACATATCAGGTATTAATAGATAATTCAGTATATAAGAGATATTATCAGCCATCATATTGCCACATATATGACATTGTATACTTTTCTTATCCTTTTACGCATATAAGGCATATAATCAAGCATTATATTGTCGTGTATATCATATTTCTATCTTTCCTATATTTTTAAGTTTTCTTCTTATTTTGTAGCATGTTCATTTTTTTTTCTATTTTGTAGCATGGCTAATGTACATTTATACCTATTGAATCATTTATATTGGATCAATTAAATGAATATTAATTTTTTTCAAAATTTATCAAAAATAAAATATTCAACAATAACTGCAATAGATTTGTAGGTTCTAAAAATTACCGTTGAATAGGAAAAAAATCTCTCTCCTTCTTTATCATCTTATTCTTCTTCTTTTTTTGTGCGTGAGAAAAAATGAAGATGATATTTATCCGTGCATAATAGAGCTCCTCTGGTCCGCCACTTATAAAGATCCTGCATAACTTTGAGATCTTTTTAACCCCGGTATTGTTTGTTTAAATAATCTATATGTTGGTTTAAATTAATTGTTTTGCTGCATGAATCCAATTAATAGAAATGGTCTTTTCATTTCTGAGGTGTGTAACCATGCCTGTAGCCTGGTGTGCATACATCTACCTGTGCAAAAATTTGCACGTCTTGGAATGGTAAAGTTTCTAAGTAGTAGTTTATTACAGTCACAGTAGAAAGATATTTTGTCTCGGAGTCATCAGTCCAAGATTCCTAAACAAGGAGCACCTAGTTGTGATTAAAAAAAAAGGATTAAATAATATGTGATGGTGACAATAATTTAAATGATAAGTATTTACAACTGGAACTTCCTATATAGGTTTTACAATGTAAAAGTTTCATGCCCTCTTCTTTCTTATAAAACCTCAGCTCTCAGGGCAGGCTCCATGGCAGGGCAACTGTGAATCCGTCCTTGTTTAATCATGCTCTTGTAATGCTTATCATTAGCATGGCAATCTTTTCGTTTAAAAAGAAAAAAAAAAGCATAACAATCTCATCAGCATTATACCATCATTTTCTAGAGTTAAAGTTCATAAATTTTTGCCAATTGTTTCCTCTAGATATATATTTGAGAAGTAAAAATATAACACATTATGTTATCCATTATAATAACTTTTTATGCAAATACTTATTATGATCTATATCCATGTCCAAAAGCAAAGAAGCTTCTGTGACTAAATTTGCATGTATTTTCTTGAGGATTCACGAATATTTCATGTAGATAAAATTATACAATTAGAGACAAATAATGGTTCTATCTAAACGATTATCCATAGAAATTCCTACACATTGAGCATGGTAATCCACAATAAAGCTTCTGCTTTACTGAAACTAGTTGCAAAAGCTTATCGAGTAAGTAACAACTAGGTTTCTCACATCTTTTTCCAAGGAAGGTTTTTTTATTAAAAAAAAAAAACTTTTCATCAAGAAAACACATAGGAAGCAGCTTTTATAGTTAGTTTAGGAATAGCACCCTTGGTAAAAGATTCTAGACATGAAGGTCTAAACTGTGGTTTTGCAAGGATTGCATGGACCTCAGCATACAGAAAGTATTTCGCAAGCTACATGAGAGCTTGGAAGTACGAGAAAAGATTGAGATGCAGCATCAATAAATTATGATCACAAAAAATTTAAAGAATGGGTGATATGCTACAATGGCATCCAATAATAGTCCATGAAGGACTCAATATCATACCAATAAATTTGCTTTAATATTCTCAAAGGGATCTAAATAAGCCACGCCTAGCATGCAATGCATGATAGTATATAGGGTTGAACTGAATGAAGCATGAGTGTTAACGACCAAGTGATTAAAGTTCATATAGGAGTTAAATATTAGCTATAGAGGATGCTTTAATCAAAAATAAGAAAAAAGAGACAAAAGTAATGGAAATAGAACAATTTTAACTTGAGAAATCTGTGGGGGGCGAGAGAGAGAGAGAGAGAGAGAGAGAGAGGATAGCCCTGTTCTAGGTACTGGAGCCCGAAAATCTTTGATATCTATTCTTCCATTATTAAAAGGAAGCTCTGGAGCGGGGTACTCTGCTAAAGAGTTGTCCATCTCCAGAGCACCTGCACCACACATGCCAAACTCTAGCAATTACCGGGGAAAGAATTGTTTGAACCATGTGAGTTACAAATAAATGGGACATTTTTAGATGATATAAGCTGGTCTGTTTTATCTTGTTTTCCTATTGTTTTAAAGGCTAGCTAGGAGTTGCTTTGATCGAGGAGGGAATGATAGCATGTTTTGTATCTATAGAAGACAAGCGTGCAAAACCTCACTAGCTACTGCAGATCAAACTTTTGAGCCACTTTATGAATTTGGATAGCGTGATAGATATGGATTAAGACATGCAACTCAGGAAACTATTTTGGTTTATTATAAAGCCTTGGACAGAGTAGAAATGCATTAGAAATTATGAGAGTTGTCAAACATGGAGAAAATATACATTATAATTTGAGAGTGTAAACCTAGCAATCATTTATGTTGGAGATAAACTCCGCTCCTTCCGAAGTCCAGTTCGATACTCTGCCTAATGCAACCAGTAGCCGTGGAAGAGCTTCAACGGACGGGTCTTAGCCGAATCCCTTCAGCCAGCCGAACTCCTCAGTGGCCGAGCTCCTTCGGACTCCTAGGTCCGGACCGAACCCCTTCAGCCAGCCGAACTCCTTAGCGGCCGAGCTCCTTCGAACCTCTTTAGCCGGCCGAACTGCTTAGCGGCCGAGCTCCTTGGACTCTCAGTAGTCGAACTTTAGCCGAGCCCCTCAGCGGTCGAACTTTAGTCGGACTTACGCAAGAGCCGAACTTTCTCCGCGCCCTTCCAGCCAGACGTCTGCAAGAGCCGAACTCCCATCAGACATCTCCTTCGATCGGACTTCTTCAAGAGCCGGACTTCCTCTAGACATCTCCTTCGATCGAACTTCTTCAGGAGCCGGACTCCTCCCAGACATCCCCTTCGACCGATCGAGCTCCTTCCGAACTCCTCAGCGATCGTCCCCCGGTCGAACTTCTTGGCGATTGTCCCTCAGTCGAACTCCTTAGCGGTCGTCCCCCGACCGAACTTTTCGATGGCTGTCCCTCGGTCGAACTCCTCAGCAGCCGCACAACTCCAGCCAGATGACTACGACAGCCAAACTTCTTAGCGGTCGTCCCTCGACCGAACTCCTTGGCGGCTGTCTCTCGACCGAACTCCTCAGCGGTCGTCCCCTGACCGAATTTTTCGGCGACTGTCCCTCGGTCGAACTCCTCAGTAGCCGCACAACTCCAGCCAGACAACTATGACAGCCGAACTCCTTCCAAACTTCCTCTTCAGAAGTCCGAACTCCTTCGGAATCGATATATGCCGAAGTCCACCAATCAATGCCTGCTTTTTGAGAGCCATGGCTATTAAAGCTGGACGAACGATCACCATCAGTCTGCCACAGGTGATGCTATAGTGACTTTGCCAGACCTCGAGCAGTCCACCACTATCGGACGATATGGCTGTCGCTTTCGATCTGACAACACCCTCTCCACATCAAATTCGATGCAGCCTCGAGCGGCCCACCACCATCAAGCTCCGCCTATAAAAAGGACCCTCTAGATACACTAACTCTAATCTCTGATCTCAACCTCTAAGCTCTTCTCTTCTTCTCTAAGCTTCGCGAAACTCATTCCCAAGCACTCCATTCCTATTGGCCAGAGCTGACTTGATCGTCGGAGGATCCTGCCGGAGCCACCCTCCCACCGGCTCCGGACGGGATTTTATTTTGCAGATCTCCGACGGTGACCTCATCCACCATCGCTCCAGTCGATTTCGATGATGATCAGATTCTGCATCAACAGATTGATTGGCGCTAGAAGAAGGGCAACCCTAAACCTCCGAGGTTTCCTTATTCTTAAAGGAGTGCTCAGCGATGATTTCTCTCTCTCCGGAGATCTCTCTTCTTCCTCACTAGAGTTATTTCCCGAAGAGAAAATGCCTTTAGAAGAGCTTCGACTCGACGATCGGCATCCTGCGCGCCAGGTCCATCTGCTCTCGTGGCAGCCCCGGCAGCCCAGGCTCCATCCGAAGCCACCATAGATGTAGAGCAGTTCAACCTGCTGGTCGGGTTCGCGGCCCCATCGAGATGATGTAGGCCGTGTGACAATCTTCAGTGGAGACTTTGTCAGTAAACCCACCATGAGGATGCGAGGAACCGACCTTAAGGAAGAGCATTTGGACAAATCAATCGCCCTTAGGAAGGAGAAACGGAGAGCAGAAGTTCTCCCGCAGAAGATTTCACAAGGAGGATGGAATGAACTTCGGCACAAGCGAGGCCGAACTCCCCCTCGAAGCTCATCATCAAGGAAGCCCCGACAAAGGGGCATGAAGTCCTCCCGCGAAACCTTTTGCAAAAAAGCGGAATGAAGTTCGGTGCAAGCAAGGATGGAACAAAGTTTTTCCATGGAATGAAGTTCGACGTAAGCAAGGCCGAAATATTTCCTTAAACCTCATCACCGGAATGAAGTTCGGTGCAAGTGATGTCGAACTCCCCCACGAGTATGCCACCAAGGAAACCTCTACAAAGATTTCACAGGAGGTAAGATGAAGTTCGACCGCGCTCACGACCGCTCCAGGGCAAGCGAGACTGTACTCCCCCTCGAGTACGTCGTCAAGGAAGTCCTTGCAATGAATTCATGGGAGGTGCAATGAAGTTCGGGCAAGCAAAGCCGAGCCTCTTCCTGCAAGCAAGAAAGTCCGAACAAAGAACCATGAAGTTCTCCCACAGAAGGTTTTATGGAAAAGCGGAATGAAGTTCGGTGCAAGCAAGGCCGAACTCCCTCTCAAGCTCATCATCGAGGAAGCTCCGACAGAGGATCATGAACTTTCCCTGCAGAAGATTTCGCAAGGAGGCGGAACGAAGTTTGACCGCATCCACGACCACCCCAGCGCAAGCGAGGCCGAACTTCCCTCAAGCTCGCTATCAAGGAAGCCCCGATGAAGGGGCATGAAGTTCTCCTGTAGGTTTCACAAGGGGGTAGAATAAAGTTTGGCCGTGCTCACGACCTCCCCAGCACAAGCAAGGCTCGAATTTCTTAAGCTCACCACCAAGAAAGCTCCGACAGAAGGGCACGAAGAAGTCCTCCTCTCGAAAGGTTCCGCGACTATGCCCCTCTCAATGCTCCTTTAACTCAAATTCTCACCGAAGTTAAGAACCAGGTACTAAGACAAAAAGGACTACGATTTCCCCAAACAAGCGCGATCGAAGCAAGTACTATCTCTACCATCGCGACCATGGCCACGACATTGAGGAATACATTCAGATCCGAGACGAAATTGAGGAGCTCGTCAGAAAGGGATGGTTGGGTAAATTCCTTCGACGCCAGCCTGAAGCAGGAGAAGATCAGCCAAGGGCGCTGCCGTAGCCAGAAACGACAAGAAGGTCGGCCGCCTCGCGGCGTCATCAACATCACCCCCAGGAGGAGCTTGGTACATCAGCGATTCATTATCTCCCAGCGTCAAAGCCAAGAAAAGCATGCTCCAAATTGAGGAGGCCAGCATGAGATAGAAAAGATCGTCCGGACGAAACTTACTGCCCGAGGGAACTCAGAGGAACAATGCCCCCATGGCCCTGAAATGGGGATGTGCTGTCCGTAACTTTTCTTCGGTAAAATTTTTTCCTTCTAATAATATTATTTCTGGATGCAAAAACTATGCGATGATAGGAAAGAAGCAGTCAATAGTCACCGTGTTAGGAACAGGAGGAAAATCTCATCCAAACATGAGCAGATCAAAGACCATCAATCTCAGCTAGAGATAAGATCTCTTTCGAGCGATCGAGTCAACCTTGGTCAGAGATAAGATCTATCTCGAGCGACCGTGGACAACCTCGGCTAGAGATAAGATCTCTTCCGAGTGAAGGCCTCATTCATAAAGGATGAGATGGGGGAGAGACGTGGATGACAGTCCGTATGTGCCCCCACAGCCCGTTAGAAATAGGAGGAGAACCTTGTCCTAACACGAGCAAAGTTGAAGGCCTCATTCACCTTAGACGAGATGGGGGAAGACAGACGACGGCACAAATGTGCCCCCACAGCTCGTTAAAAATAGGAGGAGAACCTCGTCCTAACACGAGCAAAGTCGAAGGCCACGTTCACAAAGGACGAGATGGGGGAGAGGCGTGGACGACGGTCCGTATGTGCCCCCACAGTCTGTTAGAACAGGAGGAGAACCTCATCCTAACACGAGCAAAGTGAAGACCTTATTCATCTTAGACGAGACGGGGGGAGACGGTCGACGGTCCGAATGTGCCCCACAGCCCATTAGGAACAGGAGGAGAACCTCGTCCTAATATGAGCAAAGTCGAAGGCCTCGTTCACAAAGGACGAGATGGGGGAAGAGGCACAGACGATGGTCCGTATGTGCCCCCAACAGTCCGTTAGGAACAGGAGGAGAACCTCGTCCAAATGCAAGCAAAGTTGAAGGCCCCGTTCACCTTAGACGAGATGGGGGGAGATGGTCGACGGTCCGAATGTGCCCCCACAACCCATTAGAAACAGGAGGAGAAACCTCGTCCTAATGCGAGCAAAGAGTCGAAGGCCTCATTCATAAAAAGATGAGACGGAAGGAGAGACGCAGACGACGGTCCGTATGTGCCCCCACAGCCCATTAGGAATAGGAGAAAAATCTCATCCTAATGCGAGCAAAGTTGAAAGCCTCGTTCACGCTTAGATGAGATGGAAGAAGATGGTCGATGGTCCGAATGTGCCCCCTCAGTCCGTTAGGAATAGGAGGAGAACCTTGTCCTAACGCGAGCAAAGTCGAAAGCCTCGTTCACAAAGGATGAGACGGAGGGAGAGGCACGGACGACGGTCCATATGTGCCCCCACAGCCCATTAGAAATAGGAGGAAAACCTCATCCTAACGCAAGCAAAGTTGAAGGCCTCGTTCACCTTAGACGAGCCGGGGGAGACGGACGACGGTCCGAATGTGCCCCCACAATCTGTTAGGAACAGGAGGAGAACCTCATCCTAATGCGAGCAAAGTCGAAGGCCTCATTCACCCTAGATGAGATGGGGAGAGAGGCATGGACGATGGTCCGAAGGTGCCCTACGGTCCGTTAGGAACAGAAGAAGAACCTCGTCCTAACGCGAGCAAAGCTGAAGGCCTCATTCACCTTAGACGAGATGGGGAGAGAGGCACGGACGACAGTCCGAAGGTGCCCCACGGTCTGTCAGGAGCAGAAGGAGAACCTCGTCCTAACGTGAGCAAAGTTCAAGTCCGAGCTCCAAAGTCTACAGAAAATAGGATCTCCATCAACCTTGGTCAAAGATGAGATCTCTTCCAAGCGACCGAGACAACCTCAGCTAGAGATAAGGTCCGCGACAACCTCGGCCAGAGTGTCCAAGACAACCTCGGCTAGAGATGGGATCTCTTTCGAGCGTCCGAGCCAATCTCGGTTAGAACTAAGATCGGAGACAACCCCGGCTGCAGATCATATCTCTTTCGAGCACCCATATCAACCTCAGTAGGAGATGAGATCTCCCTCGGGCTTCAATTTCAGCACCAACTTCGTCTGGAGATGAGATCTCCCCCTGAGCTTCGACCTAAATCAGCATGGAGTCCGAAAGAGAACTTCGGCAGTCGCCTTTTTTGTACTCTCTTCCTTCGAGTTTTGAACTCGAAAGTGGGGGGACTATTGTTGGGGATAAACCCCGCTCTTGCCGAAGTCCAGTTCGATGCTCTGCCTAATGCAACCAGTAGCCGCGAAAGAGCTTCAACGGATGGGTCTTAGCCGAACCCCTTCAGCCGATCGAATTCCTCAGCGGTCGAGCTCCTTCGGACTTTCTGATCCGGACCGAATTCTTTCAGCTAGCCGAACTCCTCAGCGGTCGAGCTCCTTCGAACCCTTTCAGCCGGCCGAACTGCTTAGCGGCCGAGCTCCTTGGACTCCCAGCAGCCGGGCTTTAGTCGAGCCCCTCAGCGGCCGAACTTCAGTCGAACTCACGCAAGAGCCGAACTCTCTCCGCGTCCTTCCAGCAAGACGCCTGCAAGAGCCGAACTCCCTCCAGACATCTCCTTCGATCGAACTTCATCAAGAGCCGAACTCCCTCCAAACATCTCCTTCGACTGAACTTCTTCAGGAGTCAGACTCCTCCCAGACATCCCCTTCGGCCGACCGAGCTCCTTCCGAATTCCTCAGCGGTCGTCCTCCAGTCGAACTCCTCGACGGCTGTCCCTCGGTTGAACTCCTCAACGGTCGTCCCCCGGTCGAACTTTTCGGTGGCTGTCCCTAGGTCGAACTCCTCAGTAGCCGCACAGCTCCAGCCAGACGACTACCGCAGTCGAACTCCTCAGCAGTCGTCCCCCGACCGAACTTCTTGGCAACTGTCCCTCGGTCGAACTCCTCAGCGGTCGTCCCTCGGCTGAACTTTTTGATGGCTGTCTCTCGGCGGAACTCCTCAACAGCCGCACAGCTCCAGCCAGACGACTACGACAGTCGAACTCCTTCCGAGCTTCCTCTTCAAGATTCCGAACTCTTTTGGGATCGATATATGCCGAAGTCCACCAATCAATGCCTGCTTTTTGAGAGCTATGACTATTAAAGCTGGACGAATGGTCACTATCAGTCTGCCACAGGTGATGCTATAGTGGCTTCGCCAGACCTCGAGCAGCCCACCACTGTCGGACGATATGGCTGTCGCTTTTGATCTGACGATATCCTCTCTGCATCAAATTCGATGCAGTCTCGAGCGGTCCGCCACCATCAAGCTCCGTCTATAAAAAGGACCCTTAAGATATGCTAACTCTAATCTCTGATCTCAATCTCTAAGCTCTCCTCTTCTTCTCTAAGCTTCGTGAAACTCATTTTCGAACACTCCATTCTTATTGGCCAGAGCTGATTTGATCATCGGAGGATCCTGTCGGAGCCACCTCCATCGGCTTTGGATGGAATTTTATTTTGCAGGTCTTCGATGGCGACCTCGTCCACCACCGCTCCAACTGATTCTGGCGACGACAAGATTCTACGTCAACGGTTTAGAAAGAAGACAACATAAGTAGATGCTTATCAATAATGACATCTTTAGAAGTGTGACGCTAAGGGGAAAAGAAAAACTATGTTGTTATGGAATAAGTGTGCCATCTAGAACTGCCTGTGATAAAATCTGTGATAGATCCGGCCATCTAGGCTGTCTGATGAACTTGATTCAGAAAATGAAACCAAGCATTCCATATGCTGGTAGTGACTTTAAAATTTTGTCAAGAGAAAAGCACGATAAACGGTTTGACAAACCTGGTGCATGAGAAAGACGGTCTCCTGGCTCGTGCGTGGGCCATGAGCATTATTACATTAATAGATTATAAGCACTTTAATGGACTTAGATGACCTTAGGATGCTAAAATTTCATCAATGCCTTCTTGGACTCTCGAAAAGTTGTTCAAGCACTCAAATGCCCTTTAAAATCCTTACTTTCTGATTGTTGCTAAAATGGATAGGAGCACTTTAAAGTGCAATGACAAATAGCGTTGAAACACCATAAATAGGAAGATCCTTTTCATAGGAAAAGTTAAGGTTCCTTAATTTGGTGCATTGCCGGTAAATCTTGAGAGGTAATATAGATTATCTTAAAAATAAATTATCATTATTAAATTATCAGTAATATAGATTACTGTATTTGGTACATAAGTAATATTATAGTAAAATTACTAAAAATCTTGGTTGATATATTAGATATAACAATCAGATTATCAGTAATATAAAATTAAATTTTTAAAATACCTCTAATAATTTTGTTCTTCTTCTTCCTAGTAAAAAACTATATATATATATATATATATATATATATAGGACTCCGATCGATCGGAGCCTAATTTATATCTGATCAGATCTCCAACCATTCGATCTATAAGCATTTTCGAGCGCGCGCCTGAAAAGATGCGCCGTCTGAAAAAAAATAGATGCGGGCGTGTGCTTGAAAAAAAATAAACCTGTTTGAAGAAAAATTCAAAAAAAATCTGAACCTAAAAAAATTGAAAAAAAATTAAGAAAAAAAAATTGAACATGAAAAAAAAACCAAAAAAAATAGAAAAAAGTCTAAAAAAAATTTAGAAAAAAAAATTTGAAGAAAAAAGAAAAGAAAAGAAAGAAGGCGCCTTCTTTTTTTTCTTTCTTCTAATATAGGACTATTTTTTTAATTAAAAAAACTATAGAAAACTTAAAAAAAAATAAGGGCCTAAAGGCACCTATATTTTAAATGTAGGCGCCTTCAAGCGGCCTCTTTTTTTTTTTTAATTTTTTTAGATTTTTTTATTTTTTTTAGGCAATAGGTTTTTTCTTCTTAAATTTTTTTTTAGGTGCAGACATGTGCCTATTTCTTTTTTAGCCGGCACGTCTTTTCAGATGCGTATTCGAAGATATACGCTAATTGAACGATCGGAGATCCGATCGAATGTTGACTAAGCTCCGATCAACTAGAGCCCAGTCTACCTATATATATATATATATATATATATTACTTATATATAAATATATTATATAAATACATTATATATAATATGTATAAATATATATATAATAATAATGATATATATACATGTATATAGAGGAGTCATGGTTTTTATACACAATAATATATAAATATGTATATATATATATATATATATATATATATATATATATATATATATATATATATATATATATATGAGCCGTGGGTAAGGATTGCATGTGGAGGATGCTTTTTTATGATTTTCTTTAAGAATAATTTTATCCAAAATTTTTATTATAAGATTGCTAAAAAAGTAGTAATCTGGATAGCCACCTCTTCCAAAGGTGATGCAAATTACTTCCTAGGAGGCAAGACAGATTGCTAAGGCAATTTGAATTACTATCCAAAAAATATATTAAATATAATAATCTGATGGACTCAATTTAAATTGCGGGCAATCTGAATAAATTGCTAGCTACCAAACGCAACCTAAGATCTATTTGGTTAGGACATGTGAAATTATAAAATAACTAAAAATTATTTATCTATAAAAATGATTATAGAGAAAACTAATTTTTACTACATTTGGTTGGTAAAAAAATTATTTCAAAAAATGATATTGAAAAAAGATTACTACGCTTGATTAAAGATTATCTTATATAGAAATATGATTAAATTTATAAATATATCTATAAAATATAAAATAACTTTTTAATATCAGGATAGCATCATCTCCAATCATTTTTTATATAATGACAAGCTCATTACATAATATCATCAGCATCTTAAATTTTTTGCAAAAGTTCTTCATTATATAAATTTGGGAAGACATCAAAATAAATTCAATTATTACATGCATATATATATATATATATATATATATATATATATATATATATATATATATCAAATGCTAACCTCCCATATAATATTTACCATTACTTCCTTTCATTTTTCATACTAAATATGATAATTTAATATGAAATTTATTTTTGCATACAAGATTAACCCCAATGACCCTAAGGATATAAATGGCAAGTACGATAAAATTACCAAAAAGCAACTTAAAATACATGGGATTGGACCTTTTTATGAAAATGAAGGAAGATATGAATATAACAAATAACAACATAATTGGTAAGTGCTACTAGAACAAATTTCACGTTTAGAAAAATGCAACATGAAGAAAATCAAAGGCACAAACAGAACAAAAAAAAATGTAACTAATTTAGATTTAGATTATAATGTATGATCTCACGCACGAGCATGTACGTCATTCTGTAGAATGGGGTATAGTGTCATTTGTGATAATCCATTAAATTTATCATTAGTTATTTCATTATAAGCCATGATAATATTAATGAAATTGCTAATGCTTGATTAATTATATTTTATAACTTAAGAAAATAGCATACTGTTAACATCTTCACTATAAGATTTCTGTTATGTACTGAAAACATAAATGAGCGCTTCATCGTTATTGCTTAACAATAGATATAATTCATTACTTTATTTGTACGAGGAAGATTAATGAAGATATTTCAAAGAAAATCAGATAAGGTTGGATAGAATGTTAGACAAAAGTACAGTGCGTGATGTCATATGGAGGGCACATGCACATAAAATAAAATAAAAGCATCAAAGAAATAAGATTGCTGAGGGGGACGTGGGTAATACCTGGAAACCTAGGGTTTGAAATGTATGAGAGTTGCAATTCGAGAAGAGCTAGGCTAACTGGGATGGTACGACCGTGTGAAAAAAAGGGGGCTTCAAATAAAGAGGGTCCTTGATTTGTGTTGGAGGGTTGGAGGATGAAACCTTGGATGACCTGGTAAGAGTATCTGAGAAGGATTAAAAACTATATCGACAAGACAGGTCCTCTTTAACAAGAGCGATGGAAGAGCAGGAGATTTATAAGGTGGACCCACCCAGTCCTGCAGGGCAAAGGCTTCTTGGTCAAGCGGTTGGAATTTTGTATATATATTTAATCAAGTTAAAATCCTAAAACAGCCGTTGACGCCGAGAACCTTTTTTTTTTTTTTTTTTTCTTTGATAAATATCATAAAAAAATTATTTATTTTTCTTATCGATCAATTTATCTATATTTTTATATTTTTTAAAATATATAAATTAATTTTTTATAAATAGTATCTATCCATGAATTAAAAGAAAATTTTATCCATATAAAAAATATATAATTAAATTATTTTCTTATCAGTAAGTAAAGTAGATATTTAATTTTATTTCTAAAATACTTCATCCTAATTTTTAATACTTCAATCATTCAATATTCAATAACTAAGTTATCCTTTTTTTTTTAATTTAAAAATATTAATATTATGAAAAATATGGATAAATTTTAGTAATTTATCCAGAAAGATAGTAATGTAAAAGAACATAGGTAATAGATTTCGAAATTATTTTCTGCTGTATAAAAAAATAGGGATAAATTATTTTTTTGTCTATACGTTGTTTAAGAAATATTTATCTAAAAAAATATAGATTTTGAGATAAATTTTTTATTCATAAAAGAATAGATCCTAAAATGATATAATTAGAATGTTTGCAATGTTGCTATTTAGATTTTAATGTACAAGTATTTGTTAAATGACCCCCACTTGTGATAATTATGGTGGAACTATTTGTGGCAGATATGGAAAGAATGCTTAGCTAAAATAAATGATCAAGCGATTTTTTAAAGCTGCTTCTTTTGGTGGGGGGGGGAAAAAGGTCTCCTTGAACTGGTCGCTTAGGAAATCCACAAATTTTTGGTTTTGAGGGTCCTCTCATTTATAACTCTAAATAATAGAATCAACTTAGGTCCCTACGACTAGAATATAATTATGATAAAAAGAAATTATATTCTACATCATGTGATGGTGTAACATGCCTCCCATAGGCATGCATTCTCGAGCAGTGCATTGAGATGAGCACTTGATGAATGAGGCTCATAGAAACAAATGTCTATCAATTGATACGGTGCATTGTCACGTAGTGCATGAATGAATGGTAGAATATAATTTCTCCATGATACGGCCCCTTGGGAACATTGACAGATGCCTTAGTCCAATTTCTTCAGCATTTTTGGGGAAGATTAAGAAAGTGAGGAAGGCAAGGAGGTAGCTAAAGTTAACACCATATTAACAGGTTTCCTCACTTTTTTTTCATATCTATAATGCATTGGCAAGACTTTAAATTAAACTATGATTCTAGATCATTTGCTGATCGGCTCTAGACAATCCTTTAAGATGATATTCGATGTCAGATAACAATGTTATTCTCCATAAACCCCTTTCTTCCATCAAAATTGACGGAAGCCTCTTATCCTTCTCTGCAAAATTCATCCTACAAGCTTTCCTCTATTTTTTTTTTCTTTTTTTTCCTTTTTTAGTAGAATACTAGCTTTCTTTCAGTTAGATAACTTATGAGCTTATTTGCTCCAAGGCGTTTTGCCTGTTTTGAGTTGCGTTGCTGCTTCCTTTTATTATAATTTCTTAATAATGCATAATATATGGACAACTATTATATTCTGTAATAAATATTTAGCTTGATTTATTTCTTATATTAAGAAAGTTCTAATATTTGAAAACGTTTTCACATAATTTAAAAAATGTTAGCTTCTTATGTAATAATTTTTAAACTGGATTCCCACGTTTCTCCCAAAAAAATTATATAATAAGAGATGTACTATGGATGGATGCCCTTATTAGATTCTAACTTCCAGCTATCGCTGAAACTCTCTCTCTCTCTCTCTCTGTCTCACGTTGATCAGTGTTTTTTTAAATGAGAATGGGAATAAAAAAAAGGGCAACTCTCTTCCCGTTGTTCGGTTGGAAGAAATTTTATTTTATTTTCTTTTAATTTTTTTTAAAAAAAATACCTCAATCCTCTGAAACTCAATTTCTATTCTCTTTTAGTATTTAAATCCTATCTCAATTTTGATTCAACCAAATGTATTGAGATATGACTGTTTCAATTTTTATTGCAATGCATTTCAAAATTTAATTTCTGGTTGCAGCCAAATTGAACTAGTTATAAAAACAACTTCTTCTTTTTTTATTTTTTATTTTTTATAGCCAAGGTGCGTTCTATATATATTTTTTTCTTTTTTTTTAGAAAATGTTTGATATTTTTTTAGTGTCTTTTATGTGGCTTAATGAATTTTGACGTGGTGGTTACCTTTTGGTAGGAAGCTGGAGCTTGCTTCTGGTAATGGCTTGCTGGATTTCCAATTAATTAGTTGAAGGCGCAAGGATAGAAGAGAATCTTATCTTTCTCTCGATATCACCTTATTTCCATCTTAAAACTGGGTAAACCGGAAGCCAGTAAATTAACATATTTTCACAAAAACGAAGAAAGTTATTCTATGGGCCCAACCCTGGTACCGGTAAAATAGTTTGATAAGTTACCCGCCGACAAAGCGGCCAACAGGAACGCATTACCGGAGGACTCGGTTTTTTCCTCTTTTTTTTTTGAAGGTAACTTCTCGTCAACGTGCAGAACTTATTGAAAGAGTCCGTGGGACGCTGGTAGCAGCTACCTCTCCAACGGCGGTTCCAGTTGTATCTTTGCAGCGTCAACCATTAGATTACATAATATATGCTTCGAATCTATACAGTCAGATGAAAAAAATGATTGAAATATTTTGAAATCCGATGTAATTGAACAATAGATATTATGAAAAAAAGATCAATTATTGCCTTGCTTGAGCTGCGTGCTCAAATACATTTCACTTGGATAGATGTAGTTTATATCTTTTATAGGAAGAGGCGAAACCTCCTCTACGTGGCTGTGGGAGAATACAAGGGTAGCTAAGTAGCTTCTTCATGCAGAGCAGCTCGTCAGCCTTACGTCCCTAAATTGCATGTGGATGCAAGTCTTCAGTTGGGATGGTTGGAATTTGCACTTTTGGAGCCAAACTATTTGTGGCATCGTTCCATCCATCCGTAATTAATTAACTATCATCACATATTTGGACCAGTTCAGCTTTTAACTAAAGTAGGTGGATGCTTTAAATGCATGATGGTTTCTCACGACAAGCTCTTTATAGCTGGAAAGCATATTTTTCTTTTTTTGGGTAAAGAACATCTTGGCATTTTTTTATTGTGTATTCTTTAGCTAACAATGCACTCGCTCCATGCTCCATGACGTTCTGAGCGTTGCTTTCTTACACTGACCGCTGACGTGTAAGGTCATGCCTTGACTGGTGAAACGCCGGCTGGTGAAACGCCGGGGGAAACAGAGGAGCGTTCCCTTGTTTTTCTTTCGTATCCATCCTCAGTCTCATGATAGCACTCGAACTCATATGCCTTCCAAAACCCAGGAGCTTTACATATTTGAATTCTATATTAATATTTTAAATTAATGAATATAATCTATTATCTTAAAATTATTTTTACATAAAAAATTATATAATTTAAAAATTTCTAACATATACATCAAGTGATCAAAAAATATATCTAATTTAATTTTATTTAAATCATCTAATTTTTAACTACTTGATGCATTTATTAGGAATCTTCAAACTATATAATTTTTTATGTGCAAACAGTTTTGAGATAGTAGATTATATTCAATAATTTGAATCATCGATGTAGAACTTCTATTATAAAGTTTTGATCTATCAGATCTAATTTCAAATCCGATTGATCTAATTCTAGCCTGATTATATATATATATATAGAGAGAGAGAGAAAGAGAGAGAGAGAGGGGTATAGTACTATATTTAGAGTTAAAAATGGGCCAGGCCAGATCGGGCCACTCCTTATCCAAGCCTAGCTTGAAATATCTTTTCGGGCTTCAGGTCGACCTTAAACCCAAATTTTTTAAAAAAATTCAAATCCAAGCCTAGTATACATCCAAGCCTAAGTTTGGCCCAAACCTACTCAGACTGGTCCAAATTACCTCAATTTTAAAAAAATTGAGATCGTAGTTCCGATGGATGCTGCCACCCATGGAGTCTCCATAGAGAGAACTCGGTCGGTAATCTAGAGCTCCATCTCCTGGAAGGCCACCTTGAACTAGTTGCAGGGGATGACCTTGCACTCCGAGTAGTTTTCCGTGGCCATCTCGTTGTATGCTCTTATTAAGCCCTGGTAGACCATGTAGAGCGGGGACCCATGCATCGAGGCCAAGGCTAGGTTCGCGATCATCAGTGACCGCAGTAGTGGCACCACATCCAGAGTGGTGGCCCCAACGGACGTGTGGCTCTTGATGATGGTGGGGACTAGAGCTACCTTGTGGTGGTGACTATCCACTATCCCCTTTCCAAAAAAGGAGAGTATGGCATAGGTACTCTATTAGTTAATGAGACTGGATCCGATAGTGCCATGGAAGAAAGAGTCATTGGCGTCGATGATCTTCGAGCAGTAGATGATGCATCAAAAATGGAGGGCGGGTTGGGGTAGTCTCCCAGGAATCGGTAATATCGAATAGGATTGATGGGTTAAGAGTCCGAAGAACCCACCCTCATGGAGAAGCTTAGTGTCTTTGTCAAGGGCATCGATTGTGAAGCGATGAAGGGCTCCTGACCTCAGCGAGTGGTGGTGGATGAATGAAGGTGATGGTAGACAGATGAGGAATAGGGCAAAGGTGGCGATGGAGGAAGACCAGAAAATAGGAAAAAAAGATATTTTAATTGGTAATCAAATGGACGAATAGATAGGGAAGAGGGATTGTAAGGCTCTTCGAATTCGAGTCCTAATTGACTAGGATCAGGCTTGGGCTATTGATCAGACTAAACCCATTTGGAATTGGGCTTGATTGGGCTATTGGGCTCGTAATTAGACTTTTTGGACTACTAATCGGACTGAAATTTGGGTTAGACCCAGACTGGGCTAAAGATATTCTTGAGCCCAATCTAAAATACAAATGGACCCTATATTAAGGCCCAAGCCTAACTTGAACTGTTTCAGACCGAGCTCGAAGTCGATCTTGCCTGACCTCGAACCAATTTGTGCCCATTTTCAATCCTAATTATATTAAATAATATATATACTAAATTAAAAAATTAAAAAATATTAGAGTTTTATTTAAAAATTAATAAGAAATAATTTATCAATATAGAAATCTATCTTTTATACACTGTATTCATTCTTTCTTACATCTTCCCAATTTGATCAAAAGCAAATTAGTGAGTCACGATGGATGGATAATCTCTTGTTTTCATCCATTATTTCTAAGATTTTTTGAATTAGATAGATGATAGAAGTTATTTATCCTTCCAAACTTCATTCATCCTTGCTTTCACAATCCCAATCAAATCTATAATTAATTTGGTTATAAAATTTTAATATTTAAAATTTTTAAAATATTTTAGTTTTATCACAGCTTGTTGTCTTGTATAATGTGTCTAAGAGTTAAACCCATATGAGTGGGTCGGGCATGATAATATCTCTATGCCTATTAAATGAAAAGGAGAGAGACAATTTGACCTCACTTCAAAATTCAACGGACATTTATAGAAAAAATAGATAATGATAAACTAGTAAAAAAGTTTTGATTTTAGTTTCAAATTAAAAGCAGCTCTCTAGTTAAATTTTAAGTAAAAATAGTTCTCCATTTCAAATATAAATTAAAAGTAATTTTTCATTTAATATAAAATGATCGAATTATTCCTACAATTATAAAGCAGTACTAAAATAATACTATCTTATTATAAAATAGTACTGATTTATTATAATTTAATACTGCTTTGCAATAAAATAGTACTACCTTATTGGAATGTAATACTGCATCATTATAACGGAATACTGCCTTATTAAAAATTAATACTATCTTATTATAAAATAGTACTATCTTATTATAATATAATACTGCCTTATTGTAAAGAAATACTATCTTATTATAATGTAATACTGCTTTATTATAAAATAATACTATCTTGTTATAAAATAATACTGCCTTATTATAATATAATACTGTCTTATTGTAAATGAATACTATCTTATTGTAATGTAATACTATCTTATTATAAAGAAATACTATTTTATTGAAAGTAATACTATCTTATCATAAAATAATACTTCCTTATTGTAATATAATACTATCTTATTATAAAAAAATATTATCTTATTATAATATAATATTATCTTATTGAAAAGTAATACTGTCTTGTTATAAAATAGTACTATCTTGTTTTAGTATTGTTTTATAACTACATGAACAGGTTGATCATTTCATGCCATTTGAAGAGCTGCTTTTAATTTATGTTTAAAATAGGAAGCTACTTTTACTTGAAACTTAAATGGAGAACTGCCTTTTAAGTTAAAACTCAATGGAGGAGAAGTTTTCACTAATTTATCCTTTTTGAAAATCATATTAAAAATAAAAAATTTAAAAAGTTATATTAAAAATAGAATTTTTTTATCCTATATATAAAAAAAATTACACACACACAACATACTGAAAATAGAATACAAATAGAAAAATTTAATCATCCCCGCATGCAAAAAAAAGAAAAAAAAATCATTCAAAAATTGAGATTCATTCATGCTAGAAGAAAAATTAGTTTTTTTTATAATTAAAGCATTGTTAAGAAATTTTTTTATTAATATAGAAATCTGTTCATGTGTATAGGAAATTCAATCGTTCCATCAATCATGCACACAAAAAAAAAACAGAGAGAGAGAGAGAAATTTCTATTAACTCAGAAATCTACCCATATACATAAGAAATTTAAAAAAAATGTATGAAAAGGAAAATAAAATTTTTTAGCAATTCTTATAAAGAAAAATTTTAATTGTTCTCATGCACAAAAATATTCAATTGGTACTTAAGAAGATTAGCATTGCACTTTTCTATCAGTCCTTCAATTATTCATTTTTCTCATAGTACAAATTGTTAAAGAACTATAGGTATATATTGGAAGCAACTAAAAATTGATTACTTTAACCAGAAGCGGATTTTGCTATAGTTACTATGTGAATACCAATAATCAGTTATGTCTGATTTCTATTGTATCTCAGGCTTAAATTATTTAGTTCATAAATATAAATATTTGTTTTATATTTATAGTTGCCATGCTATAAAAGCTAAATAATACAGATATGCATTCATCTGCTTATTTTTTATAGATTTATTTAATACTTAAAGATATAAAATAAGTAATAAATATTTATATAATGATTTAGTTAGTTTTTATATTTATTTAAATGTTAAATATTTATTAGATTATTAATCTTCAATACATATTAACATTTAATAACTTCTATATACAAAGATTATTTTATATGAAATTAGTTCAATATTTGAATTTTACATAAAGATTGTTTTTCAATATTCATCAATAGATTAATATTCAAATTAATAAAAAACTAATATAAAAGTTAATAATTTTGATATTAATATTTATGTAATATAGAATTTAAATATATCATTACTACAAAAGTTCTTAATGTTAATTTAACAATAATATGAAGATTTTAATATAGTAGTTATTTAATGCTACCCATAAAGAGACTAAATATTTATATTAATACTTATATAGAAGTTAAATAAATATAGTTATTTTAGTATTTATTTAATGTAGAAGTTTAATATAAATCTAATATATTAATGATATCTATTGGTGCAGAATCTGATCGATGTCGAATCGAGCTGGAGTTGAGAGAGAAGAGGTCACAGTCGATGACCTGTAAAATAAAGTTTCACTCGGAGTCGATGGTGGTGGCTCCGGTAGGATACTCCGACGATCAAGTCAGGTCCTCTGGCCAAAAGAAATAGAGTGCTTAGGAAAAAAACTCAATAAAATTTTTGGAAAGAAGAAGAGAGCTTAGAGAAAACGTATATGGAGGATCCCTTTTTATAGATGGAGCCTGTAGCACATTGATAGTGACAGCCATAACCGTCCAATAGTGGGCTGCTCAAGGCTGTATGGGGTTTATTACGGAGAGGAAGAGATATCGCTTGTAGCAGACTGATAGTGACAGCCATAACTATCAGATAGTGGACCGTTCGAAAAGCGTGAGATTTGCTATAAAGAGAGAAGTGTTGCCTGTCATGATGTGCCCATTCGTCGAAATTTAATAGTCGAAGTTTGGAGAAAGCAGGCGTTGGTTGATGAAGAAATTTGACATATATCAAATTCAGAGGAGTTCGGACTTCTAAAGAAAATACGGCTAGAGGAGAACGTCCGGGAGGAATGCTAGCTGAAATCTGAAAGTAATCTACTGGAGGAATCCGACTGAAGGAGAAGTCCAGAAAAAGTTCGGCTCCTGAAGAAATTTGACTGAAGAAAAAATCCGAAAGAAGTTCGACTTCTGGAGGAATCCGATTGAAGGAGAAGTCTAGAAGGAGTTCGGCTCTTGGAGAAATTTGATGGAAAGAGAAGTCCAAAAGAAATTTGGCTCCTAGAGGAATCCGATTGAAGGAGAAGTTCAAAAAAAATTCGACCCCTGAAGGAATTTGATTGAAGGAGTAGTCCAAAAGAAGTTTGGCTCTCGGAGGAATTCGACTGAAGGAGAAGTCCAAGAGGAGTCTGACTGATAAAGAAGTTCGATCGAAGGAGAAGTCTGTGAGGAGTTCGATTGATGGAGAAATCCAGAAGAAGTCTAGCTGATGGAGAAGTTCGGATGGAGTTTGGTCGCTGTAGGAGTTCGAAAAAGGTTCGGCCACTGGAGGAGTTTAGCTGGGATTCGACCGTTGGAGGAAGTTCAGAAGGGATTCGATCGTTGGAGGAGTTTGACTGCTAAAGGAGTTCGGTTGGGGTTCGATCGCTGGAGGAAAAATTTTCTATCAAAGCTCTTTCGTAATTACCAGTTGCATTAGGCTAAGTATCAGATTAGACTTCGATGGGAGTGGGGTTTATCCCCAATAATAGTTCCTCCACTTTCGAGTTTGAAATTCGAAAGAAGAAAGTACAAAAAGACAACTGCCGAAGTTCTTTTTCGGGCTCTACACCCGTTGAGGTTGAAGCTCGGAGAAGATCTTATCTCCAGCTGAGGTTGAAGGAGATCTTATCTTCTGTTGAGGTTGAATGAGATATTATCTCCTATTGAGGTTAATGTTGAAGCTCAGAGGAGATCTTATCTTCAGTCGATGTTGAAGAAGATCTTATCTTATGTTGACGTTGACATTGAATCTCGAGAGAGATCTTATCTCCAATCGAGACTGAAGGAGATCTTATTTTTTGTTGAAGAATTGGAGCTCGGGAGAGATCTTATCTTCAGCCGAAGTTGAAGGAGATCTATTCTCCTATTGAGTTGACGTTGAACCTCGGAGAATCTTATCTTCAACTGAGTTGAAGAAGATCTTATCTCTTATCTCTATTAAGAGGATTTTATCTCCTAGGTTAACGTTGAAGCTCGGGGGAGATCTTATCTCCAACCGAGGTTGATGGAGATCATTTCTCCTGTTGAAGCTCGGAGAGATCTTATCTCCAGCAAGGTTGAAGGAGATCTTATTTTCTATTGAGATTGACATTGAAGCTTAGGGGAGATCTTATCTCCAGCCGAGGTTGAAGAAGATCTTATCTCCTGTTGAAGATTGAAGCTCAGAGAAGATCTTATCTCCAACTGAGGTTGAAGGAGATCTTATCTTCTATTGAGATTGACATTGAAGCTCGAGGAAGATCTTATCTCAAGCCGAGTTGAAGAAGATCTTATCTCCTATTGAAGTTAAAGTTGAAGCTCGAGGGAGATCTTATTTTCAGCCATGGTTGAAGGAGATCTTATCTCCTATTGAGATTGATGTTGAAGCTTGGGAGAGATCATATCTCCAGTCGAGGTTGAAGGAGATCTTATCTTCTATTAAGATTGGAGCTCGGGGAGATCTTATCTCCAGCTGAGATTGAAGAAGATCTTATCTCCAGCCAAGGTTGAAGAGATCTTATCTCCTGTTGAGGTTGACGTTGAAGCTCGAGGGAGATCTTATCTTCAGTCAAGGTTGAAAGAGATCTTTTCTCCTATGACATTGAAGCTCAGGGGAGATCTTATCTCCAGTCGAGGTTGAAAGAGATCTTATCTTTGTTGAAGTTGAAGTTGAAGCTTAGGGAGATCTTTCTCCAGTCAGGTTGAAGAATCTTATCTCCTATTGAGGTTATGTTGAAGCTCGTGGAAGATCTTATTTCAGTCAAGGTTGAAGCAATCTTATCTCCTGTTGATGTTAAAGTTGAAGCAGAAGAGATCTTATCTTTAGCCGAGATTTGAAGAAATCTTATTTCTGTTAAGCTTGGAGAGATCTTATTTCAATCGAGGTTGAAGAAGATCTTATCTCCTATTGAGGTGACATTGAAGCTCGGGGAGATCTCATCTTCAGCTGAGATTGTAGAAGATCTTATTTTCTGTTGATGTTGAAGTTGAAGCTTGAAGGAGATCTTATCTTCAATCGAGGTTGAAGGAGATCTTATCTCCTGTTAAAGTTGAAGCTCGAGGGAGATCTTATCTTCTACCAAGGTTAAAGGAGATCATATGTCATGTTGACGTTGAAGTTAAAGTTTGGAAGAGGTCTTATCTCCAGTCGAGATAGAAGATCTTATCTTCTATTGAGGTTGAAGCTCGAAAAAGAGTTCTGATCCTCGATTTTCATGCTTATTGCTTGTTGTGGATGTCGAGCTCATTATGGACGCCGTGCCTATTGTGGATGTCGAATTAGGACCTCTCTTGCAAACCAGGATAAGATTCTGTCTTTCGCATTTAACGTAGTCAGGTTATCGTAGAAAAATACGTGTTAGGATTCTCCACCGAGCTTCTTCCTTCTCCATATCTTTGGCCTACGAGATTCTGACTTTTGCTCATATTAGGATGAGATTCTCCTCCTATTCCTAATAGATTGTAGGGGCATATTAGGGCCATTGTTGGAGCCTCTCTTCTCATCTCGTCTAAAATGAACGAGGCCTTCGACTTTACTCACGTTAGGATGAGGTTCTCCTCCTGTTCCTAATCGGACTATAGGGGCATATGAAGGCCGTTGTTTGAGCCTCTCCTCTCACCTTGTCTTAAATAACTAGAGGCCTTTGACTTACCCATATTAGGATGAGGTTCTCCTCTTATTTCTAACATGACCATTTTTAATTATTTCTTTTCTATCGTCACATAGTTTTTGCACCAAGAAATAATAATGTTGAAATGGAAGAGTTTTATTGAACGAAAATTACTGGCAGTACATTCTCAGACTTTCTGAGTTTTAAGATCGTGGAAGCATTGTTCCTCTAAGCTCTTTCAGACGATAAGTTCTGGGCTGGACGATCTCTTCTATTTCATATGGACCTTCCCAATATGGGATAATTTTTTTCTGGTTTCGAGGCTGAGAGATGACGGTTCATCGAAGTACTAAGCCCCTCCAGAGATAGTGTTATGATGTCGGAAGGCGACCAATTTTCTTGTTATTCCTTCCTCATTGGTGGTTCTAGTTGCAACAGCACCCTTAACTGATCTTTTCTTACTTCAAACTGATGTCTGAGGAATCGATCCAGTCGGTCTCTCCTGATGAGCTCCTCGATCTCATCTTGGAGCTGAATGCATTCTTCAATATCATGGCCGTGATCATGATGATACAAATAGTACTTGCTTCGATTGCACTTATTTGGAGGAGATCGTAATTCTTCTGATCTTGGTAGTTGATTCTTTATTTCCATCAGAACTTAAGTTTTAGGAGCATTAAGGGGGGTATAGTTGTGAAACCTTCTGAGGGAAGAACTTCTTCGCATTCTTCTGTCGGGGCTTCTTTAATGACGAGCTCGAGGAGGAGTTCGGGCTCGCTTGTACTCGAAGAAAGTCCGTGAGCATGATCAAACTTTATTCAGCCCTCTATCAGCGGTGGATTTATTGAACTCGCCCTCCGCCGATCTTCTGCAGCTTCCTCATCCTTCAACTTGAAGGCTTCTTCCGCTCAGGCATATCCTTCAATTCGAGCTAGCAGATCGACAAAGTCCCTGAGATACTTCTTCTCCAGGAAGAACAATAAGTCATTCTTCTGAAGGCCACCCTTGAGTGCGGTCATTGCAATAGACTGATCCAAGTTCTGGACCTCTAATGCAGCAGTATTAAACCAGATAATATAAGCCCAGATCGATTCTCCCTCCTTTTGCTTGATATTCATTAGGAAATCTAAATCGCGGCGCGGACGTCAACTGCTGATGAAGTGAGCCATAAACTGATTGCTCATCTGATCAAAGAAGAAGATCGTATCCGACTTCAACATCGAGTACTAGTTTTTTGCTGCTTCCTTTAAGGTAGATGGGAAAGCTTGGCATAAGATGGTGTCTGATATGCCGTAGAGCAGCATCATGGTCCGAAAGGCCTCCAGGTGATCGATCGGATTAGAGGTTCCATCATAGCTTTTAAATTAGGGAAGCTTGAAGTTCGGTGGAACATGCTCTTGCATAATTCGGGGAGAGAAAGGGAGTTCGGTGCAGACGTCATCATGGTGAGCCAGAACGACGTGGCGGAGTTCTTCAATCCGTCGATCCATTTTTCATAGTTGTTGATCGAGGACGTCATCTTGATTGTAGATTTTGGAAGGCTTCCAACTATAGATAGGGAAGATCTATTCTGAAGAAGAATCATGATCCGAATAAGGATCCTCTGCTCTCTATTTTTTCTTTCTAGGGGCGATGGGTATGCTAGCCCAAATGCTCCTCTTTGGGGTCGATTCCTGATATTTTGATGGCGAATTTTCTGACTAAACCACCACCGAGGGTTACCGCATGGCCTGCACCATTTTGGGGAGGCCTTGAACTCACTATATCAGTAGGTTAAATCACTCTAGATATATCGTGGCCGTCAGTAGAGGAGGTTGAAGCACCGACGATGGAGTAGGAATGGATGGATCTCGCTCAGATCTGATGGTAGAAGCAGTAGATCTTCCGATAGTCATCTTCTTTGGTGACATTTCTTGGGATTGAAGGAGAGGATGGAGATGAACTTTGAAGAAGAAGATCCACAGGGTTGATTGAGCACTCTTTTAAGAATAAAGGTACCTTAAAAATAGAGGGCCCTTCTTCGAATGCCAATCCTGTTGGTGTAGAATCTAATCGACGTCGAATTGAGCTGGGATCGAGGAAGGAGTGGTCACCTTCGGTGACCTGCAAAATAAAGTTCTGTCTGAAGTTGGTGGTGGTAGCTCCGATAGAATCCTTCGACGATCAAGTCAGCTCCTCTGACCAACAGGAATGGAGTGCTCAGAAAAGAACTCAGCAAAGTTTTTGGGAAGGAGAAGAGAGCTTAAAAAAATGTATCTAGAGGATTTTCTTTTATAGATGGAGCATGTAACAGACTGATAATAACAGCCATAACCATTTGGTAGTGGACCATTCGGGGCCGCATGGGATTTGTTATAGAGAGGGAGAGGTGTCGCTTGTAGTAGACTGATAGTGACAGCCATAACCGTCTGGTAGTGGGCCACTCGGAGCTGCATGGAGTTTGCTACGGAGAGAGAGGTATCGTCTATCGTGATGTGCCGGTTCGTTGAGATTTAATAGTCAAAGTTCGGAGAAAACATGCATTGGTTGATGAAGAACTTTAACATATATCAAATCTAGAGGAGTTTAGACTTCTAAAGAAAATACGGCTAGAGGGGAAGGAAGGAATGCTAGTTGAAATCGAAAAGTAATCCGCTGGAGGAATCTAACTGAAGGAGAAGTCCAGAAGGAGTTTGGCTTCTAGAGGAATCCGACTGAAGGAGAAGTCCGAAAGGAGTTCGGCTCCTAGAGGAATTTGACGGAAGGAGAAGTCCGAAAGAAGTTCGGCTTCTGGAGGAATCCGATTAAAGAAGAAGTCCAGAAGGAGTTTGGCTTCTAGAGGAATTCGATTGAAGGAGAAGTTCGAAAGAAAAATCCGATCGAAGAAGTCCGAAAGAAATTTAGCTCCTGGAGGAATTTGATTGAAGGAGCAATCCAAAAGGAGTTCGACTCTTGGAGGAATCTGATTGAAGGTAAATCCCGGAAGGAGTCCGACTGACGGAGAAGTTCGATCGAAGGAGAAGTCTAGAAGGAGTTCGACTGATGGAGAAGTCCAGAAGGAGTCTGACTGATGGAGAAGTTCGGATGGAGTTCGACCGCTGTAGGAGTTTGAAAGGGATTCGGCCGCTGGAGGGAGTCCGGAAGGGGTTCGACGGCTGGAGGAGTTCGGCTGTTAAAGAAGTTCGGCTGAGGTTCAGCCATTGGAGAAAGAATTTTTGATCGAAGCTCTTTCGTGATTATCTGTTGCATTAGGCTAAGTATCAGACTGGACTTCGATGGGAGTGGAGTTTATCTTCAACAATCTCTAATATTTACTATAATTATTTAATATTAATATTAATTAATAATTTATAGCATTAATAATTTATAAAAATAAAAATTTAAATTCAAAATGAGAAAAATAAAAAAAAGAATATTATGCATCAAATCAATAAGAATTAGATGTCCCTAAATAAGCATATATTTTTTTATCTTATTACAAATGTTTAAACTATTAAACAGTTCATGTTTCCTACCATCGTAGTGGGAAGTTAAAAGTAAAATAATCGTAACTGAGGAACCTTTTCGGTTGTGCTCTGGTTGAGTAGTTGCTTTGAAGATTGTGCTCCTTTTTAAGTGTTTCTTCAAATGATTGTAGTGCGAGGGTGAGATGGGTGATCTGAGCGAGGAGGCATCCGGTGGCTCCTTCGATGGGGGTTGAGGGCAATCTAGATCCCAGGGCGAGGAGTGAACATGGGCTAAGATGGCCCAGGGCCGCCTAAGGCAGGCTCAGTAGACGAGCCAACAGATCCGAGAGGAGTTAGAAATTCTTTAGAAGTATTTCACAGAGATCCTAGAGCTACCGGTGGAGAGGATCAAGGCTTTGCATCAGGTATAGGAGTGGATGGTGGTGACTACTCACAGTATGGGGAGGAAGGTTCCACCGAATTGGGTGTGTAAAGAAATGAAAGTTTGGGGTAAACTTCAGAATGTTGTTGAATTGTTTCCTATCTTGGAAGATTATTATTAGAGTTGGGCATTGGGTGGAGCCGCCTATGGGCCCGCTTGTCCTGGCACGAATTAAGCCATGCACTGAAATGGGATGGGCTGGGGGTTTGGTGGCATGCAGCCTAGACCTGGCATGGCCCTTTAGGGCCTGGGCTGGCATGGCTCACAAGGCCAAGCATGGCACGGCACATGCTTAGGCTCGGCACAGCCCACATGACAACTCATATGGGCCACCAAACCCCCGACCCAACCTAACCCATTTGGCATGTTATATTTTTAAAGTTTTTATTTTAAAAAATAATTTTTATAAAATAAAATATGTTGGAGGATAAATAAAAAAAGATAGAAGATATTAATTTTTTTGTAAAAGTAAAAACCATCTTATAATGATGGAGGATTTGGTATGGATCTCTTATTAATATAAATCAAAATTATACAAAAGAGGAAGAGGGACTAGGCCCAACCTCCAGAATATGAAGAGGAAGAGAAAAGAAAATAGAGGTGACTCAGCTTAATAAATAAAAAATAAAAAATATAATTTTAAAAAATTAAGAATTAAAAATAAATTTAACTAATTATCATCATCAGATCCAGTATCACGTCCTCTTTTATCCTGAAGTCTCTCCTCCGCATCCAGTCAATCTTTGAAGCAGAGTAGTATCTTAATTATCTCGTCCATCATCCTATTTTTTTTATTTAGGATGCATCGATCTGCACTAAAAGTTGATTTCGATGCTACTGTAGATATTGACACAGCTAAAATATCATGTGCAATTGCAGACATAATAAGGTATTGATTTTTCACACTCTTTCACTAGGCCAATCCATCAAGATTTTCTATTTGATTTTTATCTAATGCAGAAGAAATTTTATTTTATAAATAAAATTCTAATTCATTACTTAAAGATGAAGAAGATGCAAATAAAGAAGTGCATGTGAATATCTTCTATATGCAAGGAATGAAAAAAAATAGATGATGAATGAGAGGTACTAAAAGTTGGTTGTGAAGATGATGTGGACTGTCTAGATCCATAAATCTTTTCACCAAAAATATCATGAAGTAGCTGAGTTATCTTAGTTTTACATATTTCGAAATCATAATTCATATATTTACTAATTTTATCAAGTAAAATAAGTATGCCACTTAATTTAATTCATGGATCAAATATAGTAGCTAAGTTATATATGGGATATACCACATCCCAATACTGATTTTATTTTTTTTAATTTCATAAATAATAGGCATTAAAATATCATCATATCTATATGATGCAAATTGATTATAAATTATATATGCTTATTATAAAAATGCACAAGAAATTAAAAAATAAATACTAAAAAGAGTATTTATAGCATTATAAAATCTAACTAATTTTTTTTTTAATTTTTTTAAAATTATTTTCAATCAAAATAAAGGATAATCTACGATCATTTATATATGCATTTAATAAATTTTTATATGAATATGCATCATGAATTATTATATATAGAGAGTTTCAATGGGTAACTACATCAAGTTTAAATTTTTTAAAATATTTAACATGATTTAGATATAATTATTTAAATTTTTATAATCATGCTCTTGAAGTATGAATAAAAGATATTATATTTCTAATTTTTATAATTATATCTTGAATCATGCCCATTCCAGCTTGAATAGAAAGATTCAAAATATGACATGCACATCTAGTATGAAATAATTTTTCATTAATAATGGGATGAAAATAATCTTTCAATAATTGAATAGCTACATTATTATTAGATACATTATCAAATATAATAGACATAATTTTGTTACCAATATTATATGTAGTTGTAGTTTGATAAATAGCATTGAAAATTTGTTGATCAAAATGGAGATAATCAAAAGAACGGAAAGTAAGAATATGCTTATTTAATTACCAATCACTATCTATATAATGAGCAGTGACAGAAATAAAAGACATACTACCTGCAGATGCAATTCATATATCAGAAGTTAATAATATTTTTGCATTTAAAATAGAAAGAGTTTCAATTAAATTATCCTTCATTGCTAAATAATTAATCATAGCTACTTTTGTAAATGTGTCTACTGGTTCTTCGATAAATGGATTGTAAGGCTAATTGAACATACTCTTTAAAATTAAAAAATTCATGTAAGCTAAAAGATAATTCATCCCTAACTATCTATTTTATAAGTATTTTTTTGATTTTTATGATTATAAGCAAAAGTTCCTACAAGAGCACCCCTTGTATATTAAGGGTGCTTTGAAGATGAGAATCACTTATCCTATGAGACTCTTAATATTTCTTCAAATAGTCAGTTTCTCTAGTATTAGCACAACTATATAATTTGGCATATTTTTTATATTTTGCCTTTTAGATTTTATCAATTAAAACTTCATTGAATTCATTCCACATGGTGCTAGTCCTCTTACGGGAAGAGGATCCAGCTTCACCAAAAAAAACTTCAAAGGGAGTAGGAAAGTTTCTTCTTCCTCAAATATAGGAGAAATGCCGACATGCCCAGGATGCCGGCAATACTCTCATCATTATAACTTGCCATCTAAACTAAGTAAATACAAAAAATAAAAACTAACCAGTAACCAGCAAAAAAAATTGAGTAGAGGTTGTAGAGCAAAAGAGAAAGAAGTGGTAGAGTGAAAATTTGGTGAGCTGGAAGAGGAGGGCTGAGCCATCGAAGAGTTGGATAGCCGGAGTGCTGGATTTATAGAGCTGCCCTTGAACTCCAATCTTTAAAAAAGGAATGCTTCCTCTACTTGTATAATACTTGAATTGCTAAATTATAATTGCTACTTGCTAAATATTGAATGGAAGAGAGAAGAATTGCTAGAAGAGAGAACAAATAAAAGTAGGAAGATTGGAGAGGAAGAGAATTGATTTGATGAATTGATGTGGTGAGAATGAAAGATGAGGACCCTATTTATAGAAGTTTCAAAATTTTTATTTTCCAAAATACCCCTCAATCTAGTCTTTTTTAGCTGTTGAAGGGATCAAAATGGTAAAAATAAGAAAAATAGCTATTAAGATCTCTTAAAAATTTTAAAAAATCTATTTTAACTGTTATGGATCGGTCTGGCCTATTTGGAGCCATTACGGGCCATGCCAAGCATGGCCAATTTGAGGTTGTTATAGGCCATGCCAGGCACGTCCCATTTGAAGACATTGCAGGCCATGCCAGGCATGATCCATTTGGGCTAAAAAAAAGGAAGCCTAATGGGCTAACGGGCCATGCCAGATTTGGGCTATCAGTTCTCGAGCTTAGAGTCATGTCGAGCGGAGGGTTTTGAATTTTCATGCCGTGCCAGTATAGCCTGTTTAGTAGATGGGCCATGCCTGATACGACCCACTATAATGTTTGGTCCATTGGGCCTGGGCCGGGCTGGGCCAGGCATGGCCCCATGCCTAAGTCTAATTATCATGTGTTTTGGTTTAAAATGAAGGAGGACCAGGACACAATGCTAGTGAGGGGACCGTGGATCATTGTGGGCCTGATCCTTGTGATGGAGTCTTGGGTCCCTAATTTTATCCCTATAATTGATTAAGTGAAGAAGATGATGTTTTGGATCCAATTGCCACATCTTCTCGAGTATTGGGATAGGAAATCCATATTCTAGATCGCTGGAGCAATAAGCCATCTCATCTCTGTGGATGGCTTCATTAACCAGCTCCAAAAGCTAGGCTATGCCAAGGTCAAAGTCAAGACTGACACCTCAAAACCCTAGAAGCCGACCATTTATATTAGGGGTCAAGCTAGGGTTTTCTGGCAGGCTTTTATTTATGAGAACATTATAATGTTCTACTTCCATTATGGCTGGATCGATTATAAGGATGAATTTAGCAAGTTTCCTCTACTAGAACAAGGACCTAAGTTTGAGCTGCTAATCTGGAAGAATTTTGAATCAATATATCATATTTTTTTTATTTGAAAATTATTGAAATCATCTATTTTAGTATGCGCTCATTTTAGCATATTATTTTTCTTATTTAGTAAGTATATAAGAGAGGAAAGAGTTGTTTGAAAATTATTGGGATCATCTATTTTAGTACGTACTTATTTCAGCATATTATTTCTTTTGTTTGGTAAGTGTATAAGATAGGAAAGGCTTCAACAATTATTTTTTAATTTAGTTTTTTAAAATAAAAAATAAAAAATTAATTTAATTTTCCAAAATAAGGGATATGGATTGTAATGGATGGCTTTTATATTCTATAAAAAAGATGCCAAAAGATGAATGAAAAGCAAAAATTTTTTCTTTCTTAGAATATCTCTTCGACGTAAAATCCTCCTCATTGGACCTTGGGGCACCCTCTGACCAATGATAGATTAAATGGTATCAGAGCATAGATTCCACCGTGGATGGGATGTATATCCTAGAAGCCACATTGGCCAACACTTATAAATATTTTTTAAGAATATTTTTATAATTTTAATTTATAATTAATAAAAAAATTATTTTTTTATCATATTTGTATGTTAAGTGTCTGTGATACATTCATTGGGCTAACGGGTATATTAACACATATTCTCAAAAGTTGAGAATTTGAGATATATGTTGTCATGGTTAACTCATAAACTATTTTTGATCATAAAATCATCATGAGGATGGTGATCGATCTGAAAGATTGGTGTATGATCATTTTTTTAGGATAGATGAATCTTAAATCTATGGTGTGGAGATACCAAAGCGACAGTACACGTATTTGCTGAGAATAAGGATAATGAGTGTGACCACCTCAAGTAGTCATAAGAGAGTTTATCTTCTCATCGATGACTAGCTCGATGCTGCAGTTATGTATCTAATTCTTTAACTTGAGGTGCATTAACAGTTCACCTTGAGGGTGTTATAGTTTGACTATACCATAACTCGATTTTTTAGTCATTTGAAATTCTGAGGTGTATGTTACTATAGTATGTTCATTATAGAAATTGGATCGCACCAAGATAGGATCTATCAATCTCGATAGAGAAGGAGTAGTCCTATGATGATCATGAGATTCAATCCTAAAGCCCATGGCCATGGAAGTATGAAATAATAGAAAAAAATTTCTATTAGGATTTCACATCGGGCTCAAATCAAATGATTTAATTATATGACAGGAGTTGGGTCTAATGAGTTTACCTTGACCTAAATCCTATTGAGACTCATGATAGAAGAATTCAATCACAAAATTGGCTATACTTAGAGGTTCGTATTTAATTTTGAAGAATTGCCACCACATACTGCTAGATATCACTGGTGGATTTTGGGATCAATTAGAATTATTTTGACGATCGATGATTTTAATTAGATGAATCAGAAAGAGTTTTGATCCATCGAAAGATATTTCGATGATGTCGATGATGGAGATCGTGACATATCCCATTACCATACAGAATTGAATCTAACTGAATTACACAAAGAAGGGTTTGAATCTGGATGCCATTAATTGAACTCACATGATTTGATTGATTTAAATTAGATCTAATTAGGTTCAAGAAAATCATGCTAGCACATGATTGGACTTAACTTTCTCCTCCTATGAACTTTCTGGTTGGTTTGGACTCAATCAAATTAGATTTGGCTCGTTCAAAAATTTTATATGGGTTTGTCTTGGTTTGATTGGACCTTGTCCTAGTCATGTTAGGGCTTGACCTGATCTCATATGATGAGGATCAAGATAAGACCATATTTTAACTTGGTCTTGCAGGAAAGAAAAGAGGGCCGTGCGCCCCTTTAGGGTTTTTCTTGGGGCACGCATCCTAGATGTTTTCTGGAGAGAGAGAGGGCGCACGCCCTATCTTAGCATGAGCCCCTAGTGAGATTAGGAAGTTAGGAGGTTGCCAATTCAAATTGATTTGAATGGGTCAAAAGAGTTTGAAATAGTTCAAACTCGGAGAGGAATTATCTGGCACATGAAACCACCCTTATTTGATAAGGTGGCACCAATTTTCTCCCATTTTGTGCAACAAAATTAGATGGAAAATCAGAAATGGGGC
Organism: Cocos nucifera; assembly: GCA_006176705.1. Classification (NCBI taxonomy): domain Eukaryota; kingdom Viridiplantae; phylum Streptophyta; class Magnoliopsida; order Arecales; family Arecaceae; genus Cocos; species Cocos nucifera. Next base: position 1,876,387 of record QRFJ01000042.1, on the reverse strand, counting down.
ATGGGGTTTCACGTGGAGTCCTTCTGCTTCTTAGCTTTGACCCATTCAAAGTCCAAAAGACCTAGGACTTTAGGTATTTGGTTTGTTTATAAATACATAGCTAGGCCAAAGAGTTTGATCATCACATTAGCCTATGCCTAGGCTCTATCTTTCTCCTCCATGCCTCCTCTCCCCCCTCTTCTCCCTCTTCTCCATGCCCAAGTTTGGACAGATCAGCATTCCGAGCATTGAAGTGTTATTGCTGCAAGACCGTGTCAACTAGTTTTCGATCATGTGTCGATCGGAATACTACCGAAGATCAAATCTAAGGCATGCCAAAGAGTTCTAGGATTTGATTTTCTAAGATCAGATCTAGAGGAAGAAGACTTCTAAATCTGACCTAAGTGGATAATGCTAGTAGAGGTCGGGCATGTGCGTAGCTCAAGTCGGATTCTTGGGATAGTTTCCAGATCATTGTAGCAAGTGAATGATTCACCTGCAATAGGTGGAATTTGATACCATATTTTGTATTTTTATTTTAGATCTATCTAATTAGATCTGAGAACTCTCATATTTGATTGAATCAATAGTTAAAAATTTTTAAATTTCAATGCATGACCTAATCTGATCAGGCTGATCCTACAGTTTTTTCAGCTAGATGCATGGATCGATCAAGTAGAGACCTATTTCGACCTCTACGGCTATTCCACCAAAGATAAGATATCATTTGTATGATTAAAGTTGTCTCACCATGCTTTTATTTGGTGGAATACCAGCATAAAAGTTTATAGCCTTGAGGAGATGACATGAGTGCTCTTCAAGCATCTTATTCGATAAGAATTTTATCCAATGGATTACATGGAGGAACGATGGAAGAAGTTGCACCATCTCGGATAAAAGAAAGAATTAAATGGTACAAGAGTACACCATGGAGTTTCAGCAATATGCCATGACCCTTGGTGTCATCCTAGAAGATAGCTCCTCTCTTTCCAAATACATGGCTGGGCTCCACTACTTGATCAATGCCAAATTGGCCTTGTTCAAAGTCATTGATATCTCAAGCACTAGCAATATGGCATGGCCATAGAAAGAAAAAACAAATCCTAAGACGACAAGTCCACGGGAGAAAATAAAAATTCTTTAAAATCCAAAAATATGAAGAAGAAGGCATCAGAAGGAGAATCCGGACCTTTTACCCCCTCCAAATAGGACAACAAAAAGTATTGTGATCATTGTAAGATCTCTGGCCATATCTGAGATAAGTGCTGGAAGGTTCATCCCAAGCTCTTTCCCAAGAAGTAGTACAAGGATGATGTTGGCAAGCAAACCACCAGTATAGAAATGGTGGACAATGCCACACCCCTTCTTTCAGTTAAGATGGCGGATCCAAGTCTATCATTGATAGCTAAGCCAAAGGTCATAGGTGCGGGCTTGAAACCATCTATTCAAGATCAAGAAGCATTGTTCATCTTAAAGATTCAAGTGAAGGAAGACGTTATGGATGCCCTCATTGACATCGGGAGTCAAGAGAATCTTATTTCCATAAGCCTGATGCTAAAACTCGAGTTGGAGACAACACCACACCCTCACCATTATCCTTTTGGATGAATCAACAAGAATATAAAGCTTAAAATTATTCAACAATGCAAGGTGCATTTTGTAAATACTAGTCAATTTATTGAAGAGATCCTTTGTAAAGTTGTACCATTAGATATATGTCAACTTATTCTCGAGAGCCCATACTTATAGGAGTGAGATATTGTTTATTATCATCGCTCATACCAATACCAACTCACCAAAGATGAGAAAAAGTACCTTATGATGAGCAATGAAGCATAAGAATAAGTTGATATGGTGACAATCGTATAAGCAAAGAGGATAGTCAATTCAAGACGGTCCTTCTTCTTCATGCTCATTCGATCGATTGAGGAGAGTCGCATATGGACCCTTGCTGTGGTTGAGCAAAGGATGGATAGTGACTTACTAGTCCTTATCAACAAATGTCAACCCTTATTTGAGGAGAATCAGGGACTTCCACCTCGATGGATGATTGAGTTCAAGATTTACCTAGTATCCAATGCACCGCTCTCCAACCTAAGAATGTATCGAAATTCGGTGGAGGAGAATGAAGAAATCAATGCGAAGTAGCCAAGTTGATTGAGAATGATGTCATACAACCAAGTTCTTTCCCATACGGATCCCCGATGGTCATGGTTCCAAAGAAGGATGGTACTTAGCGCATGTGTGTGGACTAGCGGGCACTCAACAAAATCATCATCAAGAATCAATATCCTCTATCGAGGATTGATGAATTATTGAACCAATTGAAGTATGCTACCATCTTTATAAAGCTTGACTTGAAGTCCGGCTACTACCAAGTTTGAATCAAGGAAGAGGACACATGAAAGATGGCATTTAAGAGTCGGCAAGGCCTATTTGAGTGGCTTGTGATGTCATTCAGTTTGTGTAATGCTTCAACAATATTCATGTAGTTGATGAACAATGTCCTACGGTCCTATATTGATGACTTTGTGATTGTTTACCTCGATGAGATCTTCATATATAGCCGATCATGGAAGGAACATCTAAAATACATTAAAAGAATGTTCGAACTTCTTCTAGAGTATGAATTCTGTCTTAACCGTACGAAATATATTTTTGGTAGAAATTCTCTTATTTATCTTGACTTTGTTATAGGTAATGGCAATATTCAAATAGATCTAGAGAAAACTAAAATAATCTAGGAGTAGCCTAGACGGAGAACGGTGATGAAGGTATGAAGTTTTATGGGCGCATGTCAATATATTAGAAAATTCATCCAGAATTTCTGTGTTCTAACTGCACATCTGTATGCAATTACAAGAGCCAATCAAAGATTTGAGTAGATGCCAAAGCATGAAGAGACATTTCTCCTCTTTAAGAAAAAGATAAGCAAGACTCCAGTCCTAGCCTTGCTAAACCTTTAACATCCATTTGAGCTCGAAGTTAATGCATCAGGATATACCATGACAGTGGTTCTTCTACAAGATGGAAGTCTCATGACATATCATTCAGAAATATTTCAGGGTGCTTAGAAGAATTACCTAATATATGATAAAGAACTATTTGCTCCGCACTAAGCAGTCAAATATTAGCGAGCTTACATTCTCGGAAAGAAGATGATCGTGCCATTGGTCACTTCAATACCTTCAAACCCAATCAAGGATGCAGCAAGCATGGCATATGAAGTGTATGACCTACCTCCAATAATTCAACCTTGTGATCTAATATAAGAGAGGTGTTCTTAACAAGCTTATGGACATGCTATCTCGACCATCGATCGCGTCTCTATGTTTGTCAATCTTTTTGGAGGTTCTATGACCCGAACAAGAGCATTGATGGTCCTCTATGCTATTGACTCGGACCTTAAAATTCTCTTAGAAGAAGTCAAGTAAGACGTTCCAAGTGAATTTATGCAAAAGCAAGACCTACTTTACAAAGGCAAATAACTATGCATATAGAAAGATGATCGGGTGCATTGGATACAAGAAACTCACACCTCGAAGGTTGTTGAACACTTCGAGATCACCAAAACTCTCCAAAATTTATAGAGGTATGTCTATTGGTCCAAGATGCAATAAGATGTGATGAAGTTCGTGAGAGGACGTGTATTATATAATATGCACCCCTAAACCCTCTAATCGAAAAGTGGGATTATACACTCCTTTGCCTGTACCAACCCATTTGTGAGAGAGTATTTTCATAAATTTTTTGGAAGAATTGTCGAGAACTAAGAGAGATTACGATTATCTTTTCGTGATCGTGGATCGATTCTAAAAAATAGTGAAACTCATACCATGCAAGAAGACCATCATTGGAGAAGAAGTGGCAAGATTCTTCTTCCGATATGTGTGGGCATATTTTGGCCTCCCTAGCTACATTATCTCTTATTAAGATATCCGATTCTTTAGTAGCTTTTGGAAAGCTTTATGGTCAATGATGGATACACGATTATAAAGAAGCATGATGTTTCATCCTCAAACCAATGGACAAATGGAGATTGTCAACCAAACAATGGTACATCTTTTGAGAGGCTACAATTCAAAACATCCAAAAATATAGGATGAGAGTTTTCCTACATTCAATTTGCTTTCAACCATACCATCCATGGCTCCACCAACAAGTCATCTTTTGAGGTATGTTTGGGGTATTTACTGTAAAGTTCTTTTGATATGCAATTCACAATAGGCTCTTCTACATGTTCCAATAATGAATCTAAAGCAAATCGAGCCAAAAATTTCTTGAAGGCATTCAAAAAGTTCACACCGAGGTGGAGCAACAATTGCAAAATATCCAACAAAAGTATAAGTGAAGGCATGACAAGCAGTGATTACCATGTTGGTGATCTAGTATGGTTACATTTGGACAAAAAAAGACTCAAGGAAGAAGGCAAGAAGCTCAAGCAAATCCATTTTGGATTTTTTAAAATTCTCAAGCGGATCAGAAGCAATGCATATCAACTTGAGCTTTTACCTTACATGAGGATATTCTCCATCATCAATATGGAGTACTTGAAGCCATTTGAACCTTCCATGCTTGATGATGAACCTGGTGAGTCGATACCTTTCATTGATGATCTTGTCTTAGAGCGAGAAGATATTCTTAAGGAAGATGCAATCCTTAAATAGAAGATCACTATTATATGGCATGGGAAGAGGACTTTCTACCATATTGGGTGCAAGGGACAAAAGCCAAGCGTATCAAAGTGGTTCACCAGAAAAGTTGGCGAGGCCAGGTTTCCTCATCTGCAATTCTAAGTTTGAGGACTTGAAACTCCTAATTGAGAGAGCTTTGATCTGGAAGAATCTCAGATCAATATATCATATCTTCTTGTTTAAAACTTATCGGGATAATCTATTTTAGCATGTGCATATCTCGGTATATTATTTCTCTTGTTTGGTAAGTGTACAATGGAGAAAAGACTTTTTTAGAAATTATTAGAGTCATCTATTTTAGTATGTGTTTATTTTAACATATTATTTTTTTTATTTGGTAAGTATATAAGAAAGGAAAGACTCCAACAACTATTTCTTAATTTAGTTTCTCAAAATAAAGGATATGGGATTAATTTGGTTTCCCAAAATAAGAGATATGGATTATAATAAATGGCTCCCTTATTCTATAAAAAAGATATCAAAAGATGATTGAAGAGCAGAATTCTTTTTTTTCTCAAAATATCTCTCCAATGTGAGGTCCTTCTCATTGGATCTTAGAGCATCCTCCAACCAACGATGGATTAGCTGCTTATCCTACTGCAAAACTTCTCAAACTCATATCTAGTTAGTGATGCTTCAATGCCAATAGTGGTGGAATTGGGTAGCAATCCAAAAGCTTCAGCAAGAGACACCAATGGTGAGTTGAATGAATAGGATCGATGATCACTCTTCGGCCCCTAGATGGTGACGATGAAGATTTGGCAATTACGGGTGGTGAAGGTCAACCAGTGACCACAAAAATATTTCAAGTCTTCATCGAACTCATCTAAACTGGGCTTGTCTCTTCTTAGCCTGGCTCATTTTGGAATCAGCCAAGTTTGCTCGGGTTACTGCCTGACTCAAATGGTTGGCAGAAAACCATCCAAAGTGGTGAGGTGGTGATCACCAAAGAAGTGGGTATGGGTTGATGACTCATTGCAAAGGCAAGATGTTGGGCTGCAAGTATTGGGCTCTAGCTCTGGGTCTAGCTTTGATTATTTATGGAGCTGAGCGTGCCTAAAAGGGATGAGGGTGGAGGCTCATCTATAGTGGCGGACCTAAAGATTATGGATGTTGGGTTGAGCTAGAAGAGGCCCAAAAGCATGTTTTCATTGAGGTAGGGCCTAGGCCGAAAGTAGACTAAAGAAGGCATAAAGTTAGGGCCTCGAAGGGGATTCAGAGTTGGGGCTCTTCATTGATACCTGGGTCTATTGAATCATGGCTAGCGTCGGAGCCAATGGGTTGACTCTGGAGTCTTCAATGACCTTCTTGCTAACTATTTCTGCTCCGATCCCCGACTGAGCAGAGGTAACCCCCCACTCCTCCTTCCTTTCGGTGGTCGATGACCCTCTTCCTCCTTACCTCTTCCCTCCCTAGGGTGTCATGGAGGTCCTTTAGTTGGTGAGTGGAGTTAATTGGGGGTGAGGTGACTAGAGTGGGTTAATCTAGAGGTGGACAAGGAGGTTGGGGTTCTTTGATCAAATGAACAAGTTTTTCAACAGCATATCCCTATCAGAGATTTGAATGATTTGGATGCGACCTACCTATGTCAAGCAGGAACATAGCGTTGAGCATTTGGTCATGGAGAGTGACTTTACTGCTGTTATCAGATGGATCCAGAGTTGGATAGACTCATCGACTACCTACCCTCTTTTGCACAATATCATTCAAGAACCAAGAAGTGTGCCTCCTTAGCTTGAAGCTAGGCAAATTTATCAGTGACGAATAGGGTTGTGGAGTTGATTGCTTCTTATATTGCTGATCACTCAAGAAAAATTTTATGGATAGATTTACAAACTATTATGTTGGTGCAGAATCTGATCAACATCGGATCGAGCTAGAGTTAAAGAAGAAGAGGTCGTCATCGATGATCTACAAAATAAAGTTCCATCTGGAGTTGGTGGTTGTGGTTCCAATAGGACCCTCCAATGATCAAATCAGCTCCTCTGATCAACAAGAATGGAGTGCTCAGAAAAGAACTCGATAGAATTTTTGGAAAGAAGAAGAGAGCTTAGAAAAACATATGTAGAGGGTCCTTTTTTATAGATGGAGCCTATAGCATATTTATAGTAACAGCCATAACCATCCGATCGTGTGCCACTCAGAACTGCGTGGGATTTGCTATGGAGAAAGAGATATCGCTTATAGCAAACTAATAGTGACAACCATAACCATCTGATAGTGGGTCGCTCGGGGCTGCATGAAATTTGCTATGGAGAGAGAGGTGTTGCCTATCATGATGTGTCCGTTCGTCGAGATTTAATAGTCGAAGTTCAGAGGAAGCAGATGTTGGTTGATGAAGAAATTTGGCATATATCAATCCTAGAGAAGTTTGAACTTCTAAAAAAAATACGATTAGAGGAGATCATTCGGAAGGAATGCTAGCTGAAATCTGAAAGTATTCCATGGAAGGAATCTGATTGAAGAAGAAGTTTGGAAGGAGTTCGGCTTCTGGAGAAATTCAATTGAAGGAGAAATTCGGAAGGACTTCGGCTCTTGGAAAAATTTAATTGAAGGAGAAGTCCAAGAGGAGTCCGACCGAAGAAGAAGTCTGGGAGAAGTTTGGCCGTTGAAAAAGTTTGACTGCTAAAGGAGTTTGGTCGGGGTTCGACTGCTACAGAAAGAATTTTCGATCGAAGTTCTTCCATGATTATCAGTTGCATTAGGCTAAGCATCAGATTGAACTTCAGCGGAAGTAGAATTTATCTCCAACAATAGTTCCTCCACTTTCGAGTTCAAAATTTGAAAGAAGAGAGTATAAAAAAGATGACTATCGAAGTTCTTTTTTGGGCTCCATACCCATTGAGGTTGAAGCTCGAGAAAGATCTTATCTCCTACCTAGATTGAAGAAGATCTTATCTCCTATTAAGATTGAAGCTTCTGAAAGTTTGGGAGAGATCTTAGCTCCAACCGAGGTTGAAGAAGATCTTATCTTCTATTGAGGTTGACGTTGAAGCTCGGAGAAGATCTTATCTCCAGTCGAGGTTGAAGGAGATCTTATCTCTTGTTGATATTGAAGTTAAAAACTCGGAGGAGAATCTTATCTCCAGCCAAAGTTGAAGGAGATCTTATCTCTTATTGAGGTTGAAGCTTCTGAAAGCTCGGAGGAGATCTTATCTCCAGCCGAGGTTGAAGGAGATCTTATCTCCTGTTGAGGTTGATATTAAAGCTCAAGGGAGATCTTATCTTAAGTCGAAGGTTAAAAAAAATCTTATCTTCTATTGAGATTGACGTTAAAGCTCGGAGGAGATCTTATCTCCAACCAAGATTGAAGAAGATCTTATCTCCTATTGAAGGACGTTGAGAGGTCGGGGGAGATCTTATCTCCAGTCGAGGTTGAAGAAGATCTTATCTTCTGTTGATGTTAAAGTTGAAGCTCGAGGAAGATCTTATCTCCAGTCGAGGTTGAAGAAGATCTTATCTCCTATTGAGGTTAACGTTTGAAGCTCGAGAGAGAGATCTTATCTCCAATCCGAGGTTGAAGGAGATCTTATCCTCTATTGACGTTGAAGTTGAAGCTCGAGGAAGATCTTATCTCCAGCCAAGATTGAAAGAGATCTTATCCACTGTTGAGATTAACGTTGAAGCTCGAAAGAGATCTTATCTCCAGTCGAGGTTGAAGGAGATCTTATCTCTTGTTGAGGTTGACATTCAAGCTTAGAGGAGATCTTATCTTCAATCGAGATTGAAGAAGATCTTATCCCCTATTGTCGTTGAAGCTCGGAAGAGATCTTATCTCCAATCGAGGTTTAAAGAAGATCTTATTTTCTGTTGACATTAATGTTGAAGCTTGGGAGAGATCTTATCTCTAGCCAAGGTTGAAGAAGATCTTATCTCCTATTGAGGTTGACATTGAAGCTCGGAAGAGATCTTATCTTCATCCGAGGTTGAAGGAGATCTTATCTCCTATTGAGGTTGAAGTTGAAGCCCAGAGAAGATCTTATGTCCAGCCGAGGTTGAAGAAGATCTTATCTCATTTTTGAGATTGAGGCTCGGGGGAGATCTTATTTTCAGCTAAGGTTGAAGAAGATCTTATCTCCTATTAAACTTAAAGCTCGGAAAAGATCTTATCTTCGATCGAGGTTGAAGAAGATCCTATCTTCTGTTGAAGTTGAAGCTCGCGAGAGATCTTATCTCCGATCGAGGTTGAAGAAAATCTTATCTTCTATCAAGATTGAGGCTCGAAAGAGATCTTATCTCTAGCCGAGGTTGAAGAAAATCTTATCTCCTATTGAAGTTGAAGCTCGGGGGAGATCTTATCTCCAATCGAGTCAGGGTCTCTCTTCTTACCTCATCTAAAATGAACGAGGCCTTTGACTTTGCTCACGTTAGGATGAGGTTCTCCTCCTATTCCTAATGAGTTGTGGGAGCACATAAGGGCTTTTATCGGGCCTTTCTTCTCACCTCATCTAAAATGAATGGGGCCTTCGACTTTGCTCACGTTAGGATGAGATTCTCCTCCTATTCCTAACGGGCTGTAGGGGTACATAAGGGCCATTATCGGAGCCTCTCTTCTCACCTGATCTAAAATGAACGAGGCCTATGACTTTGCTAACATTAGGACTTCGACTTTGCTAATGTTAGGATGAGATTTTTCTTCTATTTCTAATGGACTATCGAGACACATAAGGGCCGTTGTTGGGGTCTCTCTTCTCACCTCGTCTAAAATAAATGAGATCTTCAACTTTGCTAACATTAAGATGAGGTTCTCCTCCTGTTCCTAACGAACTGCAGTTAGGATGAGATTCTCCTTCTATTCCTAACATGGCACTAGGGGCACAGATGGACCATTGAATGGGCCTCTCTCCTCCTTCTGTCTTAAATAATTGGAGGTCTTCGACTTGCTCATGTTAGGATGAGGTTCTCCTCCTATTTCTAACATAATCACTTTCGATTGCTTCTTTCTTATCATCACATAGTTTTTGCACCAAGAAAAAATAATGTTGAAATGGAGGAGTTTTATTAAAAAAAATTATAGGAAGCACATTCTAAGATTTTTTGAATTCTAAGATCGTGGGAGTATTATTTCTCTGAGCTTCTTTAGGCAATAAGCTACTGACCGAACAACCTCCTCTATTTTATATGGATTTTCTCAATTCGGGGCAAGCTTTCCTTAGCTCTGAGGTCGAGAGATGGCGGCTCGTCGAAGTACTAAGTCCCTCAGAGATAGTATTGATGATGCCGAGAGGTGGTCGATCTTCTTGTTGTTCCTTCCTTCTTAGTTGTTCTAGCTACGATAGTGCCCTCGATCGATCTTCACTTGCTTCAGGTCGGTGTCTGACGAATCAATCCAGTCGGCCTCTCCTGATAAGCTCCTCAATCTCATCTTGGAGCTGAATGCATTCTTCAGTATCGTGGTCGTGACATGATGATACAAATAGTACTTACTTCGATTGTATTTATTTGGAGAAGATTGTAATTTTTTTTCTGGAGGAAGAACTTCTTCGCACCCTTCTATCGGGGCTTCTTTGACGACGAGCTCAAAAAGGACACTACTATAAAAATGATCTATGATAGCACTTACTATGGCAGCGGTTTTTGAAATCGCTGCCATAGATCCTATGGAAGCAATTTTCGTTGACCGCTGCCATAGGTCAGACCTATGATAGCGATTGTTGTAACCGCTGCTATAGATCCGATATATAGCAGTGGTTATAGAAAATTACTGCTATAGGTCGACCTATGGTAGTGGTTCATTATAACCGCTGACATAAGTTGGACCTATAGTAGCGGTTAGTAGGAACCGCTGCTATAATCTGATTTATAGCAGCAGTTAATTATAACCGCTGCCATATGATTTTTTTTTTTAAATATTATATAATTTAAAAATTTAATACCTATCTTCATTGTTCATTATCTAAATAATTATCATTAGAGTATCTTCGTAAAAGATCGCCTCGATCCGATGGCCCTAACTTCGTCGATCAGAAAAATTTGATTTCGACGACTATGAACGACGATGCGATGATTTGATAGATAGAGATCTCTGATAGATTTAAAAATCTATAATGATGATCTCGATGATGTTTGTAGCATACTATCAAAATTTTACTTTAATCAAATATCGTTATCTTGGTTAATTTAGTATAGATTAGTTTCGACCGTTAAATGATAAACGAGTGATCAAAGGACCAAATGGTATCTGATTATGTGATAATTTTTTTATAAATATTCTCGACTACTACTTTAATCACTTTTTATGGTGGTGATTATAAAATTTAACTCATGAGATGAAAAATGATCTAAAACTATACATCTTCTGATAACCATTCTGAAACTTTTATGGTTGTTATGCTCGTACTTTTGTAATATCTACTTAACATGAATAGTTTATACGAAAATAATTTAAATTTTACTATCATCACTATATAAAATATTTAGAATTATAATAAAGATCATTTAACTAAAAAATTATCTCATAATCAAACATCGTTTAATCCTTTGATCGCTTGTTTCTAATTTAATAATCAAAATCATTCCACACTAAATTGACCATGATAACGATATCCAATTGAAGTAAAATTTTATTAGTATACTACAAATATCATAAAGATCATTATTGCATATTTTTGGATCCATCGAAGGTCTTCACCTATCAGATTATTGCATCATCATTCGTGATCGTTCAAATCAAATTTTTCTAATCAATGAAGCTAGGGCCATCGGATCGAGGCGATCTTTTGCGATGATACTCTAATGATAATTATTTAGATAATGAATGGTGAAGATGGATATTAAATTTTAAAATTATATAATATTTAAAAAAATAAAAAAAATTATTTTTTACCTATGGTAGTGATTATCAAAAATCGCTGCTATAGATCTACGACAGTGGTTATAGAACCGCTGTCGTAGATCTATGGCAGCAATTTTGGATAATCGTTATTATAGATTTATGGCAGTAGTTCGATAGATCTATGACAGCGGTTTGATAACTGCCATCGTAGGTTAGGTTAAAAATTTCTAAATTTTTTTTGCTTTCCTTCTGTGCGTGCTCAATCTCTCTCTCTCCCCCTCCTCTTCGTCGTTGGTGAGGCTCCTCCCCCTGGGCTGATGTCGCCCCTCCTCCCCCCCGACCGACGTCGCCCCTCGTTGCCCCTCCTCCCCTCGGCCGGCATCGCCCCTCCTTCCCCCTCGATCGACGCCGCCCCTGCTTCCCCCTCCCTCTCCAGCCCCCCATCCCTGGTCGCCCCTCTCCGCCACCTACCACCCGCCACCCGACCCCCCCACCCTCCACCCGATCCTCCCTCAGCCCCAGTGAAACCCCCCCTTCGGCAAACCCCCATCCAATCCTCCCTTGGCCCCCGCGAAACCTACCCCTCCAGCGAACCCCCCTGTACCCTCGCTCAGCCTCCCGCAAAATCCCACCCCTCCGCCAATCCATCCAACCCTCCCTCTGTCCCCAGTGAACCCTCCTCCAGCAAACCCCCATCCGACCCTCCTTCAAACCCCGTGAAACCCCTCCCCCACACCTTATCCTCCTCCGATCCTGGCGCAAAACCAAATCCTCCTTCTGACGAGCCCTCCTCCACCCTCCTTCGGTCTTCATGAAATCCCACCATTCTGACCCTCCCCCGACTGAGTGCGAAGCCTCCTTCAACCTCCTCATCATTGTGCCCCCTCTGACCCCCCATCCTTGACTGTCCCCACTCTCTCTTTCTCTTTTCTTTTTTTCTCTCTTCTCGATCTCACTATCTTGCTTTTATTTTGTAGGTTATCTCTAGTGTCGTCGTCCATCTTTAGCATCATCACCGACAATCCTCAGAGTTTTCGATGTGATCCACTCTCTAGAGCCACAGGTATATTTTTTTTAATTTTATAATATTATTTATTAATCATGTATATTTATAATAATTTATAAAATATTTATAATAAATATTATAATTATTTACATACCATAGTTTTTGGATCGTATCGTGATGGTAGCCTTGGACCGTGCCATATCGACGGCTGTGGACTAGATCTATCAACGAATTGGGTTTGGATCGAAACCTGGATATTCAGATCCGGATCTAATTTTAATTACTGATATCGAATCCAAATCCGAATACCCGATAGATCTATACTTTAGAGAGGAAGAGAGGGATCCGACCTCACCGCCATCATTAATTATTTATGAATGTAATTCATATTATAAAATTTATTGCATAATATTTTTTGAATATTTATATCTTATTACTTTTATTTATTGCATTGCATAATGATAGACTCGTCAATTGATTAGTGTACATAATCTCCGACATCAATTATATAGATTAGAGAATTATGTACAATGATCAATTGATTATCCAATATGGATAGTTTAAAAATTATAGATAATTCTATAGATAATTGCAGTAATCAAACGGTATGCTAAGGATTTTGAATGAAATTTTGGATAGTATTTTTCTTTTATTCTCCCTATATGGGAGAACTAAGAAAAAATGCTGCCAAAATTTTATTCGATTTCTATTATATATCATTTGATTATTGTAATGAATCTATAGAATTAATGTAATTTCTGAATGGGATATGACCTATCTTTACCTACTAGTTGATGATAGGATGCATTTATTGCATATCTGAAAATGATATTTAATTTGAGTTCTACATATGATTTACTTGCAGTATCATTATTTTTAAAATGGATAAGGGGTGGATAAAGTTTAGTAGGCACTTGCCAGAATATAAGGCTGGATTTTAAAAATTTTTGATTATGCTATAGAAAAATTTGGGGACCATGGATTGATCCAATATCCTTGTAAAAAATATATGGGTGGGCCATGGCTACCTCATCAATATGTCAATGATTATCTCACTATTTATGGCTTTAAAATCAGTTATAAAATTTATTGGGATCAATATGGTGAGGGCAGGCCGCAAGGAGGCGATCAATCTGAAGGAGTGAAACAAATGATTCGTGATATTTTTCCATTTGTTGGTCATAATGATGGTGCATCTACGTCCATGTCCGATCCTATGATCAGTCGAATGACAAACAGTGAGGATGTGGAGAAGGTTTGCAAGTTGATGGAGGATGCTAATATTTCGTTATATCTCAGATATGAAAAGACGGCAAGGCTTGAGTTCTTAATTCGGTTGTATCATGTAAAATGCTCCAACGGGATCAGTAATAATGGAGTGAACTGCATACTAGAGCTTTTGGAGGACATTCTTTCGGATAATGCACGAATTTTAAAGAATAATTATGAGGCATCAAAGATTATTGAACAACTGGATTTTACTTATACCAAGATACATGTATATCCCAATGATTGCATGCTCTATTGGGAGGGGGATGTCAACCATAATGAGTGCATGAGGTACGGTGTATCAAGATGGAAATAGAATAAAGAAGGCACATTGACTCGTGTACCTCAAAAGTTGATGTGATACTTTTCTTTGATTCTGAGACTACAAAAATTATTTATGTCGGCAAAAACATCGAAAGACATGAGATGGCATGAAGACAATCGAACAAAAGATTATGCATTGAGGCATTCAGCCGATGGAGAGGCATGGCAGAAGTTTAATGAATTATATTCTAACTTCGCATAAGAGATACGTAACATGAGGTTGGGCTTGTCGTGCGACGGTTTCAACCCATTCAAGCATATGAATACTGCCCATAGTGTATGGCTAGTATTTATTCATGTTTACAACCTTCCATCGTGGATGTGTATAAAAAAATCCTTTGCTTTCATGATAGTGCTCATCCTTGGATCGATGGAGGTAGGTAATGACATTGATGTTTATTTATAGCCTCTTATTGCCGAGTTGAAATAGTTATGGAGCATTCAAAATATTCCAACTTTTGATGCTTTGCTGAATGAGTCATTCTCCATGCGCGCAATGCTTTTGTGGACAATAAATGACTTCCAGCCTATGCCCTAATGTTGGGTTGGAGCACCAAAGATGAGCTAGCATATCCGATTTATGGAAGAAACATCCGATCTAGAAAGTTGACATATCGGAGGAGCTTTAGCTATATGGGGCATCGATATTTTCTCTGTCGAAACCATCCATACAGAAGGAATGTACGCTCCTTCGATGGCACTGTTGAAGAAGGCGAGGCGCTTGGTCAGATGTCTGGGAGTGAAGTATTAGAGAGTTGGATGGTCTCAGTGTTGAATTTAAGAAAGATGATCTGATTGATGATAAAAAAAGAAAGCGTCAATCAAAGAAAGATGACACACACTTTAATTGAAGAAAAAAAAGCATTTTCTTTGACTTGCCATATTGGGAGATAAACTTATTACGCCATTGCTTAGATGTAATGCATATTGAAAACAATGTGTGCAAGCTCCTTTTAGCAATAATCTTGAATATCAAGGATAAGACCAAAGATGACTTGAATTCCTGATTTGACTTGAAAGAATGGGATATTAGAAGATCATTCCATTCAGAGCCAGTAGGGGGAGAATGGTGGAGGCTTCCTCATGCATGCTATATTATAAATGCTTCCATATTTCTTCGTGTGTTGGAGAATATAAAGGTCTCAGATGGATACTCAAGCAATATATCAAAGCATGTAAATTGTAAGAATGTCAAACTTGGGGGATTGAAGACTCATGATTATCATGTACTGATACAAAAATTGATCTCAATATCTATTCGCTGCGTATTGCTAAAAAATGTTAGAATAAAGGTTATTCGTGTTTGCAACTTTTACAGAGATATTTGTGCAAAGAGGTTGCTTAAAAAAGACGTAAAAAAAATGAAGGCAAGGACAGTGACTATATTATGTGATCTAGAGAAGATATTTCGACCTTCATTTTTCATGGTTATAATGCATCTCACCGTGCACCTTACGGGAGAAGTTACACTTGGAGGCCCAATGTTCTATCGATGGATGTATCCTACTGAGAAAAATATTTAAACTCTGAAATCTTATGTAAAAAATATGAATCGCCCGAAGGGATCTATAGCATAAGGTTATTTAAATCAAGAGTATATGGATTTTTGTACCATGTACTTAAACAAACTCGAGACACGTCGTAATCAACCAATAAAGAATCAGAATAATCAGTATGAGCCAATTAAGTTGTATTTGAGTCCATTCCACAGCCAAATGGACTTTCCACTTCATATCGTCTCACTAATTTGAGCTTTGAGGAAAGAGATAAGGCACACCGCTACGTGCTCTTCAACTGTATTGTCATTGAGCTGCACATAAGGTGAGTTACTCAGCATTATTTATTTTATAATAATTAAAAAAATTTAATTATATCTAAATTTATTCTTTGTGCATGCAGCAAACATAAGGAGGTCATAAGAGTAAAATATGACACTCTAAGTATGCAGAAGAAAGAGAAAATGCATAGCAATGAATTTTTTGAATGGTTCAAAGATCATGTAAGCGATTATATATTCTTACCTGGTACAACTTGTTAGAATATATTTACTAATTAGGTGTCATCTCCTTAATTAGGTATGGAGATTGCCGCTCAGTGATATGAGTCCTGAAGTGCATGCTCTTTCAATGGGCCCTAATCGTACCGTGCATGAGTATAAACAGCTCGTCATTAATGGCTATAGGTTTAATATTTACAGCAGGTCCATAAATATAGCAACATAAAATAGTATCATCATGTTAAGCGCCATCACTGGGCGTTATGCTAGCTCGAGAAATTCATAGCCTCGTACGGAGGATTTGAACTATTATGGCATGGTGGAGAAGATAGTTATCTAGGACTATTATTCTAAAGGGAGGATCGCGTTGATGAAGTATGATTGGTTTGACATCTTATCACAATCTAGAAAGAAGACTGATGAGTGTAGTTTTACTCTCGTTAACATGCAACGCCATCTCTGCACTGAAGAACCATATATACTTGCCTCACAAGCTAGTCAAGTCTTCTACGTTAGTAATTCCTTGGAGCCTTAATGAGGTGTTATTGTGACGATGGTGCTTAGGCATATTTTTGATGATACCGAAGTTGATGATGATGTTGGACCATGCATGTAAAGCACTCCTCTAGGACAAAACTTATCTAGTACTGTTGAGATCCCAGACACATTTGTCAGGAACGATGGTGATGTCCATATTATAGATGCCACTAGATGATGACTTCAATATTCTGGTATAAATTATTAGAGTCTAATTATTAATTTTTATTTAATTTTTTTTAATTTTTTTCTTATTTTGGTCAAAGAGCTCTCTTTTTTCTGATCTTTGGAAGCTTAAGAAAAATGTGTGCCATATTGATAGACCGTGCTGTGTCATGCTGTGCCGATAGATCGTGCCATGTCGTACCGTATTGGTAGACCGTGCAGTGCCGGTCACTAAGAGAACCCCCATCTGATATAAATATTAGAGACTATTTATTAATGCTATACTAATATTTTTATTCAATATATTATATTGATTAATGTTCATTAACGTTGTAGGTCACGATGGCACCGAAACCCAATCTAGCTTTCACCCCTGCCCCTCGATGGGTTACGCATAGTTCAGCATCCAAAGAGCAGTCGGAGCATACTCCATCTATCTCAACGTACGTTTTGAAGTCATGGACTTCGAGGATATGTTGGCCCGCATTCCAGCTCCAGCTCCAGCTTCGGTGATGTAGATTTTGGAGACTTTTGATATATTTTATTTTTTTAAAAATATTATAATAAATTTTATTTGATAATAAAATTTTAGCATTTTAGAATAATTTTTATGTTTATTCTATTTTTTTATGTTATATATCTGTATTTATCAAGTAAAATATATAAAAAAAATAAAAAAAAATTAATTTTTTTAATTATAAAAAGATCTACGGTAGTGGTTTTATAACCGCTGCCATATCCTTGCCAATAGCTGCCATAGGTCCGTAGGCTAATGGTGTCAACCATTGCATTAGATTTATGGCAGCAGTTAAGAAATCACTACTATAGATTATCTATAGTAGCGGTTATATAACCGCTGCCATAGATAACCTACGGCAGCGGTTAAATAACCGCTGCTATAGGTCGATCTATTGTTATGGTTTATAAACCACTGCAATAGGCTATCTATGGTAGTGGTTCTGACAACCGCTGTCGTAGAGCTACGATGACAACCGCATGATAGCGGTTACGAATCGCTGTCGTAGCCCATTTCTGTAGTTGTGGAAGTTTGGACTCACTTACGCTTGGAGGGAGTCCGCGAGCATGGCCGAACTTTATTCAACCCTCTATCAGCTGCGAATTTATTAGACTCACCTGCCTGCCGCTCTCCTATAGCTTTTTCATCTTTCAATTTGAAAGCTTCTTCCATTCGGACATATCCCTCAGTCCGAGCTAGCAGATCGACAAAGTTCCTAAGGTACTTTTTCTCCAGGAAGAACAATAAATCATTCTTCTGAAGGCCGCCCATGAGTGCGGCCATTGCAACAGACTGATCTAGGTTCCGGACCTCTAATGCAGTAGCATTAAATTAGGTGACATAAGTCCCGATAGATTCTTCCTTCTTCTGCTTGATATTCATCAGAAAATTCGAACGTTGGTGGGGACATCGGTTGCTAACAAAATGAGCCACAAACTAATGGCTCATCTAGTCAAAGAAGAAGATCGTACCCAATTTCAACGTCGAGTGCCAATTTCTTACTGCTCCTTTTAAGGTAGATGAAAAAGCTCGACATAAGATAGTGTCTGGTGTGCCATGGAGTAGCATCATGATCCGAAAGGCCTTCAGATGATCGATCGGATCAGAGGTTCCATCGTAGCTTTCAAATTGGAAAAGCTTGAGGTTCGACGGAATGGGCTTTTGCATGATTCAGAGAGAGAAAGGAGGATTGGTACAGACATCATCATAGTGAGTCGGGGTGATGTGGTGGAGTTTCTTAATCCACCGATCCATCTTCCATAGTTTTTGATCGAGGACGTCATCTCGATTGCAGATTTTGGAAGGCTTTCAGCTGTAGATGGAAAAGGTCTCTTTCGGAGAAGAATCTTGATCCGAACAAGGATCATCTGTTCTCTATTTTTTATTTCTAGGAACGACGGATATGCTACCCCAAACGCTCCTCCTTAGGACCGGTTTCTGACATCCTGATAGTGGGTTTCCTAGTGGAACCGCCACCGAGGCTTGCCACATGGCCTGCACCATTTCGACGAGGTTCTAAACCCACTGCATCAGCAGGTTAAACTACTCCAGGTCTACCATGACCGTCGGTGGAGGAGGAGGTTGAAACGTCGGTGGTGGGGCAGGAACGAATGGATCTGGCTCAGATCTGATGGCAGAAGTAGTAGATCTCCGGATAGTCACCTTCTTCGAAGGCATTTCTTGAGATTAAGGGAGAGGATGGAGATGAACTTTGAAGAAGAAGATCCACAAGGTCGACTGAGCATTCCTTTAAGAATAAAGGTACCTCGAAAATAGAGGCCCCTCTTTCTAGCACCAATCCTGTTGGTGCAGAATCTAGTCGACGTCGGATCGAGCTCGGGTTGAGGAAGAAGAGATCATCGTTGGTGACTTGCAAAACAAAGTTTCATCCAAAGTCGATGGTGGTGGCTCCGACAAGACCCTCCGACGATCAAGTCAGCTCCTCTGGCCAATAGGAATGGAGTACTCAGGAAAAAACTCAGCAGAATTTTTGGGAAGGAGAAAAGAGCTTAGAGAAAACGTATCTGGAGGATCTCTTTTTATAGATGGAGCCTGTAGCAGACTAATAGTGACAGCCATAACCGTTCGATCGTGGGTCGATCGGAACCGCATGGGATTTGGTATGGAGAGAGGAGTGTCGCTTATAGTAGACTGATAGTAATAGCTATAACCGTCAAGTAGTGGACCGCGTGGGGCTTGTTACGGAGAGAGAGGTATCGCCTGTCGTGATGTGTCCATTCATCGAGATTTAATAGTCGAAGTTCGGAGGAAGCAGGTGTTGGTTGATGAAGAACTTTGACATATATCAATCCTAGAGGAGTTCGGACTCTTAAAGAAAATACGGCTAGCGGGGATCATCCGGGAGGAATGCTAGCTAAAATATGAAAGTAATCTGCTGGAGGAATCCGACTGAAGAAGAAGTCTGGAAGGAATTCGGCTCCTAGAGAAATCCGATTAAAGAAGAAGTTTGGAAGAAGTTTGACTCCTGAAAGAATTTGATTGAAGGAGAAGTTTGACTGATGGAGAAGTCCGGCTAAAGGAGAAGTCTGAGAGGAGTTCGGCCGCTGAAAAAGTTTGACTGCTAAAGAAGTTTGGCCAGAATTCGACTGTTGGAGGAAGAATTCTCGATCGAAGCTCTTCCATGATTATCAATTATATTAGACTAAGCATCAGACTGAACTGCGACGAAAGTGAAATTTATTCCCAACATATTACATGTATATTTGTAGGATATTTGATTTTCTAACTTTATTTGATATATTTATATTTGATGGATATGACTCATTTATTTTAATAAAAAAATAAAATTATCCAAAATTATTGAATATATTTTGCTTAAAATATTTTTTTATTTTTATAATAATTATTATTATATTAAATTATATTTTGATCTTTAATATCTTCTATACATTACATGTGTATCAATCTGGACGTTTATTCGATCATTTCGCTAGTTATGGAAGTTATTGTTATATTATATCTATAAATTTCAATCTATGGCTACATATAGAAATACCAAACTGTACAGTTAATCCTTGGGTTTATCATTTTAGTAATAATACCGGAAGAGAGAGAGAGGAGCGCCCGGGGAGGGTGCACAACCTGCCACAAATGCATGCCACTCCTCCCTGCCTCCGCCTCCTAACTCTAAGCTCTCTCAATCCCAACCACCCCCTCTCATCGTCGTCTTCTTCGCTGCCTCTAACCTCTCTCCTCCTCCTGCCCTGTCCATGCCTGCTCTGACGTCCAGAAATCGGAGTCAGACCGACCAGCCGACCGACGGACCGACACCATAACAATATTAGATAAGATCGGATCCCCGAAGAGATCTCAATTTCAATCCCTCTCTTCCTCCCTTCTTTCATCTCTATCTCTTTAGCTGCATTGCCTCTCCCCTCTCTCCCCGTCCAATAAAAAATCCCCAAATAAAAGGGAGGGAGGTGAGAGGTGGATATCCGAAAGAGCGAGAAGAATAGGGGTGGAGGAGGTAGAGGAAGCGAGCTATGAAAGCCGGTGGAGGGGGAGGCCCGAAGGATGGCTCCGATGGCTATCATCCGATGACCCCAACCAACAACAGTAAGACCCCTTTCATATGGGGCATCCTCGGCGCCGGCCACCCCGGCGGCAGCAAGCCTTCCAACCGTCTCATGTCCATGTCCCGCTTCATGATCTGCCTCCTCATCTCTATCTCCCTCGTCTACGTTGTCTATACCGTCAGCCTCTTCCGCACCTCTTCCCTTTCAAACAGCGAACTCCCTTGCTCCACCACCACCACCTCCGCAGTCACCGATCCGGTCCTCCACCTTTCCTCCTTTAATCTCTCCGTCCCTACTACCCCGCCTACTACCCCCCCGGCCACCAACGTCGCCACCACCAGGACAGCCTCCCGCGCCGCTGCGGCCACGGGGCTTCAGCATGTAGTTTTCGGGATCGCGGCCTCCGCCAGCCTCTGGAACGGACGCAAGGACTACATCAAGCTCTGGTGGCGCCCCAGCCAGATGCGGGGCTTCATTTGGTTCGACAAGCCGGTGAAAGAGTTCAACAACTCCGCCTCCGCCACCGGCCTCCCCCACCTCAAGATCTCCAGCGACACCGCCAGCTTCCCCTACACCCACAAGAAGGGCAGCCGCTCCGCCATCCGCATCTCCCGCATCGTCTCTGAGACGTACCGCCTCGGCCTCGACAACGTCCGGTGGTTCGTCATGGGCGACGACGACACCGTCTTCGTCCCCGACAACCTCGTCCACGTCCTCTCCCAGTTCGACCACCGCCAGCCCTATTACATCGGCTCCGTCTCCGAGAGCCACATCCAGAACATCTACTTCTCCTACGGCATGGCCTACGGCGGCGGCGGGTTCGCCATCAGCCGCCCCCTCGCCGCCGCCCTCGCCCGCATGCAGGACCGCTGCCTCCACCGCTATCCGGCTCTGTATGGCAGCGACGATCGCATCCAGGCCTGCATGGCCGAGCTCGGCGTTCCCCTAACCCGCCACCCGGGCTTCCACCAGTTCGACGTCTACGGCAACCTGCTCGGCCTCCTCGCCGCGCACCCCGTGGCCCCGCTCGTCTCCCTCCACCACCTCGACGTCGTCGAGCCCATCTTCCCCAACGCCCCTTCCCGCTCCGCCGCCCTCCGCCGCGTCTTTGACGGCCCCGTCCGCCTCGACTCCGCGGCCATCTTCCAGCAGTCCATCTGCTACGAAGACGGCCACCTCTGGACAGTGTTCGTATCCTGGGGCTTCGCCGTCCAGCTGGTGCGGGGGGTCATCTCCCCCCGGGAGATTGAGATGCCCGCACGAACCTTCCTCAACTGGTACCGCCGCGCCGACTACACCGCCTACGCCTTAAACACCCGCCCCGTGGCTCGCCACCCCTGCCAGAAGCCCTTCGTGTACTACCTCTCCTCCTCCCGCTACGACGCCGCCCGTAGCACCACCGTCACTGTATACGAGCGTCACCGAGATGTCCACCCGGCGTGTCGCTGGAAGACAGACAACCCCTCAGCCTTCGTCGACCGCGTCGTCGTCTACAAGAAGCCCGACCCTTCTCTCTGGGACAGGGTAATGATATTAAAATAAAATATCATACTTACTCATATATATTAATTAACGTCATTGTTTGATTCGAGTTGGTTAAATATATATTATGATGGATAGTGTTTGATGAAATGCTTCTTCTTCTTCTTCTTCTTGCTGTTGTTTGTAAAATGGGCAGGCGCCGAGGAGGAATTGCTGCAGGGTGGTGTCGTCGCCGAAGAACGCGAAGAAGGGGAATAAGACGATGACAATTGATGTGGGCGTTTGCCGGGATGGCGAGTTTAGTGAGATATAGTTACCTTCATTTCTCCTTCTCGCTCTTACTTCGTAGATCTTTTTCATTTTTTTTTTCTTTTTTAGTCTTTCTATTGTTTTGGTATATATTGTCAAATTTTTTAGAACTTTTGGTGATTCTTGGCCTGGAACGGGGGACGGGACATACGACGATGACACAAAGTAGAGGATGAAACTTGAAAGAAGGGCAGAGAGATATTCGTCTTTGTATATTTTTCTTTGCCGTTATCTAGCGGCAGGGTCAAGCACGTCGCTTATGGCTCAATCTATATTCTATTTCTCAGTGCTTGCCAATAGATTCAGGCAGGCAGTCACGAGGGAAGGAAAATTTCCCGTGACGCCGGTGGATGCTCTGGGTCCAGCCTTGCTTCCAAGGATGCAGTTAACCATTCTAGTCGTATAAAGGAACAAGTGGGTCACAGCACGGCTTTTCCTGGCAAATGAAAAAGATCTCCAGGATTATAATCATTCAGAAATCAAATCAAAAACGTGAGGCCTCCTACTGAGAAAACAAAAAGATAAAGGTGAACGGGATTCATTCCATAACTACATACCTATATCTGTATTTTTGTTTATTCGAAACTTCTTCCTTTTACCAAAAAAAAAAAAAAAAAAAATTCTTCCATCGCATCCTCACATCATCACATGTGAGGAGACAAAGTTGAAGAGAATGTAATGTGTATCTAAGAAAAGGAAGTATACGTCGAACTGCTAATAGAGAGAAGGAAATTTAAGAGATGTTGGCTATGCGGTGGGGAGTGGCGTGCGTGAGAGAGAGAGAGAGAGACGGAACAAAAGCTGGGGCGCGGGAGGAGGGGGATTGGGCGGTAATTTGGTAAATGTAAGGTGGGATGGGAATCAATGTTCGGAACTTGGGATTCCTTCTGGGACCTCCAAAAGGTTGCCGTCCTTGTCTGCCTATCAGCCGTTGATTGTGGTGGCAATAGTACGTTGTCTTTTAGTCAGGATGCATCCACGTGGCTGTTGTTCGCTTACGGTAGCATTATGTTAGCCAACTCGCGAGCCCCAATATTTGTAGCCGAGTGCGGAAATTTGGTGGTGGGAAAAGCCCCATAAAAGTAAGGTATCGCCCCCAAGCGAGAAGTCCGTGATCGTGACCCTACGGGTTCATAGGCATGTGCTTGTCGTTTGGCTAAGAGCGTGTCAAGTCGGAACTTCTGCCTTTTTTTTAAAAAAAATATTTAAGTTTGAAATTTAATTTTCTAATCTTAAATTTTTTTTCTTAAAAATTATTTAAAAAACACTATATTTATATTTAAACCTTTTTATTTTACAAATTACAAAAATATTTTTTTTTGACAATACTAAATACGTTCTGTCTATATATATTTTTATACATACAAGTCAGAAGAAATACTGTTCCTGTTGTTGTCAATTTGCCGACCCTAAAGTCTTTTTTTTTTTTTTTTTTTTCTGGGTACAAGATCTTTCTCAATTTGCCGATCCAAAAGATTTTTTTCTGGGTACAGGATCCTGAAGAATATATTTATTAAAGTATTATATTGATATGATGTTTTAACTAGAGTCACCTGTCAGATCATTGCTCAATTTTTCGAGTTAACGTGACATCAATTGTCTTGTAAATAACGACGCTAGTGCAATATCGAGGAGTGCAAATGGAAGCGTGGGTTAAGACCTTTCCCCAGAAACGAAGTTTGGAGGCAATTTATGATTCGTTCCTGCTCTCCAATGATGACCCAGGTGGCTTGGTTTTCTTGTCGCTGTGGAAAGGTCGAGCGGGATGAATGCGTAGTTGGTTAAACATAACTAAGTGGTGCAGCTGTGCGTAGCTACTGCGTCAGTCTATACTCCAGATTCTGTTCATATCAAGATAGTGTCGAATGGATAAAATATTTGAAAAATTAACTACCTTCCCTTGCGGAGGAAGACATGATTATTATTCATTAACTAGTCAAAATCTTCCTAAAACGAGGATAAGGATTTTTTCCTAAGTTTATCTGTTAACCACTCAAAATCTTTATAAAACGAGGATAAAGATTTTCTCCTAAATTTATCTTTTAACTAGTTAAAATCTTTATATGATAAGGATAAAGATTTTGCCTAAGTTTATCTGTTAACCAGTCAAAATCTTCGTAAAACGAGGGTAAAGACTTTTTTCCTAACTTTATATGTTAACCGGTCAAAATCTTTATAAAAGCAGGATAAAGCTTTTTTCCAAAGTTTATCTGTTAACCAGTCAAAATTTTTACAAAATAAGGATTAAGATTTTTTTCCTAAGTTGATCTGATTAAAATACTTTTTATTTAAAATTTAATTCTTCATCTAGGCTTACTTGTGTCCAACCACATGCAATATACATTTCCAAGATAATATAAAATATTAAATTATGGTATATATACATATGAGTAAATTACAAAAACTTTCTTTATTTATACTCAATAATTTGTAAAAATCTATATTATATCTAGTTAAATTAATGATATTAGTTAACTATTTATCTCTAATAAAAAATTAAAAAAATTCAATGAGTGGGAAGAAAGATACGCACATTTTCTTATATCCTTGGATGGATGTCACGTTATTTAATTTTTTTTTGAATTGGCATTTAGATCCCATTTAAGGTTAATATTTGACTAATGTTATGTTAAGTTAATTCTTCATCTAGGCTTGCTTGTGTCCAACCACAAGAAATATACATCTCTAAGATAAAATAAAATATTAAATTATGGTGTGTATATATATATATATATTAGACTTCGATTGATTGAATTTTAGTTCATATATGATCGAATTTTCAGTCTTTGAATTAGCATGCATATTCAAAAATAAGTACCTAAGAAGATGCATCTTCGAATTGAAAAAATAGGATTGAAAACTGTTGGGGATAAATTCCGCTCCTGCCGAAGCCCGGCCCGACGCTCAGCCCAATGTAACCAGTAGCCGCTGAAGAGCTTTAGCGCCAGGCGCCAGGCCGAGCCCCTACCACGGCCGAACTGCCTAGAGGCCGAACTCCCCTGCGCCAAGGTCCGGGCCGAACTGCCTAGAGGCCGAACTCCCCTGCGCCAAGGTCCGGGCCGAACTGCCTAGAGGACGAACTCCAACCGCCAGCCGAACTTCCTGACGGCCGAGCTCCTTGGACTCCAAGCGGCTGGACTTCTTCGGGAGACGGACTCCTCCCAGACGCCCGTTCGGCCATCCGAGCTCCTCCCGGGTTTTCCCTTCAGCCGAACTCTCCTACGAGCCCGAACTCCTTCGGACCCCACGGCCGAACTCCTTCGGACCGACCCCAGGCGAGCCCATGCAGCCGAACTCCTTCGGACTTCCCACGGCCGAACTCCTTCGGACCGACCCCAGGCGAGCCCATGCAGCCGAACTCCTTCGGACTTCCCACGGCCGAACTCCTTCGGACCGACCCCAGGCGAGCCCGTGCAGCCGAACTCCTTCGGACTTCCCACGGCCGAACTCCTTCGGACCGACCCCAGGCGAGCCCGTGCAGCCGAACTCCTTCGGACCGAACTCCTCAGCGAGCCCTGGCCGAACCAACTAGCAACCGAAGTCCTTCAACTGGCCAGCCGAGCTTCTTCGGGCCTCTCAGCGGTCGAACTCCTCGGCAACCGTCCCGCCGAACTCTACAGATGGCCGACCCTTCAGCCAGACGAACTCCCCCAGCTTCCCCCTCGGCCGAACTCTGTTACAAGTCCGAACTCCATTGGACGAACTGTCGCCTGCAGCAAGACCGGACGGCGCCTTCCTCTCCGTACCGGACTCCATGCGGCCGACGACTCGCCAGTATGGCTCCCACGACCTACCGGACGACGCCTTCCTCTCCGTACCGGACTCCATGCGGCCCACGGCTCGCCGGTATGGCTCCCACGATCTACCGGACGACGCCTTCCTCTCCGTACCGGACTCCATGCGGCCCACGACTCGCCGGTATGGCTCCCACGATCTACCGGACGACGCCTTCCTCTCCGTACCGGACTCCATGCGGCCCACGACTCGCCGGTATGGCTCCCACGATCTACCGGACGACGCCTTCCTCTCCGTACCAAACTCCATGCTGCCCGACGACTCTCTGCCAGACGGCACAGCCGTCACCATCAACTAAGCTCCGCTATAAAAGGACCCCTCCCGACATACTAAGGCTAAGCTCTCTGAACTCTCGACTCTCTAAGCTCTCCTCCACATCTCTAAGCTCCGGAACTCATTCCGAGCACTCCATTACTGTTGGCCGGAAACTAACTTGACCGTCGGAGGGTCCTGCCGGAGCCACCACCCCACCGGTTCCGGACGGGACTTCGTTTTGCAGGTCCCCGGCGGCGCCCAGCGGCCTCGATTGCGGCGACCTCCGGCGGCGACGGATTTCTGCACCAACAGATTGGCGCTAGAAGGAAGGGCTTGAACCTTCGAGGTTCCCTTGTTCTTAAAGGAGTGCTCGGCGACGATTTCCTTCCCCTGCTCCGGATCTCTCTCTCTCCCTCTTCAGTATTCCTTTTCTGGAAAGAAAAAAATGCCCCCCAGAAGAGCCTCGACCCGGAGGTCGGCAGCCTCCGCGGCCCGATCCCGTTCGGGTCCGTCCGCTCCCACTCCGGCCCCGGCGACACGGGCCCGCTCCGTACTCGCGGTAGATGCGGAGCGGTTCGACCTGCTTGCCCAGCAGGTCCGCGATCTTACGGAGGCGGTGCGGGCAGGTGCAGGCCACGCATTCGCGAGGTCCGGCGCCCACTCGACCGGCGCGGGGTTCCCCGGAGCCCGGGAACCCAGTCCAGGAGCGACCGATGTGGGCTACCCGACCTCCGGCCCTCGGGAGAGAAGGGCAGCCGGCAAGGAGCCCCTGCTCGGACCGCGGCTCGACCCAGGGAGAGGCTTCGCACACCTATTCCGCGAGAAGACCTTGGGGATTAAGGATCGCGAAGACTTTCCTGGATCAAAGGCTCTTGGAGATGGGACGACGCATAGAAGAACTTCGTCATACTCCTTCCTCCCGCGGTAACGATATTTGCACTGATCCTCCCTTCTCACAGAAAATTATGCAGGAACAGGTACCGCCGAACTTCAAGCTCCCGCATTTTGAAAGCTACGATGGGACCACCGACCCGGTCGACCATTTGGAGGCCTTTCAGGACGACGATGTTGCTCCATGGCGCGCCTGATGCCATTTTGTGTCGGGCTTTCCCTTCTACCCTCAAAGGAGCGGCCAGGAATTGGTACTCGGCGCTTAAGCCGGGCACCATCCTGTCGTTTGACCAAATGAGTCAACAATTCGCGGCCCACTTCGTCAGCAGCAAACGGCCGCGCAGAGGCTCGGATTCCTTGTTGGCCATCAGGCAAAAAGAGGGGGAACCCATCCGGGCTTACGTCACCCGGTTCAACGCTGCCGCGCTGGAAGTCCGGAACCTGGACCAATCAGTTGCTATGGCCGCGCCTCAAGGGCGGCCTTCAGAAGAACGACCTGTTGTTCTCCCTGGAAAAGAAATATCCCAGGGATTTCGCTGACATGCTAGCTCGGGCCGAAAGCTATGCCCGGGCAGAGGAGGCTTTTGAGGCCAAGGATAATGAAGCTCGCGACAAGCGACGAGTAGGCAGAGCGGGAAGGCCCGCCGAAGAAAGAAAGCGCACCGAAGCTTGGCCGCGCTCCCGAACTCCCCCTGGTCGCGGGCGAGCCCGGACTCCACCTCAGGCTCGGGGGCGGGAAGCCACCGACGGAAGGGCACACCGAAGTCCCCCCCGACGCCGAAGTCCCCTCCGGCGCCGAAGTTCCCCCCGGCGCCGAGGTTCTCCCCCGCGACGAGGTTCATCTCCGCGCCAAGGTTCTCCCCTCCGACGGCGTTTTCACAGCTACGCCCCCCTCAACGCCCCGAAGGCTCAAGTGCTGCTGGAGATCAAGGGACGACTTCCGGAGCCGGAGAGGAATGCGTTCCCATCCCAGAAAACGCAACCCCAACAAGTTCTGCCTTTACCACCGTGACCACGGTCACGATACCGAGGAGTGCATCCAGCTCCAGGACGAAATCGAGGAGCTGGTCCGGCGGGGCAGGCTTGGCCGATTCCTGCAAAGACAACCTAAAGAGCGGGAAGATCGGCCGAGAATGTTGCCGCCGGATGGGGAGGATCGGCAGGAGGATCCGGCCGCCTCTTGGCGTCATTAACACCATCTCGGGAGGACCGCAGCGGGGAAAGACCGACGAATCCGAGGGACCGGCGAAAGAGGCAGAGGACCTCGGAGCCCGTGACCTTCACCGAAGGCAGACGCCCAAGGGGATCCGATTTCCACATAACGACGCGGTTGTAATCTCTTTAAACGTCGCTGATTATGATGTACGCCGCGTTTTGGTGGATAATGGAAGTTCGGCGGACATATTGTTTTACGATGCCTTCTTAAAAATGTCCCTACCTGACACCCGCTTAGGACCTGTAAATTCCCCCCTGGTAGGGATTTGCCGGACACGCCGTTCCGGTCGAAGGCATGGTGACTTTGGCGGTGACGGCGGGCCAATCCCCAAAATTGGCCAAGGCGCGGATCGACTTTCTGGTCGTGAAGGACCCCGTCCGCCTATAATGCAATCCTTGGGCGACCCGGCCTAAACGCACTACGGGCGGTAGTGTCAACCTACTACTTAAAGATGAAATTCCCGACGAGCCACGGAGTCGGCGAGGTCAGAGGAGACCAAGGCCCTGGCAAAGTACTGCTACTCAGTCGCCCTGCGCGAGGGAGACCGGCCCGACCCTTGCCTTGTTGATGGACTGGACGTCCGCGACGACCTCACTGAAGAACGGGGCGAACCTGCGGAAGACCTCGTCCCTGTGTCCTTACACGACGGAGACCCGGGGCATGAGGTGCGGATCGGCTCCAACTTGGCGGCCGAGGTTAGGAGGACAGCTCGTCGCTTTCCTCAGAAGGAATGCGGACGTCTTCGCCTGGGCCCCAGCGGATGTACCAGGGATCGACGCCGATGTTATAGAACATCGGCTGGCCATCGACCCAAGGCACCGACCCATCAGAGAAAAGTTACGCCACCAAGCCCCAGAGAAGACAGAAGGCGGTAGCCGAAGAAGTGGATAAGCTCCTCGAAGCCGGACTCATCCGGGAGGTCAACTATCCGACCTGGGTCTCGAACGTGGTCCTCGTCAAAAAAGCAAACAACAAATGGAGGATGTGCGTCGACTTCAAGAAGCTGAACAAAGCCTGCCCAAAGGACAGCTACCCCCTGCCGAGGATCGATCAGCTGGTGGACGCAACCTCGGGCCACGAGCTCCTCACTTTTATGGACGCATTTTCTGGTTATAACCAGATACGCATGGCGCCCGAAGGATGAAGAAAAGACCACCTTTATTACTGACCGAGGTCTCTATTGTTACAGGGTCATGCCTTTCGGACTCAAGAATGCAGGAGCCACCTACCAGCGCTTGGTCAATAAGGTCTTCAAGGGGCAGATCGGCCGCAACATGGAGGTGTACGTGGACGACATGCTAGGTCAAAAGCCGAGCCTCGACAGGACCACCTCGCCGACCTTGAAGAAACTTTCGGTGCGCTTAGGAGGCACAAGATGAAGTTGAACCCGACCAAATGCGCCTTCGGCGTGACCTCCGGAAAATTTTTAGGATTCATGGTGTCGAGACGCGGAATCGAGGCAAATCCCGAGAAAATCCGAGCCATCCAGGAGATGACTGCCCCGAAAACAATTAAGGAAGTTCAGCGCCTGGCTGGGAAGGTGGCGTCCCTGAACCGCTTTGTCTCGAGGTCGGCCGAGCGGTGCCTGCCTTTCTTCCAGGTCCTCAGGCGACCGAAAGATTTTTGCTGGACAGCGGAGTGCAAACAGGCATTCGAGGAGCTTAAAAACTACCTCGGCGCGCCCCACTGCTGGCAAAGCCCGAACCTGGAGAAGGGCTGCTCCTATACCTAGCTGTCTCTCCAATGGCCCTGGCGGCTGTCCTGGTCAGGGAAGATGCGAAGGCGCAACAACCAGTCTACTACGTGAGCCGAGCCTTGAGGGACGCGGAGACCAGGTACTCCAAGTTAGAAAAACTAATTTACTGTCTTCTGATCGCAGCCAGGAGGCTCCGACCTTACTTTCAGGAGCATACCATCAACGGTCCTCACGGACCAACCAATAAGAGCCGTCCTCCACCGAGCAGACGCTTCAGGAAGAATCGCCAAATGGGCGATCGAGCTCACGGAGTTCGACATCAATTACCGGCCCAGGCCATCGATCAAGGCTCAGATACTGGCGGACTTCGTGCTGGAATGCACCGCACCAGTTGAAGCCGAGCTTGAATCAAGCGAGACTATCATCGGAGGGAGACCAGGCCCCAACGAAGCCGAGCTGTGGCGGTCGAGCTTCCCTGAAGAAAGGGCCGACCTTCTTGAAGGCGCCTGGGTTCTGCATGTGGATGGCTCATCCAACTCTAGCGGGGCCGGCGCAGGGCTGGTCCTGGTTAGCCCCGAGGGGATCGTCACCGAGTACGCATTGCGCTTCGAGTTTCCCACAACCAACAATGGGGCCGAGTATGAAGCGCTGATAGCCGGGCTGCAGATAGCCAGGGAATTGAAGGTGGGTCGGCTTCAAGTCTATAGCGATTCCCAGTTGGTGGTCGGTCAGGTCGGCGGCAGCTACGAGGCGCGGGAGGAAAGCATGGTGATGTACCTCGGGAAGGTGAAGAACTTAATACCAGCCTTCGACAGCTTCGACATTCGGCACATCCCAAGGACCGGGAATACAAGGGCCGACCTCCTCTCCAAGTTGGCCACCTCTGCCCCGGCCGAACTACCAAAAGAGGTGTTTCTGGAAACTCTGAAGTGCCCGACCACCGAGGAACCTCAGGCCGTCCTGCGGACGGACTTCGAGCCCAGCTGGATCGATCCGCTGATCGCCTACCTCGAAGAAGGGGTCCTCCCTCACGACCGGAGAGAAGCTCGGAAGCTCAGGAGTCAAGCCTCCCGCTACGTCTTGTACGAGGGCAGGTTATATAAAAGGTCGTACTCCCTCCCGTTGCTGAGGTGCCTCCGACCCTCTGAGGCCTGCATCGCGCTACAGGATGTCCACGAAGGACTCTGCGGAAGTCACGCGGGAGCCAGATCCCTATCGCAAAGACTACTTCGGCAAGGGTACTACTGGCCAACCCTACTTCGTGATTCCACGGAATACGTGAAGAGATGTGACCGCTGCCAGAAGAACGCCAGCGTGCAAAGGCAGCCGGCATCCGAACTCACTCCGCTCACTGCACCCTGGCCCTTCGCGCAGTGGGGGATGGACATCCTCGGCCCCTTCCCAACGGCGTCCGGACAACGGAAGTTCCTCCTGGTCGCGATTGACTACTTTACCAAGTGGGTCGAGGCGGAACCACTAGCGAAGATCACCGAGGCCAAGGTGCAGGACTTCGTCTGGAAGACGCTGATCTGCCGGTTCGGTCTGCCCCGAGCCCTCATAACCGATAATGGGCGACAGTTCGCTGGAGCCCGGTTTGCCGAGTTCTGCGAAGGACTAAACGTCTCCCACCACTTCACATCGGTGGCTCATCCGCAAGCCAATGGGGAAGCCGAAGTGACCAATCGGACCCTGCTGCAAGGCCTCAAAACGAGGCTCGACAGGGCAAAGGGGGCCTGGGCAGACGAACTCTACCACGTCCTCTGGGCATACCGAACAACGCAGAGGGTACCGACCGGCGAGACGCCCTTCGCCTTGGCCTTCGGCACCGAGGCAGTCATCCCGATCGAGCTCAAACTTCCATCTGCTCGAATCGTGGGCTTCAACGAGCAACTCAACCCCCAGGACCTCAGAGCCAACCTCGACCTTCTAGAAGAAAAGAGGGAAGCGCAGCCCGCATCCGGATGGCCACCTACCAACGGAAGGTGGCTCGGTATTACAATTCCAGAGTCAAAAACAAGGCGTTCAGAGTTGGGGACTTTGGTGCTCCGACGAGCAGCCGTCTCTCAGCCCCAGAGTCAAGGGAAGCTCGTCCCAAATTGGGAAGGTCCGTACGAAGTGGTAGAGGTCGTCCGACCTGGAACCTATCGCCTAAAGGAGCTCGGAGGACTAGCGCTTCCCCGACCTTGGAACTCAGAAAACCTGAGAATGTACCACCAATAGTTTCCCTCAATAAAACCTTGTTGCTCGACACTATCGTTTCAGGGTCGCTGAAAAAAAAAAAAAAAAAAAAAAAAAAAAGAGAAGAAGCGAGCGGAAATGTCCCGCTAGGAACGGGAGGAGAACCTCGTCCTAGCGTGAGCAAAGTCAAAGGCCCCGTTCGCAAAGGACGGGATGGGGGGAGAAGCGAGGACGACGGTCCTCATGTGCCCCCACAGCCGGCTAGGAACAGGAGGAGAACCTCGTCCTAGCACGAGCAAAGTCAAAGGCCCCGTTCACAAAGGACGGGATGGGGGGAGAAGCGAGGACGACGGTCCTCATGTGCCCCCACAGCCGGCTAGGAACAGGAGGAGAACCTCGTCCTAGCACGAGCAAAGTCAAAGGCCCCGTTCGCAAAGGACGGGATGGGGGGAGAAGCGAGGACGACGGTCCTCATGTGCCCCCACAGCCGGCTAGGAACAGGAGGAGAACCTCGTCCTAGCGTGAGCAAAGTCGAAGGCCCCGTCCACAAAGGACGGGATGGGGGGAGAAGCGAGGACGACGGTCCTCATGTGCCCCCACAGCCGGCTAGGAACAGGAGGAGAACCTCGTCCTAGCGTGAGCAAAGTCGAAGGCCCCGTCCACAAAGGACGGGATGGGGGGAGAAGCGAGGACGACGGTCCTCATGTGCCCCCACAGCCGGCTAGGAACAGGAGGAGAACCTCGTCCTAGCGTGAGCAAAGTCGAAGGCCCCGTCCACCAAGGACGGGATGGGGGGAGAGGCGAGGACGACGGTCCCCATGTGCCCCCACAGCCCGTTGGGAACAAGAGGAGAACCTCGTCCTGACGCGAGCGAGGTCCAAGGCCGAGCCCCAGAGTCTACGGCAAGCTTCACTGCAGAAGACGAGGTCTCCTTCAGACCTCAGCTTCAACTTCGGTATCAGCATCAGCGGGAGACGGGATCTCCCCCAAGCGATCATAACCTTGACTGCAAAAGAGGAGGTCTCCCCCGAATCGACTTCGGTTGATGAAGGCAATGTCAACTCCGACCCTGACTGACACGGGGGGCGACACTTGACTCCGGCCTCAACGTCGGCTTCACCAATTTTGGCTGGAAACGAGT
This sequence comes from Cocos nucifera, assembly GCA_006176705.1. NCBI lineage: Eukaryota > Viridiplantae > Streptophyta > Magnoliopsida > Arecales > Arecaceae > Cocos > Cocos nucifera. Next base: position 1,842,626 of record QRFJ01000042.1, on the reverse strand, counting down.
CCCACTTCAACTCCAAACACCGACTGGGGATGAGGCCTCCCCCAAGCCTCAGCTTCAACTTCAGCGTCAATATTGGCTGGAGATGAGACCTCCCCCGAGCTTCAGCTGCAACAAATGCGGAGCCTGGAAGGAAGACTTCGGCAGTCGCCTGTTTTGGTACTCCCTTCCTTCAATTTTTGAACTCGGGAGTGGGGGGGCTATTGTTGGGGATAAATCCCGCTCCTGCCGAAGCCCGGCCCGACGCTCAGCCCAATGTAACCAGTAGCCGCTGAAGAGCTTTAGCGCCAGGCGCCAGGCCGAGCCCCTACCACGGCCGAACTGCCTAGAGGCCGAACTCCCCTGCGCCAAGGTCCGGGCCGAACTGCCTAGAGGCCGAACTCCCCTGCGCCAAGGTCCGGGCCGAACTGCCTAGAGGACGAACTCCCACCGCCAGCCGAACTTCCTGACGGCCGAGCTCCTTGGACTCCAAGCGGCTGGACTTCTTCGGGAGACGGACTCCTCCCAGACGCCCGTTCGGCCATCCGAGCTCCTCCCGAGGTTTTCCCTTCAGCCGAACTCTCCTACGAGCCCGAACTCCTTCGGGCCCCACGGCCGAACTCCTTCGGACCGACCCCAGGCGAGCCCATGCAGCCGAACTCCTTCGGACTTCCCACGGCCGAACTCCTTCGGACCGACCCCAGGCGAGCCCATGCAGCCGAACTCCTTCGGACTTCCCACGGCCGAACTCCTTCGGACCGACCCCAGGCGAGCCCGTGCAGCCGAACTCCTTCGGACTTCCCACGGCCGAACTCCTTCGGACCGACCCCAGGCGAGCCCGTGCAGCCGAACTCCTTCGGACCGAACTCCTCAGCGAGCCCTGGCCGAACCAACTAGCAACCGAAGTCCTTCAACTGGCCAGCCGAGCTTCTTCGGGCCTCTCAGCGGCCGAACTCTACAGACGGCCGACCCTTCAGCCAGACGAACTCCCCCAGCTTCCCCCTCGGCCGAACTCTGTTACAAGTCCGAACTCCATTGGACGAACTGTCGCCTGCAGCAAGACCGGACGGCGCCTTCCTCTCCGTACCGGACTCCATGCGGCCGACGACTCGCCAGTATGGCTCCCACGACCTACCGGACGACGCCTTCCTCTCCGTACCGGACTCCATGCGGCCCACGGCTCGCCGGTATGGCTCCCACGATCTACCGGACGACGCCTTCCTCTCCGTACCGGACTCCATGCGGCCCACGACTCGCCGGTATGGCTCCCACGACCTACCGGACGACGCCTTCCTCTCCGTACCGGACTCCATGCGGCCCACGGCTCGCCGGTATGGCTCCCACGATCTACCAGACGACGCCTTCCTCTCCGTACCAAACTCCATGCTGCTCGATGACTCTCTGCCAGACGGCACAGCCGTCACCATCAACTAAGCTCCGCTATAAAAGGACCCCTCCCGACATACTAAGGCTAGGCTCTCTGAACTCTCGACTCTCTAAGCTCCCCTCCACATCTCTAAGCTCCGGAACTCATTCCGAGCACTCCATTACTGTTGGCCGGAAACTAACTTGACCGTCGGAGGGTCCTGCCGGAGCCACCACCCCACCGGTTCCGGACGGAACTCCGTTTTGCAGGTCCCCGGCGGCGCCCAGCGGCCTCGATTGCGGCGACCTCCGACGGCGATGGATTTCTGCACCAACAAAAACAAAACACGAGGCGCCTCTAGGTGCTGCTAAAAAAAAATTCAGGGATGAAAAAAAAGGCCTGCATCTGGAAAAAAAAAATGCCAACAGCCACCTATAGAAAGGAAAAAAAGCGCATGAAGGTGCTTGTAGGTGTCCTTTTTTTTATTTTCTAGAGAGACCTATAGGCTTTTTTTGTATTAGCAGGCTTATTTTTTTTCTAAAATTTTTTTTCAATGATAATGGCTAGTATTTTTTTTTAAAATCTATTTTTTAAAATTTTGAAGATGCATCTTTTTAGATGTTTATTTTTGAAGATGCGTGCTGATTCAATGATCGAAGATTCGATCGAATATAGACTAAGATCTAATGGATCGGGGCCTAATCTATTCATATATATATATATATATATTAGAGTAAATTACAAGAATTTTTTTCATTACATTTATACTCAATAATTTGCAAAAATCTATATTATATCTAGTTAAATTAATGATGTTAGTTAAACTATTTACCTCTAATAAAAAAAAAAATCCATCATGTTATTTAAATTTTTTTTGAATTAGCATTTGGGTCCCATTTAATGTTAATATTTGACTAATGTTATGTTAAGTTATTGATTAAAGTATTAGATAAAAATAAATCTTAGAGGGATATGAGCAATTTTTCAAACCGGATGTAAGTGTAATTCTTCCCTAATTAATCTAATGAGGTTTTTAATAATTTTTTTTACATTTTAATATATAATATTAAAATAATTTAATTTTTTTCTTATTTATTTGTAGATCTATATACACTTTTATCTGTATTTATGTACTATCATAGATATTGTAAATGTTGGGGATAAACCCCATCCCCATCGAAGTCTAGTCTGATGCTTAGCATAATATAACTGACAATTTCGGAGAAGCTTCGATCGAAAATTCTTCCTCCAACAGCCGAACCCCTCCAGCGAACGAACTTTTTTAAGACTTCAGCCGAACTACTTCTAGACTTCTCCTTCAGTCGGATTGCTCCATCAGCCAAATTTCTTCTAGATTTCTTCTTCAGTCGGATTCCTCCAGGAGCCAAACTCCTTCCAAATTTTTTCTTCAGTTGGATTCCTCTAGGAGCCGAACTTCTTTCGAATTTTTTCTTCGATCGGATTCCTCTAAAAGTCGAACTCCTTCTGGATTTCTCTTTCAGTCGAATTTCTTCAGAAGCCGAATTTCTTCCGAATTTCTTCTTCAGTTGATTTCTTCAGAAGCCGAACTCCTTTCGAGCTTCTCTTTTAGTCGGATTTCTCCATCAGCCGAACTCCTTCTGAATTTCTCCTTCAATCGGATTCCTTCAGGAGCCGAACTCTTTTCAGACATCTTCTTCAATCGAATTTCTCCATAAGTCGAACTCCTTTTGGACTTCTCCTTCAGTCAGATTTCTTCAGGAACCGAACTTCTTCCGAATTTTTTCTTCAATCGCGTTCCTCCAAAAGCCGAACTTCTATCGGATTTCTCCTTCAGTCGGATTTCTCCATCAGCCGAACTCCTTTCGGACTTCTTCTTCAATCGAATTTCTCTAGGAGCCGAACTTCTTCTGAATTTCTCCTTCAGTCAAGTTCCTTTAGGAGCCAAACTTCTTCCGAATTTCTCCTTCAGTCAAGTTTCTTTTAGAAATTCGAACTTCTCTGAAATTGATGTATATCAAAGCTCTTTACCAACCAATGCCTGCTTCCTTCGAACTTTAATTATTAAATCTCAACAAACGGTCACATCACGACAACGGACACTTCTCTCCATAACAAACTCCACATGATCCTGAGCGGCCCACTATCGGATGGTTACGACCGTCATTATTAATCTACTCCGGACTCCGTCTATAAAAAGGATCCTTCAGATACATTTTCTCTAAGCTCTCTTCTTCTTTCTAAAATTCTGTTGAATTCTTGTCTGAGCACTCAATTTCTATTGGCCAGAAGAGCTGAATTGATCATCGGAGGTCCCGCCGGAGCCACCACCACTAATTTCGGATGGAACTTTATTTTATAGATCACCGACGGCGATCTCTCTTTCCTCAATTTTAATTTAATCCGGCATCAATCAGATTCTGCACCAACAGTAAATAAATATTTTTATCTATTTATAGTCGAAATGTATTATATATTTATTTGTAATATGATTTTATTTTTTATTTATTTTTAAATAATGATAGTGAGGGAATAACAAATAGGTAGATTTTTCAACCTAATCTAAAAATACTTTATTACACCTATTTTTATTTTTTATTTATTTTTATCATATTTTTTTTTGATAATATCATTTTCTTATGCCTTTTGTAACGAGCTCTCTTAAATTTTTCTTATTTTATCACAAGCCGATATTTATTTTTTTATTTATTGTTAGAATGTAATTAATAAAACTTTTTTTTTTTTTGTCTAAAACTAAGGTTTTTCAAAAATTTATAACTCATATATTACTGTCATGAAGAAAATTAATATTTTGTTTTTGTAGAATATCATTACCAGGTAATATATATTATTATTATTATTATTATTATTATTAAAGTTTTTATGGCATTTATTATTGTATTTTCAAAATATTGGATCATGTTGTGAGGTGGATCCGTCGGATCTCATCGGACCACAATCCTGGAGAGCTCATTTTTCAAAGCACACTTGGCGACCACAATGACGATGCCAAATGGGCAACTGCACCACGGATAGGAATAAAGCGGCCTCAGCGACTTCAATCCGATGTGGACCCCAACTGATCTTCAAGTCATGACTTCACCGACCTTCGGGCCAAGACTTAACTAGCCTCCATGACAGGACTTCATGGATGATATGGACAATCCTCCACAATGTGATTTGGACCCAACTGACCTCCGGATCATGGACTCAAGCGGCCTTCGAGCCAGGACCACGCAGGTGGACATGACTGCGATCACTTCTTGACTGTGCTCTTATCTTGATCAAATCATCTGATTATATGGATTATTGTTGAATCTCCTAACACCCTCCAAAGGCATGAGGCTGGCAAATGTTTATAACTAATAAATTTGATAAGTCACTATCAAATTTGACAGGTGCATGCCTACTAGATGCTTATAATCGAGAGGCTATGAATTAGGATGCAACAAACTCCATGTCTATATAAAAAAATTTAAAAAAAATCCTAAGAGATACGTATAATGCGATACTTCATTTCGCTTGTAATTGAAAGGCCCTTCGCTGGACAATGGATTTCTTTTATAAGATCTCCGGCACCCGTCTTCCATTATCTTTTGAGGCGCTCTTAGCAGCACATTAGCCGTTCAGAATTTTAACATAGCATATCAAATAATGATTTGATTAATAAAAATTATTATTTTTATTTTAATAAAAATAATATTTTTTTAAAAAAATGGTGATAACTGATATTGACGTTACTAAAATCTTTTAGATAAAATATCAAAAAGAAGCCCGAAATTATGAATTTGGCACTCTAAAAGCCGAGGAACCATGATTGCCTTCAGAAACAAAGACAAAATATATGATCCACTCGGACTTTCTATGGATTCGCGAAGACTTTCAAGAGTGACTACTGAAATTTTATTTTATTTTTTTGTGGTTGATGAAGACTGAGAATACCTGAAGGGCAAGTTTTCACAATGCACAGGACGTACAGGGAGCACCAAGGAAGCGAATGAAGAAGGCGGTACTTTTTATCACTGGATTGAGCATCCAATGCATTGGGCATTTTAAACAGTCTGGATTACTGAAGGCTTTTTCTTGCGGTCAGAAAGTACGTGGTCAGTGGCGGTAACTGCTGCCTACGCTGTACCAATGCAAAGGGTGGGATCACTGCTGAAAACATATATATATATATATATATATCTGACATAGGATATTGGATTACCATATCTGTTTTCATATTTATTCAACAAACAAGAATATGATTACTACGTATATAAATATTAAAATATTATAAATAATTTTTATTTATAATATTTTAATAAATATAGTAATAAATAAGATATTAATGATACTTATATTTATTCTAAATAAGTATGTTGGTGCAGAATTTGATTGTCGTCAGATCGAGCTAGAGTGGAGGAGGACGAGATCGCCGTCGGTGACCTGCAAAATAAAGTTCCATCCGAAGCCGATGGGGGTGGCTCCGACGGAACTCTCCGACGGTCAAGTTAGCTCTGACCAATAGAAATGGAGTGCTCAGTATGGAGTTCGACAGAATTTAGAGGAGGAGATGAGAGCTTAGAGCTTAGAATAAGCATATCTGGAAGATCCTTTTTATAGGCGGAGCTTGTTGTAACTGCCTTGATTAATGACTGTCATAACCATCCTGATAAATGCCGATCGTGATTGACTTGATAAATGTCGATCGTGTTGTCTTGATAAATGACAATCATTATTGTTGTAATAATTGTAACCGTTCAGTAGTGGGATCGCATGTAGGAATCCGTCTGAAGGAATAATAAGTTTGGCTTCCGTAGAAGTCCGGCTGCTGGAGGAGTTCGAAAGAAATTTATCTTTCGTAGAAGCTCGACTACTGGAGGAGTTCGGCTTCCATAGAAGCCCAGCTGTTGGAGGACTTCGAAAGAAGTTTGGCTTCCATAGAAGCTCGGCTGGCTGAAGAGGTTCGATTGGGGCTCGGTCGCTGAGAAGTTCGGCTAGGTTTGTCCGTTGAGAAGTTCGGCTAGGTTTGTCCGTTGAGTAGTTCGGCCGCTGAATAAATTTGGCTGCTAGGAAGAGAATTTTCGATTGAAGCTCTTCCATGATTATCAGCTGCATTAGGCTAAGCTTCAGACTCGAATTCGGTGGGAGTGGGATTTATCCCCAACAATAGTTTCTCCACTTTCGAGTTCGAGACTCGAAGGAAGTGAGTATAAAAAGACGACTGCCGAAGTCCTACTTAAGGCTTTGCACCTTGTCTCTAGCCGAGGTTGAAAGTGTAGTTGAAGCTCGATGGAGATCTTGTCTCCTGTTGTTGTCGAGCATAATGGGGCCATCTTCGGAGCTTTCATTCCGTCTAAAATAACCGAGGCCTTCGACTTTGCTTACGTTAAGATGAGGTTCTCCTCCTGTCCCTAACGGATATCTCCTGCAGCCGAGATTGATGCAGGCACTCGGGGGAGATCTTATCTCCTGTAGTCGAGGTTGGCTCGGATCCTTGGGGGAGATCTTATCTCCTGCAGCTGAGGTTGTTGCAGGCGCTTGGAGGAGATCTTATCTCCTACAGCCGAGGTTGGTCGGGATCCTCGGGGGAGATCTTATCTCCTACAGTCGAGGTTGTTGCAGACGCTCGGAAGAGATCTTATCTCCTGCAGCCGAGGTTAGCCCGGACCCTCAGAAGAGATCTTATCTCATGCAGCCGAGGTTATTGTAGACCATTAGGCCTGATCTTCGACTTTGCTCATATGAGGATGAGATTCTCCTTTTGTTCCTAACGGGCTGTGGGGGCCTTCGACTTTGCTCATGTTAGAATGAGGTTCTCCTCCTATTTCTAATGGACTGTGGAGGCACATAAGGGCCGTTGTCAGGGCCTCTTCCCTCATCTCATCTTAAATGAATGAGGCCTTCGACTTTGCTCATGTTAGAACGAGGTTCTCCTTCTGTTCCTAACAGACTGTGGGGGCACATAAGGGCCGTTGTCAGGGCCTCTCCTCCCATCTCGTCTAAAATGAACGAGGCCTTCGACTTTACTCACGTTAGGACAAGATTCTCCTCCTATTTCTAACGGACTATGGGGGCACATAAGGGTCATTGTCAGGGCCTCTCCCTCCATCTCGTCTAAAATGAATGAGGTCTTCGACTTTGCTTATGTTAGGACGAGGTTCTCCTCCTGTTCCTAATGGACTATGGGGGCACATAAGGACCGTTGTCTGAGCTTCTCCCCCCATCTCGTCTAAGATGAACGAGGCCTTCGAAGCTCGAGAGAGATCTTATCTCTAGCCGAGGTTGAAGCTCGGGCGCTCGGAAGAGATCTTATCTCTAGTCGAGGTTGGCGCGGTCGCTCGGAAGAGATCTTATCTCTAGCCAAGATTGATTCGATCGCTCGGATGAGATCTTATCTCTAGCCGAGGTTGGCACGATCGCTTGGGAGAGATCTTATCTCTAGCCGAGGTTGGCGCGGTCGCTCGGAAGAGATCTTATCTCTAGCCGAGGTTGAAGGACTTTGACCGGCTCATGTTAGGATGAGGTTCTCCTTCTATTTCTAACACGGCCATTATTGACTGTTTCTTTCCTGTCATCACATAGTTTTTGCATAGTTTTTTGCATAGTTTTTACATAGTTTTTATATAGTTTTTTCTGTCATCATATAATTTGGAGCGAGCTCCTCTTGGCTTTGACGCTGGAGATGACGGATTGCCGAAGTACCAAACTCCTCCCAAATGTGGCATCAATGATTCGGGAGGCAATCGACCTTTCTGTTGTTCCTCCGTCATTGATAGTTCTGGCTATGGCAGCACCCTCGGTCGATCTTCTTCTGCTTCAGACTGGTGTCCGAGGAACCAACCTAGCTGGCCTCTTCTGATGAGCTCCTCGATTTCATCTTGAAGCTGAATACATTCTTCAGTGTCGTGGCCATGATCGCGATGATAGAGGTAGTACTTGCTTCGATCGCGCTTGTTTAGAGGTGATCGTAATTCTTCTGATCTTGGCAGCTAGTTCCTAATTTTTATCAGAACTTAAGCCTTAGAAGCACTGAGGGAGACGTAGTTGTGGAACCTTCTAGGAGGAGGACTTCTTCGCACCCTTTTATCGGAGCTTCCTTGATGACGAGCTCGAGGAGTTCGAACTCGCTTGTACCCGAGGGGAGTCCATGAGCGTGATCGAACTTCACTCGTCCCTCTATCGGTGGTGGGTTTATTAGACTCGTCCACCCATCGCTCTCCTACGACTTTTTCGTCTTTCAATTTGAAGGCTTCTTCCGCACGGATATATCTCTCGGCTCGGACTAGCAGATCGGTAAAGTCTCTAGGGTACTTTTTTTTCAGAAAAAATAACAAATCGTTCTTCTGAAGGCCACCCTTGAATACAGCCATTGCAACAGACTCATCCAGGTCCCGTACCTCCAATGCCGCGGTGTTAAATCGGATGACATAAGTTCGGATGGATTCTCCCTACTTCTACTTGACATTCATCAGGGAATCCAAACTTTGGCACGAACATCGGCTGCTAACGAAGTGAGCCACGAATTGATGGCTCATCTGATCAAAAGAGAAGATCGTACCTGACTTTAATGTCGAGTATCAATTTTTTGCTGCTTTCTTTAAGGTAGATGCGAAAGCTCGGCATAATATGATATCTGGTGTGTCATGAAGCAGCATCATAGTCCGAAAGGCCTCTAGATGATCAACCGAATTAGAAGTTCCATCATAGCTTTCAAGTTGAGGGAGCTTGAAGGTCGGTGGAATGGGCTCTTGCATAATTCGGAGAGAGAAAGGAGGATCAGTGCAGACATCATTATAATGAGCTGGGGCGACGTGGCGAGCTCCTCAATCCGTCGGTCCAACTCTCGCAGTTTGTGATTGAGGATGTTGTCTCGGTCACAGACTTTGGTGGGCTTCCGATTACAGATGGGGAAGGTCTCCTTCGGAGGAGAACCATGATCCGAACTTAGATCCTCTACTCTCCATTTTCTCTTCCTAACGGCGACGAGCATGCCCTCCATCGACGATGGGTTTTTTGGTGGAGTCATCATCGGAGGCTCCCACATGGCCTGTACCATCTCAATAAGATCCTGAACCCACTACATCAGTAGGTTAAATTACTCCGAATTCGCTATGGCTGTAGGTGGAGCTTGAGTTATCGAAGCTGGAGTGAAAATTGATGTATCTGGACGAGATCAGACTGCAGAGGCCATTGATCGCTGGGTCGAAGCTTTCCTGGGAGGCATTTCTTCTAGGAAGAACTCTAGATCGCTGCTGCACTCTTTTAAAATCAAGGAAATGTCAAGAAGAGAGGGCCCTCCTTCTAGCATCAAATCTGTTGGTGTAGAATTTGGTTGATGTCGGATCGAGATGGAGTGGAGGAGGATGAGGTCACCGTCGGTGATCGATAAAATAAAATTTCGTTCGAAGCCGATGGAGGTTGCTCCGGCAGGACCCTCCGACGGTCAAGTTAGCTCCGGCCAACAGAAATGGAGTGCTCAGTGTGGAGTTCGGTAGAGTTTAGAGGAGGAGAGGAGAGCTTAGAGCTTAGAGTAAGCATATCTGGAGGGTCCTTTTTATAGGTGGAGCTTATTGTAACTGCCTTGATTAATGACTGTCGTAACCATCCTAATAAATGCCGATCGTGATTGACTTGATAAATATCGATCGTATTATCTTGATAAATGACAATCATTATTATCATGATAATTATAACCATTCAGTAGTGGAATCGCATGTAGGAATCCATCTGAAGGAATAATAAGTTTGGCTTCCATAGAAGTCCGGCTGTTGGAGGAGATCGGAAGAAGTTTGGCTTCCGTAGAAGCTCGGCCGCTGGAGGAGTCCACAAGGAGTTCGGCTTTTGTAGAAGCCCAACTGCTGGAGAACTCCAAAAGGAGTTTGACTTCTATAGAAGCTCGATTACTGGAGGAGTCCAGAAGGAGTTCGACTTTCATAGAAGCTCGGCTGCTGTAGGAGTCTGGAAGGAGTTCGGCTTTTATAAAAGCTCGGCTGCTGGAGGAGAAGCTCAACTGTTGGAGGAGTTCGGAAGGAGTTCGACTTCCGTAGAAGCTCGGCTGGCTGAAGAGATTCGACTGGGGCTCGACCGCTGAGAAGTTTGGCTAGGTTTGTCCACTGAGTAGTTCAGCCGCTGAATAAATTGGGCTGCTAGGGAGAGAATTTTTGATTGAAGCTTTTCAATGATTACTAGTTGCATTAGGCTAAGCTTCAGACTCGACTTCGGTGGGAGCGAAATTTATTCCCAACAAAGTATATATATATAACTCGAGTATAAATCTGAGCAAAATTTGATTATTATTTTATAAAAAATAATATATATATATATATATGTTGGTGCAGAATTTGGTTAACGTCGGATCGAGTTGGAATCAAGGAGGCCGAGTTCGCCGTCAATGACCTACAAAATAAAGTTCCATTCGAAGCCGATGGGGGTACCTCCGATAGAATCCTTCGATGGTCAAGTTAGCTCTGGCCAACAGAAATGGAGTGCTCAGTATGGAGTTCGATAGAGTTTAGAGAAGGAGAAGAGAGCTTAGAGCTTAGAATAAGCGTATCTGGATGATCTTTTTTATAGGCAGATCATATTGTAATTGCTTCGATTAATGAATATCATAACCGTCTTGATAAATACCGATCGTGATTGACTTGATAAATGACAATCATTATTATCATGATAATTATAACCGTTCAGTAGTGGAATCGTCTGTAGGAATCCGTCAATAGTCTGTAAGAAGTTTGGCTTCCATAGAAGCTCGACTGGAGGAGGAGTCTGACCGCTGAGGAGTTTGACTCCCATAGAAGCTTGGCTGCTGGAGGAATTCAGAAGAAGTTTGGCTCCCATAGAAGTCCGACTGCTGAAGGAGTCCAAAAGGAGTTCGACTCCCGTAGAAGCTTGGTTGCTAAAGGAGCCCGAAAAAAGTTTGGCTTCCATAGAAGTCTGGCCGAAGGAGCTATCTGGGAGGAGTCCGACTCTTAAAGAAGTTTGACCACTGAGGAGTTCGATCGGGGCTCAATCGCTAATGAGTTCGGAAGGGGCTCATCCACTGAAGCTTTCCCATGACTGTCGATTATATTGTCCGCTGAGCATCCGACTGGACTTCGGTGGGAGCGGGGTTTAACCCCAATAATAGTTCCTCCACTTTCGAATTTTAAATTTGAAAGAAGGGAGTACTAAAATAGATAACTGTCGAAGTCATTTTTCGAGCTCCACACCCATTGAAGTCGAAGCTCGAGGGATCATATCTCCTGTAGCCTAGGTCGGCTCAGGGAGATCTCATCTCCTATGGCTGAGGTTGATATGGATGCTCGAAGGAAATTTTATCTCCAGCAGCCGAGGTCTGCTCGGGGAGATCTCATCTCTTATGGCTGAGGTTAATACGGACGCTCGAGGGAGATCTTATCTCCTGCAATTGAGATTGGTCCGGTCACCCAGGAGAGATCTTATTTTCAGCGATCGAGGTTGAGACGAGCCCTCGGGGGAGATCTTATCTCCTACGGTCGAGGTTGCCTCGGGGGAGATCTTATCTCCTACAGTCGAGGTTGAGACGAGCCCTCGGGAGAGATCTTATCTCCTACGATCGAGGTTGCCTCGGGAGAGATCTTATCTCCTACAGTCGAGGTTGATATGGATGCTCGGAGGAGATCTTATCTCCAGCAGCCGAGGTTGGCCCGATCGCTCGGAGGAGATCTTATCTCCTATGGTCGAGGTTGCCTCGGGGGAGATCTTATCTCCTACAGCCGAGGTTGAGATGAGCCCTTGGGGGAGATCTTATCTCCTACGGTCGAGATTGCCTCGGGAAAGATCTTATCTCCTACGGTCGAGGTTGATATGGGCGCTCGAGAGAGATTTTATCTCCAGCAGCCGAGGTTGGCCCGGTCGCTCGGGGAGATCTTATCTCCTACAGCCGAGGTTGCCTTGGGAAAGATCTTATCTCCTACAGCTGAGGTTGAGATGAGCCATCGGGGGAGATCTTATCTCCTGTGGTCGAGATTGCCTCGAAAGAGATCTTATCTTCTGCAGTCGAGGTTGATACGGGCGCTCGGAGGAGATTTTATCTCCAGCAGCCGAGGTTGGCTCGGTCGCTCGGGAAAGATCTTTTCTCCTAAAGCCGAGGTTGACTCGGTCGCTCGGGAGAGATCTTATCTTTAGTCAAGGTTGTCACGATCGCTCGAGAGAGATCCCATCTCTAGCTAAGGTTGAAGAACTTTGATCGGCTCATGTTAGGATGAGGTTCTCCTTCTATTCCTAACATGGCCACTATTGACTGCTTCTTTTCTGTCATCACATAATTTGGAGTGAGCTCCTCTTGGCTTTGACGCTAGAGATGACGGATTGCTAAAGTACCAAGCTCCTCCTAGACGTGGCGTCAATGATTCGAGAGGCAACCGACATTTCTGTTGTTCCTCCATCATTGGTGGTTCTGGCTATGGCAGTACCCTCGGTCGATGTTCTCCTACTTCAGACTGACATCCGAGGAACTGACCCAGCTGACCTTTTCTGACGAGCTCCTCGATTTCATCTCGAAGCTGAACATATTCTTCAGTGTCATAACCGTGGTCGCGATGATAGAGGTAGTACTTGCTTCGATCGTGCTTGTTTGGAGAAGATCATAATTGTTCTGATCTTGGCAGCTGGTTCCTAATTTCCATCAGAACTTGAGCCTTAGAAGCACTGAGGGGGGCATAATTATGGAACCTTCTGGGAGGAGGACTTCTTCACACCCTTTTGTCGGAGCTTCCTTGATGACGAGCTCAAGGAGTTTGGGCTCGCTTGTGCTCGGGAGGAGTTTGTGAGTGCGGTCGAAGTTTACTCGACCCTCGATCCATGGGTTTACTAGACTCATCCATCCACTGCTCTTCCGCAACTTCTTCGTTCTTCAATTTGAAGGCTTCTTCCGTACGAGCATATCTCTCGGTCCGAGCTAGCAGATCGACAAAGTCCCTGGGGTGCTTCTTTTCTAGAGAAAATAATAAATCGTTCTTTTGAAGGCCGTCCTTGAGCACGGCCATTGCAACAAACTGGTTTAGGTCCTGGACCTCCAATGCCATGATGTTAAATCAGATGACATAAGTTCGGATGAATTCTCTCTGCTTCTGCTTGACATTCATTAGGAAATCCAAACTTTGGCATGGATGTCGGCTGCTGACGAAGTGAGCCACGAACTTATGGCTCATCTGATAAAAAAAGAAGATCGTACCCGACTTCAATGCTAAGTATCAATTTTTTGCTGCTCTCTTTAAGGTAGATAAAAAAGTCTGGCATAATATGGCGTTTGGTGCGCCATGAAGCAGCATCATAGTCTGGAAGGCCTCTAGATGATCAACCGGATCAGAAGTTTCATTGTAGCTTTTAAGTTGAAGGAGCTTGAAGTTCGCTGGAATAGGCTCTTGCATAATTCAGAGAGAGAAAAGAGGATCAGTGCGGACGTCGTTATGATGAGCTAGGACGACGTGGCCGAGCTCCTCAATCCGTCGGTCCAACTCTCGCAGTTTGTGATTGAGGACGTCGTCTCGGTCATAGACTTTGGAGGGCTTCCGACTACAGATGGGGAAGGTCTCCTTCGGAGGAGAACCATGATCCAAACTTAGATCCTCTGCTCTCTATTTTTTCTTTCTAACGGCGACGGGCATGCCCTCCATTGGCGGTAGATTTCTTGGTGGAGTCATCGTTGGGGGCTGCCACATGACCTGTACCATCTCGATGAGGTTCTGAACCTGCTGCATCAGTAGATTAAACTGCTCCGAATCCACTATGGTTGTATGTGGAGCTTGAGTTATCGAAGTTGGAGCAAAAACTGATGTATCTGGATGGGATCTGGCTGCAGAGGCCGTTGATCGTCGGATTGAAGCTTTCTTAGGAGGCATTTTTTCTGGGAAGAACTCTAGATCGTTACTGAGCATTTCTTTAAGATCAAGGAAACCTCAAGAACAGAGAACCCTTCTTCTAGCGTTAAATTTGTTGGTGCAGAATTTGATTGACGTCGGATCGAGCTGGAGTCGAGGAGGATGAGGTCGCCGTCGGTGACCTGCAAAACAAAGTCCCATTCGGAGCCAATGGAGGTGGCTCTGGCAGGACCCTCCGACAGTCAAGTTAGCTCTGACCAACAGAAATGGAGTGCTCAGTGTGAAGTTCGGCAGAGTTTAGATGAGAAGAGGAGAGCTTAGAGCTTAGAGTAAGCGTATCTGGAGGATCGTTTTTATAGGCGGAGCTTGTTGTAACTATCTTGATTAATGACTGTCGTAACCATCTTGATAAATGCCGATCGTGATTGACTTGATAAATGACAATCATTATTGTCGTGATAATTATAACCATTCAGTAGTAGGATCGCCTGTAGGAATTCATCAACAGTCTGTAAGAAATTCAGCTTTCATAAAAGTCCGACTGGAGGAGGAGTTCGGTCGCTGAGGAGTTCGGCTCCTGTAGAAGCTCGACTGCTGGAAGAGTCCGGAAGGAGTTCGGCTCCCGTAGAAGTCCGACTGCTGGAGGAGCTCGGAAGAAGTTCGGTTTCCGTAGAAGTCCGGCCGAAGGAGCTGTCTGGGAGGAGTCTGACTCTTAGAGGAGTTCAGCCGCTGAGGAGTTTGGCCGAAGCTCAGTCGTTAATGAGTTCGAAAGGGGCTCGTCTGCTGAAGCTTTTCCATGACTACCGGTTGTATTGTCCGCTGAGCATCTGACTGGACTTCTATGGGAGTGGAATTTACCCCCAATAATATATATATATGTGTATATGTGCGCGCGCGTGCACGCGCGCACGGCGGGAGAATGATAAGTACCTTATATAGATAATTTATATAAATAGCTCTCAACGTTTTTATTGAAAAATGTGGCTAAATGGCCATAAGTATGATAATTGAGTTTCAAATGCAGGGAAACCTAAGGTATGATCTTAGGAATTTGCTACGGTTTGATAGACCTTTGGACTTAGGTCTTAGATGGGTGGTTTAGAAGAAATTTTCTCTTCGAAGACCTGTCTCTGTAACTGTAACTCCGATTTCTTGTAGGTTCTCCCAAGTCAAGGTGCTTTATCTTCCAAAGACAAGTGCAGTTGCTCATATCAGCTCTGCTCATATCATGAGCTGAGATTTTAAACTCCCCCCCCGCCCAAAAAAAAAATAAAATAAAATGCTGAACTAGCCCAAACAAACTTATTTATCATGAATAGCCTAAGAACATTATTAAAAAGATTTAGATTCATTGGGTGCTTAGATGTTTAATAATGATAATATTGTGCTGAAATTTTCTTTCTCGAAGAAGTTAGTGTCTCGAGATGTATATTTTTATAATTACTGTAGTAGTATTGGATCTCGACCATGAGCTGTAGATGCTGCTTATCGCATAGCTTACAGATTGGCGGCTTCCTTAGGCTGTTGCCTAAGCTTGCTCGTTCTGGCGAAAAGCTATTCCTTTTGACCTCAATCCTGCGTCCGGTGACAAGATATTGAGCCCAATGTTCACATCACCAGCACTCAGAACTCCCTCACCAAGATTATTCAGCCTCCTTGATCAACTGTTTCACACTGCCTGCCAAGAGCTATTAGCACCGCTGGTTGGCACCTCTCCACCACCCCCAACCCCTTCAAAGGAGAGGTTCCTGGTCCATCCTAAAATACTTTATTCCACCCTACCTTATAAAATACTTTTTTTTTTTTTTTTTTCAGAAAAGAAACTCCCAAGCCTGACAGGCTACTTAGCTTGCACATCCCCAAGCGTGGTCCGGGCCATCAGCTTGCATATCTCGAACTGTGGTGCGGGCCACTCAACCTGTCAGCATCTACTTTCACCAATGTATTGTTCCACCTTTCCAATGGGCAACCCCACAGGTCGGTGCTCTCAAATTCAACTTCCACAAGGCTTTTGGTCCCTCCTCCATGAGAGGTAGAGCGGGATGCCTCCATTGGAAACGTCAAAGGTGAATTCTCCTCGTTGGTCATGCAGGATTCTTAGCCAAGTCTAAAATATCAGCTGAGCTTCATTCTGTTTGGAAGAGTAAAGATGGGAAGGGGGTTGTATCTTTTGCGCAACTCCAAGCTTGAAGCATTTCGAACTCTTTCGTTCATCCATCTATGTAAATTTTGAAGCAAGCAGTGGACGATCCTTGATTCAACAATGGATCCGCAAGCAGGATGAATCCTTACTAAAAGATACAGCTTGAGTCCAAGCTTTTTACCTGCCATCATTAATCGAGTTATGGGCAAAGGAGACTTCTGGCTCCTCATCAGCTATCACAACAGATGAATTTGGAGTAACCAATGCACTTAATTATTGATTTTGCAAGAAACTATCAAATTTATGTTTGCAAAAGAAGGAATCTCCTAACGATTTTGGCTCTGGATCTAGCACGGTCAGCAGTCTAAGTAAATATATATTTTATATTCAAAAATATCATTCATCAGAAAAAAAAAAAAAAAGTTTTAAATTTATCTATCTATTAATAAAATTATTCAAGAATCTTTAAACATTTATGTTCCGAAAAGCTTAGCTAACAAAATTGGTAATCGGGTAATATTTTTTATAAAAAATATGCTTATCCGGCACTTCTTGTCGCCGCACATAGTCGGCAGCTGAGTGGCCCGAGGCCGGCCTCCGGTACCCATCTCCACGTTCTCGACACAGAGCTTTTCCGCCAACTTTTGACGGTTGCTCACGCCAACTCCGGCGTTCGGCTTTTCCAAAGAGCTGTTGATGGAGCTAGCCAGGCCGTTCATAAATTATAACTTATATTATCTAAAAAATTTATTAATTAAATCAGATTTGTTAAAAGTTGTTGGCGCATGGCTTCAAATCCATCGGAGAAATTCATGCTGAAAAGCCAATTTAAGATTGCATTGATCAAGATCATAGACCAACCTACAAAAAGAAGTCCAAGAACCAATCCATCTGAAAGTTGTTGGTGCATGACTTCAAATCCGTTGAAGAGATTCATATTGGAGAACCGATTCGAGGTTGGATCGATCAAGATCATGGACTAATCTACAAAAAAAAATAAAAAAACTGATGAAAAACTCTCCGATGCTTAAGTCAAATGAAGCCTTATCAACAGATAATAGTAATGGAAGACTGGAAGGCAGTATGAGGATATTTGAGTGAAAAGAGAGTTCGATATTCCTTCAGTGGAGAAATTGAGAGTAGATTTCAGCAAAGTTTAGGCCATGTAAATCTTGTACTTAAGCTTGCCTTCGGAAGGATCCACTATCCCTCTAAAAATGGAGGAATTTGCTTAGGCCTTAAAAAGAGTTTGTTAGGTCGTTAGTTAGTTTTGTCAGAGTGATCAGCCGAATACCAGCTGTTGGCCATTTGCCTTAGTGGCAATTAACTGTAATGTAGCTGGAGGATAGCTGTAATTTTGATTGGAGCATAGCTGGCGCTTAACTGATTTTTGGATCATGTCAAGGTCAATAAATTATCGATTTAGGTAGTATGACTAAGTTGGTGTTTTACCGATCTCGATATCAACTGGGGCAGCACACCTATAGTCGATGATATCAGTATTGTACCAATCTTGGATAATCAACTAGTCGCAGGAGACTGATCTCATACTCAAGTGGGTCACTGTTGTCGAGACTGGTACGCAACCGATCTTCTATGAGAGTCAGCTGTTGCTGGCCTTCAGGATGGTAAGAAATCAGTCTGATTACGTACGATCATCCTGAGATTGAATATCGATCTTAGGGTGCTGTGAGACTGGATATTTGTTGAGAGCTGTGAGCCACCAACCTAGACTTTATTGTCATTGGTGTACAATCGATCTGGTTCAATGACTTAACCAATTATGCCATCCGATTATGGTAAGGATTAATCTATGTTCGAGGTCGGTCTTTTATAGACCTAAGACTAAACACTTGTCATTTTTAGCGGTCATTTGGGACGACGATCTCTCTAATGATGCCACGTGGCTAGTCGGGATTATCCGTACTAACAATTGCTCCCCACTTTTCAAACTCGGAATAGGACTTCTTCCATGATGAGTGTGGAAAGTTATTTTTCAAAAAATACCCATTGGGTCTCCATGTCGAAAGTTATGCTGTGTGGCTGCCAAATTTAATTTTTTAATAAATTAAAGTGATAGGCACCTCATTCACCGTACCCATCATACCTGGCATTTAAGGAAGCATGATGGAGCGCGAAATCATCATTGGCTATTTTACTATAATACAAGTAACATGAGACATACGTCATTCAACTATTGGCTAGCTGAACCGCTACACAGACCAAGCCTATGTAACTTAATCAAAATAGATGTGCTAAAATGGCTTCTCTGCAATTTCTCTGGATGACTAACAAATGGCTCTCATCCAATAGTGAGCAAATTAATCTGGATCGGTGCCTTCCCTTATTTATAGGGCATTTGTCCATTCCACCATCATTCTATCTTTTTCTCTTTAGAGTGAAGATTTTGCAACCAGAGTTCTGAAGGTTTCCATGCATCCAGGCGGTCGGAGAAGAAGGTGGTTCCAGTGACTGTTGGAGGAAGGTCACCAGAGCTTACGAAGAAAGCTCCCCTTGTCCTTGGTAGATTTCTTCCTTCTTCTTTTTGGGCTCAAGGTCCTTTTTTGTCAAGGTTTCCTTCTTCCTTTTGCTACTTTTTTTTCCTCGGTCCTTCTTTTGTTTTTTTCGTTTCTTTTCTTAATCATGTCTTCCTAAGAAAGTACCTCTCTTGATGGCGGTAAGAGGGGGAGATAATCTCGGATGGCCATGATATTTGGACCACCCAATCTTAATTAGCCATTGAGGCAGGTAATCCATCTCAGGTAGCAGCAGAGCCCAGCACTTTCGGCCATGATGGTTCAAAGTCTCCGATAAGGAGATTTCTGGACTATTTTGGTCTAGATATTGAGCCTTCGATAATGATAGATGGTGATCTAAAAAGACTCAGGGAGAAGTATTTTATTTCTGAGAACTTTCAACTTATAGCTTCCAACCCGAGTGACTAGGTTACATAGCCCCCTGAAGGTGTGTGGCCTTCTACGATGAGTCATTTTGGTTTGGATTGTGTTTTTCTTTGCACCCTTTCATCTGCAATATCTTAGAATTCTATGGCTTACAACCGATCCAAGTTACTCCAAAAGCCATTAGGATCGTCTTAGTCTTCGTCATTTGTTGTAGCTTTGCTGCCATAGAGTCTACGACTTCTTTTTTAGAGCACCTTTTGTTTTAAAGAAATACCCCATAGAAAAAGGTTGGTGGTATTTCTCATCTTGACCTAATTGTAAGTTTGATCCTTTCCTTTTTTCCTCCATTTACGACTGGAAAAGCCATTTTTTCATTATTTCTTGTTGTTAAGAGCTAGCTGGGGTAGACTCTGGCTTAATTAAAAATTTCATAAGACTGTTCTTCCTGGGGACAAGGGGGCTTTGAAGAGCTGCTGGGTATGAGGGTGCCCAAGCTCAGCCAATTGGTGATGGATCAATCATTATTTGACTTTGGTATCAGTCACGTCTTCCTGCAGGGTGAGTTTGTTGCCCAAGTTTTTTTTTTCTAAATTTCAGGATAGCTGATGTTTGTCTGATCATCATATTTTCTTTAGTTATGGCAGCACTCATGAGGTTCGACCTAAAAAAATTGGCAGAGTGGAGAAAGAGGAAGCTGGAGCCCTCCAATCCTCCACCAACAAAAAGAGGAAAGGAGAAGGATGCTGCGGTCTCCTCCTCGGTTGCTCCCCAATCTGCACAAACTTTCACTACGGGGGGCACTAGTTATTAGTTCGGCGCCCGTCTGCACCCTCCCTTCACCTATGTCTTCTCTGATGTCCTGGAGACATCGATCATCTACCGGGATGGTTCGCCTACCACCCAAGGAGCAGGCCACTCGCTAGAGGTCCAGCTCAGCTATCATACCATCGAGATCTAGTCTATCAACCACACCGACCTTGGTGCCTGCTCTATAAGTTCGGTCCTTCGAAGGGTCGAAAGTTCCAATGGTTGATCCACCATCAACCTCTGCTGACCGAATTTATCTTGTCCAGGATTCCATACAAGACACATCGACACTCAGCAAGGACTAGCTCTATGCCATTATGCCGTAAATGGACTTGCATGCCCGCAAGATGGGCCTCAAGCCATATGAGCTGCTCAATCAAGGCTTCAGCAGCATTCTGGATATAAGGCCATTCCTTCTTTTTCTTCTATCTTTCTCTTTTTTTTTAGCATCAATTTTCTACTGATCTATGATCTTTTTTTTTTTTTATCAGGCCGCCTTATACTTTAGGCTGTTCATCGAGCATATGTTGTAGCTATTTGAGAATAAAAAGTTCTTGAAAGAAGGACTGCAGTTTGTAAAAGACTGTTAAAAGACAACGAAAGACAGAGCTGTCAAGAAGGTGGAGCTCACTAAGGGGTTGAAGAAGCAACTTCAGGAGAAACTTGCCAAAATAAAAGAGAAGAGTAAGGCCTTATTGTATTATCAAACAAAGATTAACGAGGAAGAGAAGAGGCTGCTGGAGCTACAGCAGGAGGT
Source organism: Cocos nucifera (assembly GCA_006176705.1). Classification (NCBI taxonomy): domain Eukaryota; kingdom Viridiplantae; phylum Streptophyta; class Magnoliopsida; order Arecales; family Arecaceae; genus Cocos; species Cocos nucifera. The sequence goes on along the minus strand of QRFJ01000042.1, from coordinate 1,821,865 downwards.
CTCCAAAATTCTCGATTTGGAGGCTAAGGTCAAGAAGTTAGAGGAGACGGTGTCTTCTTGAGACAACATGCTGGCTACTCATGACAAGATCCTTCTAACATACTAGAGGAATTTGAAGCACTGGAAGGTCACTTCTGCTCGAGCTGTGGAGGACTACAAATTCTCCAAAGCTTTTGAGGAGGAGGTCATGGAGGCTTTGGGGAAAGCCTTCGACAGTGGGTTCATCAACTGCAAGAATCTGATTGGGAAGCTCTTTCGCGACTTAGATTTGAGTGGTATTACCCAGGAAGTTAGCCTTGCTCTGGTATTGGAGGCGGACACCCAGTCAGCACCGAATGTGGGCTCCTACAGAAGCACCTTGCCTACCCTCGAGGCGCTCGCTGCTCCACTCCGCCCCAAAGTTGAGCCTTCAGCCCTCTTTGAAACCCCAACACTTGCTCCCGCCAAGTCTCTCGTGCTTGCATCGGTCGAGGTCGTAGCTATTGAAGTCATTTCTTTAGAGGATGATCCGACAGTCACTCCTATGAAGGTTCCTTAGGTAGATGCCTGATTTTTATACTTTTTCTCCTTTTTTTTTTATCCTTGTAACTTTTTTGTGTTAGCCTAGTTCAGGCTTTTATAAAGACTTTTATTAATGAAATGAAAATCTTCTTTTCTTAATATTGTTCATATATGTCTGACATCGGATATTTTCGATCTAATGTGCATTGCCATAATATGTTATAATTTCTTTTTAGAAATTTATTCTAAGTCATAACAGATAATAATTGATTTTGAATGGATGACCTTGGTTTTGTCCCGATGTAGATTATCCAAATATACAGAATCACGCCTTTCAATTAGTCAATAATTTTAAATGTCACTAAGTGGGAGTTTAGGGATACCTCCATCTTAGTTTGGTGATTGGAAGGTCGAACCTTCGCTTCATGAGAGTCCAACTAACTAGCTTCTGATTTTTTCTTTCGAATATTCATAAAGATTCGAGGCAACTCTGGCTGGGAGAATGGATGTTTATGATCTTGAAATAGTATCGATGTGGAGGTCGATACTGTTGAGTTTTCTAAACTAACATCAATCCGAAGATCGATATTTGATAGAAGTCCAATATAACATCAATTCGGAGATCGGTAATTGATAGAAATCCAATGTGAAATCGATCCAGAGATCGATAATTGTTAGAAATCCAATATAACATCGATTTGAAGATCGATAATTGATAAAAATCCAATACAACATCAATCTGGAGATCGGTAATTGACATAAATCCAATATAATATTAATCCTGAGATCGATAATTGATAGAAATTCAATATAACATCAATCCAGAGATCGATAATTATTAGAAATCCAATATAATATCAATTTAAAGATCAATAATTGATAAAAATCTAATATAACATTGATCCGAAGATCGGTAATTGATAAAAATCCTATATAATATTGATCCAAAGATTGATATTTAATAAAAATCTAATATAACATCGATCTGAAGATTAGTAATTGATAGAAATCTAATATAACATTGATCCGAAGATCTGTAATTATTAGAGATGGAGATCTTTTCTCCTGTGCCCTTTGGGGTTCTACCAATTTGAAAATCGATTTTAAGAATAAAGAAGATCTTATCTCCTACGCCTTTCAAGGCTCTACCGATCTGAAAATCGATTTTAATAATAAGAAAGATCTTATCTCCTATATCCTACCGATATGAAAATTGGTTTCAAAAATAAGTGAGCTTATCTCCTGTGTCCTTTTGGGCTCTACCAATCTAAAAATCAGTTTTAAGAAAAAGAAAGATCTTATCTCTTATGCCCTTCAGGGCTCTACCGATGTGTAAATCAGTTTTAAGAATAAGAGAGATCTTATCCTCCGTGTCCTTCGAGGCTTTATTTATCTAAAAATCGATTTTAAGAATAAGAGAGATCTTATCTCTTATGCCCTTTGAAGCTCTATCGATCTGAAAATTGATTTTAAGAATAAGAAAGATCTTATCTCCAATGTAGAACATAGCCTCCTTTTAATTAAGCCCAATTTTTCATCGAGACGGTCAGAAGAATTTGATATTTTGGATAGAAGTCTTCAACGAGATAAGATTTTTAGAATCTTTATTCAGAATTTATTGATGATACATTCTGAGGTTCTTAGCATTCCATATTTTTGAAATTATTGTACCATATAGATTCTCAATTTTGTATGCCTCTGGTCGTATAATTTCTATGATTCGATATGGCCCTTCTCAATTTTGGATGAGTTTTTCTTGTTCCAGGGGTTTGGACACTTCAATTCGGCAGAGAACTAGATTGCCTCTTTGAAATATTTTTGGCTTTACCATAGCATTGTAATATCTGATTATCTTTTGTTTATAGATCGCCATTTGAATTTGAGCTTTATCTCTGACCTCCTTTAGTAGGTCGAGTTTGGTTCTTAGCCAGTCTTAATTGCTGTCTTCATGATAGTTCTCCACTCTTGATGTTAGAAGGCTGATTTCCACCGATATTATTATTTTGATCTGAATGTAAGTTTGAAAGGCGTTTCTCCTATCGATTGTCTGGAAGTAGTTCTGTAAGCCCAAAGGATATTGTACAGTTCACCTGCCTAGAGATCTTTGGCTTTAGTGAGCTTAGTCTTCAGATCTTGCAAAATTATTCAATTTGTAACCTCAGCTTTCCTGTTAAATTGTAGGTGTTCTATTGAAGTTAATCTATGGTTAATGTGTAATTCAGAATAAAATTTTCTAAATTTCGTATTATCAAATTACTTTTCATTATCAATGGTGATTTCTCGAAGAAGCCCAAAATGATAGATGATCAACTTTCAGATGATGTCTCACATCTTTTTCTTAATAATTTGCGCTAATGATTCAGTCTCTATCCATTTGGTAAAGTAATTAATAGCAACCACCAAAAATGGTCTTTATCATGTTGCCATGGAGAACAGTCCAAGAATGTCCATCCCCCAGATGGTGAAAGGCTAAGAAGTTGTAGTATATTTGAGTTCAGCAGCCGGTTGGTGCTAAATGTTGGTATACTTCTGGCATTGATCATATTTATTAACGAAGTCAGCAGCGTTCTTTTATATAGTCAGCTAGTAATAATCCTGCTAGATTATTTTATATGTTAGGAACTTGCCCCATAAGTGATTGCCATAGATTCCTTCATGAACCTCCTGGAGGGCGTAATCGGCCTTCGAGGGCCTTAGGCTTCAGAGTAGTGGGAAAAAAAAAGATCTTTTATAGAGCTTTCTATCCAAGATGACGTATCCGGGAGCTTGCCTCTTGATCCTTCTCGCACTGGCAAGATCATTAGGCAATATTCTTCTTTCTAAGCAGTCTATTAAAGAATCCATTCAGCTTAGTTCATGATCCACCCAAGCAATTATTTGAACCTTTATGCTGGATTTCTTCAGAACTTCAATGAATACTTTCTGTTTGAGGTCAGAAAATTTTGATGTCGCTAGGTGTGAAAGCACATCAGCTCGGGCATTTTTTAATCTCAATATTTGAATAATTTTGAGGTGGTCAAAATATTTGGATAACTCTTTGGCATTATGTAAATATTAAGATATAATAGAATCTTTGGCCTTATATTGACCTCGTATGCTGGGAGTCAGTGAAAACTTTGAGCGTCTTGATGTTCAACTCCTTTGCCATTTTGAGTCTCACAATGAGGATTTTATATTTGGCTCTATTGTTGGAGGCTTTGAAATTAAATCTTAGAACGTGTTCAGTGACAGCTCTCTTAGGACTAGCTAAAATTAAGCTAGCTCCACTCCCTTGAGCATTGGAGGCTCCATCCACATGCAAAAATTAGTAAAATTCTCTAGTAGTCTCTATCTAGATTTTCGGGATTAGATCTTCTTCAGATATTGAACATTCAACTACGAAGTCAGCTAACACTTAAGCTTTCGTGGAAGGTCTGATCCTATATCAAATATCAATTTTACTAAGCTCGATGGTCACTTGGCCAGTCGGCTAGATATGTCAGGTCACTGGAGAACCGATCTTAGTGGCTGGTCTGTTAGGACAATAATAGAGTGGGTCTAAAAATATGGTCGAAGCCATTTGGCTATACGGACTAGAGAATAATTCATCTTCTCAGTTATAGAATATCGAGTTTTTGCCTCTCGTAATAATTTACTGGTGTAGTAGATAGGTCTCTATTTTTCTGCATCATCTCGAACTAAAATCGAGCTAACAGCATTAGGTAAAACAGATTGGTATATGAATAAGTCCTCACATTCGACTGGTTTCGATAACAATGGGACCGAACCAAGATATGCCTTGAGCTTATCAAAGGCGGATTGACATTCCCCTGTCAATTGAAAATCTTTGATTTGCTTCAAAGTTTTAAAGCATAAAGATATTTTTCGACTGACTTGGATATAAACCTACTAAGTGACGCCACTCACCTAGTGAGCTGTTGCACCTTCTTTAAGGAGCTTGGTGGTTTCATTTCTAACAGTGCTTTAATCTTTTTGGGATTGGCATCTATTCCTCTTTAGGTCATAAAAAAGCCAAAAAAATTTCAGCCGTAACTCCAAAAGTGCACTTATTGGGGTTGAGCTTCATTTGGTGCTTACGAAGTTCCTCGAATGCCTCCTCTAGATCAGTAATCTATCGATCTCCTCCATGCTTTTGACTAGTTTATCATCAACATACACCTCTATATTGTGGCCAATCTGGTGGTTAAGGACTTTTTTAACTAAGCACTGGTAGGTGGCACCTGCATTTCTCAAACCAAAAGGCATCATTTTGTAACAGTATAAATCTTTATTGGTGATGAAGACTATGTTTTTTTTATCTTCAGGGGCCACATTCTAATTTGATTATAGCCAAAGAAGGCGTTTATGAAGCTTAAAAGCGTGTGCCCTTAGGTTGCATCGACCAGCTTATCAATTTTTGGAAGAGGAAAGCTATCCTTTGGACATGCCTTATTAAGATCGATAAAATCAATGTAGATTCTTCATTTTCTGCTTGCTTTTTTAACCATCACCATGTTGACTATCCAGTTCGAATATTGTGTCTTCCTGATGAATCCTGCTTTCAGAAGTTTATCGACTTCCTCATCTATCAACTTTTGCCTTTTTGGAGCAAAGCTTTTCTTCTTTTACTTTACGAGCTTACGCTTGAGATCGATATTCAACTTGTGCATGATGATGTCAGCAGGAATCCCAAGAATGTCTGAGGCTGACCATGCGAACACATCGATATTTTGCAGAAGAAAGGAGATCAATTTTTTTTTGAGATCGGTATTTAACTAAGCTCCTATCTGGACAATCTATTTTGGATCTTTTTTCAGGGGAAGGTGATGAAGGGTTCTGCCGACTCACCTCGATTTTTTTCGATCTCACTTTCGAGATCCTGATCAAGAATTTCTATTGATAGATTTTTGGCTGGTTCCTTCATCTTGAAAGCTATTAGAAAATATTGCCTGGCTATCATCTGATCTCCATGCATTTTTTCAACATCAAATCTGGTCGAAAATCATACCAGTAGATGGTAAGTTGAGACCGCCACCTTTAGAGCATTAAGCCCAGGTCGGCCGAGGATGATGTTGTAAGTGGAGGATATTCTTATGACTGGAAACGTAAGTTGCATAGTTGAATGACAAGGCTCTCTTCCAGCTATAACTGACAGCATGATTTCTCCTTCTATTGCCATTGAGTTGCCTAAAAACTCGATCAATGGGCCACCGACCTACCTCAATTTACTTAGCATATTCATTTTTGAGAAAGCATCATAGAATATACATGTCTGCAGAGCTCCTATTATCTACTAGAATTCTTTTTACATCGTAGTTTGCTATCATCATGAAAACGACGACAACATCATTATGGGATATTTGAACCCCTTGGGCATCATTATCAAAAAAGAAAATGACATTTTGGTAAATTGCCTCTTTGGGGAGGGACTCCTGGATGCCTCCCAAATTTCATTACTCTATGAGATCAAGTTGATGATTCCTGCAGTCGGTCGGTTGTACTCAGCAGTATCATCTGACTTCTGGCATGACTCCGAGGCTTGATTTTCCCAATCTTGGATATACTTGCCAAGGTAGCCCTGGTGAATTAAGACCTCAATCTCATCTTTGAGTTGTCTGCATTCTTTAGTATCATGTCCTTGGTCCCGATGGAAGCGACATAATTTACTCTTATTTCTTTTATCCACGGGGGGGCCTTCATGGGATCAGGATGATGGAGATATTTTGATTCTCTATCTTCATTGAGATCTACATTTCAGGGGCAGATAGAGAAATATAGTTGTCGAATTTTCAAGGGGTACTCTATGATCTCAGATTTTTTTGAGGTGGTTCACTGCTACCCCCCTTATTCCTATATTCTTCTTCATGAGATTGCTTCTTTTCTTCTTTATTTTTCTTCTTCTTTTTGCTCAATTTCTCCTCTTCTTCAGCATGGGCATACTTCCAGATTCAGATCAACATTCCTTCATAATTTTTGAAAAATTCTAATTAAGGAAGAAGACCACGCGGTAGCTCCTGAGTTTCTGCTTTAAGGTTGACATAGTGACAGACTCATTAAAATCTTCTGCTTCTAAAATGGCTGCATTGAAATGGGGTATATACTCTCGAAGGCATTCACCCTCCTGCTGCACCATGGAGAATATGCTGTTCGAGTGCTTCAAATGAAGATGGTTGCTCCCAAAATAGGCCACGAAGAGCCTGCTCAACTAATCAAAAGATGAAATAGATTTCAGGTGGAGTCCAGAGAATCGTACTCTAGCAGATTTTTTAAGGATAATGGAGAAGGTCATACAGAGAATGGCGTCAGACGCACCTTGGAGTCTCATCATGTCTCTGTATTCCTCTAAATGATCTTGAGAGTCTGTGGAATCATCGAATGGCTCCAGGGTTGGCATTTTGAATCGGGAGGGAACTAGTTCACTCGAAATATCAACGAAGAAAGGAAAAGTGTGGTAAAAATCCTTCTTACTCTAGGAAGGCCTTTTCAGCTGCACCTCTTTTAGCTTTTTCTTGAGATCTTGAAGCTTTTGTTCAAGATCTACGTCCCACAATGGCCTCCTCTTGTAGGGGGTTGATTCAGTTTCGTAGGAGTGCTCTTCTTGATCAAGAAGATATTCTCAATAGAAGTCTTAGAGGATTGGAAGATGGTTGGTTCGCGATGTAGTCTCTCAAGGAACGGATTCTTGCCGTCGCTCCATTGCTTACTGAAGCTATTGCATAGTGTTGGTGAGGGCCTGGACCTACTGCACCAAGAGAATAAGATTGAACCATCTTTGGGGGAGCTCTTAGAGAAGATGGAGCCAGATTCTGCATTTTCTTGATCATTTCCATAAATGTTTTGGGTAAATCCTTCCTCTATCACCAATCTATTAGTGCAGGGCTTCAGATCTGTCAAAGAGATTCATACTAGAGAGCTAGTTTGAGGTTAGGTCGATCAAGATCATGGGCCAATCTATAAAAAAATCCAAGAATTGATAGAGGATTCTTCAGTTTAGGATCCTCCGATGCTTAAGTAAGCTGAAGTCTTATTAATAGATCGTGAAAATGAAAGACTGAAAGGTAGTATGAGAAGATTTGAGTGGAAAGAGAGTTCGATCTTCCTTCAATGAAAAGGTCGAGAGTAGATTTTGGTAGAGTCTAGGCCCTGTGAATTTTGTGCTTAAGCTTATCTTTGAAAGAATTTTCGATTCCTTTATTTATAGAGGGATTTGCTTAGATCTTAAGGAGAGTTTGTTAGACCGTTAGTTAGTTTTGTCAGAGTGGCCAGTTGGATACCAGCTGTTAGCTATTTGTCTTGGTGGCAATTAGCTATAATGCAGTTGAAAGATAGTTGTAATTTTGATTTGAGCATAGCTGATGCTTAACTGATTTTTAGATCATGTCAAGATCGGTAAATCACTGATCTGGGTAGTACGATTAGGTCGGTCTTTTACTGATCTTGGTGTCAACTGGGGCAGCGCACCTGCAATCGACGACATCGATGCTTTATCGATCTTGAAATAATCAGCTAGTCGTAGAGAGATTGATCTCGTACTCAGGTGTGTCATTGTTGTTAAGATTGGTATGGAACTGATCTTCTATGAGAGTCAATAGTTGCTGGCCTTCAGGATGGTAAGATGTCAGTTTGATTATGTACGACCATCTTGAGATCGATCGAATACCAATCTCAAGGTGCTGTGAGCCTGGATATTTATTAAGGACTGTGAGCTATCGACCTAAACTTTATTATCATTGGTGTGCAATCGATCTGGTTTGATGACTTAACCAATTATGCCATCCAGTCATGGTAAGGATTAATCTGCATTTTAGATCGATCTTTTATCGACCTAGAACTAAACACTTATCATTTTTAGTGGTTATTTGGGACGACGATCTCTCTGATAATGCCACATGGCTAGTGGGGATTGTCCATACTAATAAAAGTAAAATTATCTTTATTGAAGATCTCAGGGCTTCAAATAATATGAAACCTCATATAAAAGCTTTACAAAAATTTGATACATACAATTCTATCGCTATGGCAAGTACACCAATCGATTGAATAATATAGTATCTGAGTAGAGTATTGTCTCATGAGGACTGAAAATTAAGTACCAAAAAATATTTTTCTAAATTTTATTTAAAAAATTAATTTATAAAAAATAAAAAAATAAAGAGAAATAAAGAAATAAATAAGAAATTGCGAAGGAATAGAAAGGAGGTGATTTTTAGGATTAAAATCAAGAGCAGCAAAACATTAAGGTAATTATTTCATCAATTCAATCAATACAATATTCAAGTAATCATGCAAACTGGATCAATTTTATTTCATATGACAATGGAGTTTTTAAGAATATTCAATATCTTTTGATTCAAGTGTAGCAAAACTATCAATAATTATTAACTATCCTTTGGTTCATGCATGATTTAAATAAGCACTGATACATTAATTTCTATGAAATCCTCTAATTAAAACATGCTACATTCAAAGCATACCAAAATTATTGCATGCATAAGAACCTTAATCCGATTTAAAATTATTACCCAGAGGTAGCGACCTAAGAGAGAGGATGAATTAGGTTTATAAAATTTTTGAGCAAATTTAACTATATACAAGTATGTAGTTTACTTAACTTAATTCAATTCAATAAAATTAACTGGTGTATGCAATAGAATTGAGTGTAAATAAACTTAAGCAAGAGTTAATCCAAATTAGCAAGTAATTAGTAATTTAAAGCATGCAAGATATGTAAAGTAATAAAAAAGAAAGCACAATACAAACGTACAAAGATTTTATAGTGGTTCGGTGTAATCCCATATCTATATCTACTCTTCAAGATCTTCTTAAAAATTTTACTATAATCCTAGATTACAGTGTATTTATTTTAACCTGGGATCACAAACAAATTCAGTTAGTTATGTCGGGCTTACCAATCACAAATCTACATCGATAATTTTTTAGATTCACTATCAATCCCCAGTTGATTTTAATCAAAGAGCACCAACCATAATCTTTACACCATCCAAGTACTGGCTTGGACCTGCCTATACCGCAAGTTTTTTTTCTTTAAAAAAATTTATAAAAAAAAAAAATATATAAGTAATAAAATTTAACTCAAGACTTAGAACAAAAAAGAACACTTTTTGGTGTGGGAAGAAGAGGCTAAATGATTGCTCGATGATAGCTTTTCTTCTCCTCAAATGGTATTAAGAGATTGCTTGAAATATTATGGAAGATGACTTTTGAATGCTCTTTGGATTTGAAGCTCAAATCTCTTTCTTATCTCCTTTTATTTGAATATTTAATGTAATACTTTTCTTGAATGATTTTCTTTCTTAAATTCTTAATCTCTTAATTCAAAATATTTTTCTAACTACTTTTATACTTAGGAGTGACTTTTGAGTGAGTTTTGTCCGTTGGAAAGCTTGGACCAGCCATTAGAGTGGAGAATGACCCGTTAGAGAAGTATAAAAAATTAGCCATTGTAGCATGTCCCGACATTGGGATCGACACCTTCTCTGCAGGGTCGATACTTTTTCCTCAGGTATCGATACTTTTTCTTCAGGTATCAACACCTCCTAGGATCCGAAGAATTTTTGCTCACTATCTTCTGTTCTATGCAACAGAGGTTGACCCTAGGATCGTCCTCTAGTATAGGGGTCAACCTAGAGGTCGTTCCTTCTACATGCCAGTCTATGCCAAAAGGATGGTATCGACACTTTTTCTCCTGAGGTCGACACCTGACTTTCTGAACTTTAAAATCTTGAATTTTTTGCTTCATTTTAGGACACACTACTACAAAAAGGGCTATGGTAGTGGTTTGTAACCGCTGTCGTAGCCCAAAAAATCGTTGTCATAGGCTATGGTAGCAGTTTTCTAATCGCTGCTATTGTGGCCATCGTCATAGCTCTATGGCAATGGTTGTTAGAATCGCTGTCATAGATCATCTATTATAGTGGTTTATAAACAGCTGCAATAGATCGATCTATCACAGCGGTTATGTAATCGCTGCCATAGGATATCTATAGCAGTGGTTACATAACCGCTGCCATAGATCTAGTATAGCGGTTAACACCGGATCTATGACAGTGGTTGGTATGGATATGACAGTAGTTATAAAACTACTGCCATAGATCTTGAATAATTAAAAAATAAAATTTTTATTTTTTTATATATTTTACCAAATAAATACAGATATATAACACAAAAAAATATAATAAATATAAAAATTATTTTAAAATATTAAAATTTTATTATCGAATAAAATTTATTATAATATTTTTTAAAAAAATAAAATACATCAAAAGTTTTCTAAATCTACATCATCACCGTTGTCATCGTCATCAAGAGCCGGAGTTGGAGCTGGAGTCGAAGCTGAAGCTGGAATGTGGGCTAATATATTCTCGAAGCCCATGACTCCAAAATGCATGCTGAGCATCGATATCATGTCTCTTACGATATCCTCCAGATGAGATGCATGCTCCTCAGTCCGATCTGCCCGTGTCATAGCATAATTTGCTCGTGCCAACGCCTTCTCAAGCTTCTTCTGACTGATGACATCGAAAGTCTATGAGGAGATGCTCGCCTTGGACCAGTAGCTCATTGGCATGTGTCCGGGCCTGCATCGGATCCTCCCAGAGTGCTCAAGCCCCAAGACCTGAGATAGATGGTCATGGGGCCTAGAGGTATTGGACCCTAGCTCGCGAGTGCATCTAATTGATCCTATAATTATAAATTAAAATAAAATTTTATAAAAAATATTATAATACTAATCATATATACTAATATATTTAATACTTATAAAAATACGTTCGATCGGAGTATTCATTGATCTTTCCATCTTGTCCGTGCGGTTGGATCGGAAGATCTCACTATGGCTGGACATTACTCCATCTCTCATCAGCTATAACAAAGAATAAATTTATCAGAAAGATGATAAAAAATATAAATTTAATTTATCTAATAAGATTTAGAATTAATTACCTCTCTATGTATACGATTGGCCATAGATTCGTGGCGTAGAGTGTGCGTATACTCCTAGACTGCATGGTTCTTCCGATTCTGATGGAAGGTAGCTTAATAAGTATTCAAATAAATAATAAATATTTAAAAAAATATTTAAATAAAATTTTAAGTATATTAAAAAATTTAAAAGTTAGAAATTTTATCTCGAACTTCCTGGCTCCTCTAATGTCTAACCATCCTCTCCTACTGACTCAGGGGACAGTCCTGTATCCAAGGAACAAGCTCCTTTCCAGAGTATCTCGTCGGTGCTCGAGCCATCCTCTGTGGAAGCTTGATCCTTATAAGTTTCCCAATACAACTCTCTTAATTTTCTTCAGTTAGACATCTCGAGTCCTCTCGTGATCTGGGAAAATCATACCTTCTCTGCATAAAATTTATCAAAAATCAGTTATCAAAATTATTCTAATCAAACATATAGTGTAAATATCAAAATGCATAAATATAACTTAAGATGTACGTACTTATCCATATCTTCTCTCCATATTCGATCCCTGAACATCAGCATCCATCAAATGCCAGTCGATCTATGGACTCTATCGGGAATGATGTTCGGACCGCCTCATAAGCACTCCAAAAAATAAATGCATCTTCCATGTACGGTCTCCTCCTACCGGCCTTCCCTTCCACATTATACTGCATCCATCATCTGATGCTGACAGTGGTTCCACATATGTGGCCATATGCATGTGAGGACCACAAAATATCCGACTAGGATGATGTACCTGTAATAAAAATACATTATGCAAATATATAAGTATATAAATACTATATAATAACTAACTAAATAAATAATATAATAAAAACGTACACTCAGATATCGGTGTCGAAGTATGTGTCGTAGATGTGGCTGACGATGGAGGCTCAAATGTAGGTGAAGTAGATGCTGATCGGTGGAGTAGATGCTGGCTGATGAAGATCCTTGAAGCAGTCAGATGTTGGAGGTAGGATGGAATATGCTCCGACTGCTCCTCAGATGTCGAGCTTCGTGTAACCGATCGAGAGGTGGGGGTGAAAGCTAAATGGCATTTTGATATCATCGTGACTTACAACGTTAATGAATAATAATCAATATAACATGTTGCATAATAATATTAGTATAGCATCAATAAATAGACTCTAATATTTATACTAGAATATTGAAATCATCTATAATACCCTAGCCTTGTATAGAATTTTTGGATTATATGTTATTTCTTTGGTGTTAGTTTAAGTTTTTAGGATTGACCTTGTAGGCTACTTAATCTTAGTTATAAGCTACTTTGAATTAAATTTACTTTACCAAAATTTATTGAAGCCATTTGAGTATAAATTATGATTATCTATCATTTCGAGTTCTAAAAATTTTTTAAGTCTGAAAACTAACACCTATAAGAAGAGCTATATAAAATATATATTTTTTTGAAACAAAAAGTCTCGATAATTGATCTCTATATGTTGATGAGTCAACAAGTAATTTTTAATAAATTTTAGAGATCCTTTGACCTATTCATTCTAAAGCAAGAATGTTTTAAAAGTTTCGAATTTGGATAATTTAAACTAGAACCCAAATTTTAGTTTCTTATTTTAAAGAATTTTAATTTTTCTAATATTTTTATTGATTTCAAGTAGGAGGATGTTTCTTATTTATATTTATATTTTAAAGTTAATATTAATTTTAAAAAAAATATAAATAAGCTGATATTTGGGTAAAGCTGTGAACAAAGTCTGAAAGTAAAATTTTTGAAACTCTAGAATTCGAGCTGACCCGAATTGAAATCGAGCCGGCCTGATTCGCAGGCTACAGAATGAGTTTTCTATTTTTCTGAGAGAGCCAGTTCAATTTGGCATTGAGTTGACCCAACTGGCATTCGAGTTGGCCCGATTTGGAGCCGAGCCGGCTCAGTCAGCGAAAATGGAAGAGCAGTGCAGACTTAGAGGCTTTAGAAGTGGTGTTTTAAATGGATTTTTGAGGAAATAACTATGTCAAATTTTTGGTATGAATTATATATCTAATTTACTCTCTTTGACATCTTCGTTAGGCTTGCTAGGTTGGCTAGTCTGTCCTATGCCACGATCATGATCTCGATTTTGGGTTGTGACATCATCGTCTAGTGGCATCTACAATATGGACATCACCATCATTTTTGATAAATGTATCTGAGATCTCAACAATACCAGATAAGTTTTATCCTAGAAGAACATTTTGCATGCATGGTCCAACATCATCATCAACTTCGATATCATCAAAAATATGCCTAGGCACCATCCTCACAACAATATCCTATTGAAGCTCCAAGAGATCACTAACATAGAAGACTTGACTAGCTTGGGAGGCAAGTATATACGATTTTCAGTGTGAAGATGACGTTGCTTGTTAACGAGAGTGAAATCATACTCATCAGTCTTCATTCCTGATTGTGACAAGGTGTCAAACAAATTGCACTTTATCAACACAATCCTTCCTTTAGAATAATAGTCCAAGATGACTATCTTCTCCACCATGCCATAAGAGTTCAAATCCTCCGTATGAGATCGTGAATCCCTCGAGCTAGCATAACACCCAGACGTGATATTTAATATCATGCAACTATTTTATGTTGCCATATTTACGGACCTACTATGAATATTAAACTTGTAGCTATAAATAATGAGCTGTTTATACTCACGCACGGTATGATTTGGGCCTATTGAAAGAGTACACACTTCAAGACACATCATTGAGCGGTAATCTCCACATCAAATTAAGAAGATGATATCTAATTAATAAACATATTTAAATAAGTTGCACAAGATAAGAATATATAATCGCTTACATGATATTTGAATCATTTAGAAAATTCATTGCTGAGCATTTTATCTTTCTCTCACATACTTAGAGTACTAAATTTTACTCTTATAACCTTCTTGTGTTTGCTGCATGAATAAAGAATAAATTTAGATATAATTAAATATTTTTTTTTAATTATTATGAAATAAATAAGACTGAGTGACTCACCTACGGCTCAATGATATTACAGTTAAAGAGCACGTAGCGGTGCATCATATCTCTTTCCTCAATGCTTAAATCAGTGAGATGGCATGAAGTAGAAAGTCCATCTGACTTTGGAATGAATTCAAATGCAGGCTCAATTAGCTCATACTGATCATCCTGATTCTTCATTGGACGATTATGATGTGTTTCGAGCTTGTTTAAGTACATGGTATAAAAATTGATACACTCTTGATCCAAATAATCTTCTGCTATGAATCCCTCCAGACGATTCATATTTCTTATATAAAATTTTAGAGTTTGAATATTTCTTTTAGTAAGATATATCCATTGGCAGAACACTAGATCTCCAAGTACAACTTCCTCGTAATGTGCATGATGAGATGCATCATAATCGTAAAAAATGATGATGAAAATATCTTTTTCAAATCACATAATATAGTCACCGCCCTTATCTTCTTTTTCTTCACGTCTTTCTTAAGCAACCTCTTTGTATAAATATTTCTATAAAAGTTGCAAAAATGAATAACAGTCATTCTGATATTTTTTGGCAACATGCAGTGAATAGCTATTGGGATCAATTTTTGCATCAGCACATGATAATCATGAGTCTTCAATCCCCCAAGTTTGATATCGTTACTATTCACACACTTTGATATGTTGCTTGAGTATCCATCTGGAATCTTTATGTTCGCCAACACACGAAAAAATATGGACCGTTCGGAGGCATTCATAACATAGCATGTACGAGGGAGCCTCCACTGTTCTTCTCCTACCGACTCTGGATAGAGTGATCTTCTAATATCTTATTCTTTCAAGTCAAATAAAAAATTCAAGTCATCCTTGGTCTTATATTTGAAATTCAAGATTGTTGCCAATAAGAGCCCACACACATTATTTTCAATATACATTACATCTAAGTAGTGGCACAATAAATTTATCTTCCAATATGGCAAGTCAAAGAAGATGCTTTTTTTTTCTCTAATTAAAGTGTGTGTTATTTTTCTTTGATCGATGCTTTCTCTTCTTACAACCAATCAGATCATTTTTTTAAATTTAATACTGAGACTATCTAACTCTCTCAGTATATCACTTTCAGACATCCAGCTAGGCACTTCATCTTCTTCAATAGTGCCATTGAAGGAGCGTGCATCCCTTCGGTATGGATGGTTTCGATGGAGAAAACGTCAATGCCCCATATAGCTAAAGCTCTTCTGGTGTGTCAACCTTCTAGATCGAATATTTTTTCTACAAATTGGGCATACTAGCTTACTTTCGTGCTCCAATTTGACATTAAGGCATAGATTGGAAAGTCATTTATTGTCCACAAAAGTACTATGTGCATGAAGAATGACTCATTCAGTAAAGCATCAAAAGTTGGAATACCTTAACTACTTTATAACTATTTTAGCTCGGTAATAAGAGACTGCAAATAGACATCAATGTCATTGCCTACCTCCATCGATCCAAGGATGAGCACTATTATGAAAGCAAATAATTTTTTCATACACATCCACGATAGAAGATTGTAAACATGAATAAATACTGGTCATACACGATGGAAGATATTCACATGAATTGATTGAAACTGTCACACGATAAGCTCAATTTCACATTACGTATCTCTTGTACGAGGTCGGGATGTAATTCATTAAACTTCTACCATGCCTCTCCATCGGCTGGATGCCTTAATGCATTATCTTTTATTTGGTTCTCTTCATGCCATCTCATGTCCTTCAATGTCTTTGTCGACATAAACAACTTTTGTAGTCTCGAAATCGAAGAAAAATGCCACATCAATTTTTAAGGTACATGAGTCGATGTGTCATCTTTATTCTATTTTTATCTTGATATACTGCATCTCGTCCACTCGTTTTGATTGACATCCTCCTCCCAATAAAGTATGCAATCATTGGGACATGCATGTATCTTGGTGTAAGTAAAGCTTAACTGTTCAATCATCTTCAATGCCTTATAATTATTCTTCAAAATTTATGCATTATTCGAAAGAATGTCTTTCAAAAACTCTACGATGCAGTTCACTTCATTATTACTGAACCCATTAGAGCATTTCGCATTATACAATCAGATTAAGAACTCAAGTTTCGCCATCTTTTCACATCCGAAATATAATAAAATTTAGCATCCTCCATCAACTTGCGGACCTTCTCCACATCCTCACTATTTGTTATTCCATTAGCCATAGGATCAGACATGGATGTAGATGCACCGTCATTATGACCAACAAATAAAAAAATATCACGAACCATTTGTTCTACTTCCTCCTCATGTTGATTGCCTCTTTGCGGCCTACCCTTACCATGTTGATCCCAATAAATTTCATAACTGAATTTAAAGCCATAAATAGTGAGGTGATCATTTACATCTTGATGAGGTAGCCATGATCCATCCATACTTTTTTTACATGGATATTGGATAAGTCCGTGGTCGTCAAATTTTTCTATAGCAAAATCAAAAAAATTTTGAAGTCCAGCCTTATATTTTGACGAGAGCCTACTAAACTTCATCAACTTCTTATCCATTATAAAAATTGATGATACTGCAATTAAATCATGCATGCAATTTATAATATATACTAATGCATTATAAATAAATATGCATTATAAATAAAAAATATATCATAAATAGGAATCTAAATAAATATCATATATAAAACTTACATTAAATATTATTTTTAGATATACAATAAATACATCCTATCATCAACTAATAGATAAAGATAGGTCCTATCCCATTCAAAAATTATATTTATTCTATAGATTTATTACAGTAATCAAAGGATATATAATAGAGATCGAATAAAATTTTAGCAGCATTTTTCCTTAGTTCTCCTGTGTAGGGAGAACAAAAAAAAAATACTATCCAAAATTTTATTCAAAATTCTTAGCATGTCGTTTAATTAATAAAATTATCTATAAAATTATTTATAATTTTCAAACTATCCAAATTGGATAATAAGTTGATTATTATATATAATTCTTCTATCTATATAATTAGATATAAATGTACAGATGCCGAAGATTATATACACTAATCAATTGATAGGTCTATCATTATGCAATGTAATAAATAAAAATAACAAGATATAAATAGCCGACAAGAGTTCTCTTATTCATCGACATGACCCACGATCGTTGACATGGCCCAAAATCCACTGATAAAATTTTTTTATCGATCGACACTATCCAAGGGCCATCCACGGTCGTCGATACGATACGATCCAAGACCACCGACATGGCATGGCTCGGTCCAAAATCTCCTGACATGATCCAAAACCAGCCGATAGGAGTTCTCTCATCCACCGACACGACCCACAATCGATGGATAATTATAATTTTTATAATAAATATTCATAATATTTATTATAAAAATTATAATTAAATATTAATATAAATATTATAAATAATAAATAAATAATATTATAAAATTAAAAAAATTTATACCTATGGCTACAGAGAGAGGTCACATAGAGAGCTCCGAGGGTCGCCAGCAGTGGTGCTAGAGGAAGACGATGGCGCTAGAGATCACTTATAAAATGATCGAGATAGACAATGAGTTAGAAAGAGAGAAGACAGAGAAAAAGAAAGAGAAGAGAGAGAAAGAGGGAATAGAGAGATATAGTAGGGATTGGGGTCGGTTTAAGGGAAGAGAGGAGGTGGCGGAGCCAAAGATCGGGCCAGCTGGGGGAAGGGGGAGGAGGGGGGCTTGGGCCGAGGAAAGAGAGGAGAGAGAGAGCAGGGAGGGGTCGGGGTTGGCGATCGGACCGAGAAAGAGAGGAGAGAAAGAGAGGTGATCGTAGTCGACGATCGAGGAGGAGGGGAAGATAGGAGGAGGGGGGGTGGTGCGGTGATGGGGAGGCCGGGGGGTGGGCTACGGGTGGAGCCAGAGGGGGGGTGGGGGGTGGGTTGCGGGCGGCAGCCCAATGAAGGAGCCACCGGCCTAGGTCGAGGAAGAAGGAGAAGGGGGTGGTGCGGTGATATGGAGGCTGGGGGGGTGGGCTATGGGCGCAGATGGAGGGGGGCGGGGGGGGTTGCTGGCGGCAGCCCGATAGAGGAGCTGCAAGCCTAGGTCGGGGAAGAAGTGGAAGGGGGTGGCATGGTGATGGGGAGGCTAGGGGGGTGGGTTATGGGTGGAGTCGGAGGGGGGTGGGGGGTGGGTTGCGGGCGACAGCCCGACGGATGAGCGCAGACCTAGACCGAGGAAGAAGGGAAAGGAAAAGGAGGAGGGGGAGGTGGCAGTGTCGGCCGATGAAGAAGGGAGAGGTGCGGGTGGAGGCAACATCGGTCGAGCAGCCAATAGGAGGTGGCGTCGGCTGGGGAAGGAAAGGAAGAGATGAGGTCTCACCAATGGTGGAGAGGAGGGAGAGAGAGTAATCGATGGAGTGAAAAAATAATTTGAGGGTAGGCAGCTGGAAATAACCTAATGTATGATGGCGGTTTTGGAACCACTGCCATAGGTATCAAAATTCAAGCTAACCGAAATTGAAATCGAGCCAATCTGAGTCTCAGGCTATAAAAATAAATATTCTATTTTTCTGAGTGAGTCGGTCTGATTTGGAGTCGAGCTTATCCAGCTGACAATCAAGCTAATCCAATTTGGATCTAAGCCGACTCGATCAGTAGAAATAGATCTATGACAGCAATTTTTGTTAACCACTATCGTAGATTAAACTATGGCAGCAGTTCTTTATAACTACTGCCGTAGGCTCAACCTATTGCAGTGATTAATCATAACCGCTGTGATATATTTTTTTATATTTTTATTCTAAATATTATATAATTTTAAAATTTAATCTTTATCTTCATCATTTATTATCTAAATAATTATCATTAGAGTATCATCACGAAAGACTACCTCGATCCGATGGCCCTAGCTTCACCAATAAAAAAAATTTGATTTCGATGATCACGAACGATGATGTGATGATTTGATAGATGGAGATCTTCGATGTGTTAGATAATCTACAACAATGATCTCGATGATATTTGTAGCATACTATCAAAGTTTTACTTCAATCGGATATCATTATCATGGTCAATTTAGCATGAAATTATTTCAGCTATTAAATGAAAAATGAATGATTAACGGACCAGATGGCATCCATCCATGAGATAATTTTTAAGATAAATGATCTTAACTTCTATTTTAATCATTTTTATGATGGTGACCATAAAATTTAAATCGCAGATCTAAGAACGATCCAAAACTATACGTCGCTTAATATCCATTCTTAAATTTTGTTGATAATTATGCTCGTGCTTTTGCAAGATTTGCTTAACGTAAATGGTTCTTTTAAAAATAATTTAAATTTTATGATCACTATCATAAAAATTATTAAAATAGTTGTCAAGATCATTTGTCTAAAAAATTATTTCATAATCGGATGCCATTTGGTCCTTTGATCACTCATTTTTTATTTAACGATCGAAATCATCCTATGCTAATTGATCATGATAACGATATCCGATTGAAGTAAAACTTTGATAGTATACTACAAACATCATCGAGATTATCATTGCAGATTTTTGGATACATCGAAGGTCTCCATCTATAAGATCATCGCATCATCATTCATAATCGTTGAAATCAAATTTTTTTGATCGATGAAGCTAGGACCATCGGATTGAGGTGGCCTTTGATAATGATACTCTAATGATAATTATTTAGATAATAAATGATGAAGATGAATATTAAATTTTAAAATTATATAATATTTAGAGTAAAAATATGAAAAAAAATATATCAGTGGTTATGACTAACCGCTGCAATAGGTTGAGCCTATGGTAGTAGTTACAAAGAACCGCTGCCATAGGTCGGACCTATGATAGAGATTAACTCTAACCGCTATCATAGATCCAACCTATGACAGCGATTAAATCTAACTACTGCCATAGCTCGAACCTATGGCAGCAGTTAACCCTAACCGCTGTCATTGATCCTATGGCAGTGGTTAGGGTTAACTACTGTCGTAGATTCTATTATAGCAATTTCAAAAATCGCTGTCGTAGTATATGCTGCCGTAGCATTTTTCTGTAGTAGTGATGGGTTCGGAGAGTGCATTGTATCAAGTTAGCTATTAGGAGTTTTCTTGAATATTGGGCTTGATCCATTTTGTATAGGTATATATACAATATAATTAGGTCAAGAAAAATACTGTAAATAAAAATTGCTTTTTCTCCCAAAAATTCTAACCATCTTTACTTTCTCTTCTCTTTTTCTGCTTCTCTTGCTTGATCTAGGGCATATTGATCTCTAGGTTTCTTAGTTCCTGATTAATCTCAGGTGTCCCTATATGATCTAGTTTTTATAATATTCAAGCAATTTCACATCTCTACTAAAAGGAATAATGGACGAAAACTAAAACGCATAAGAGTGAACAATAGTGGTGAATACAGGGGGTCCTTTTGAGAAATATTATCCATAGAATGGCATTAGATTGGAGAAACTGGTGCCTAAGATGCCACAACAAAATAAGGTTGCTAAGAGGATGAACATGACAATTTATGAGAGGATCAAGAGCATGCTCTCTAATGCAAAACTACTAAAGGAATTTTGGAGAGAGCCATTGGTGACAGCGATTTATGTCATTAATCTTTCTCCTTCCTATGCTCTTGAGGATGATAAATCACAGAGAGTATGGTTGGGGAAAGATGATTCTTATGATTATTTGAAAGTTTTTAGATGCAAGGCTTTCATGCATATTCCAAAGGATGAGAGGTTCAAACTAGATGCCAAGATGAAGTAGTATATTTTCTTGAACTACAATGAGAACGGAGAATAATTCAACTACCAATTATGGGATCTTATGGAGTGGAAGATCATACATAGACGTTGTTGGTGCAAAAACTGATCGTCGCTGGAGGTCGTTGGGGTTGAGGCCGCTGAGGTCGCCGTCGGGGACCTGCAAAATAAAATTCCATTCGGAGTCGGTCGGGGGGGCTCCGGTAGGACCCTCCGACGGTCAAGTCAGTCTTCGGCCAACAGAAATGGAGTGCTCGGAATGAGTTTCGGAGCTTAGAGAAGAAGAGGAGAGCTCAGAGAGATTAGAGGTCAGAGAGCTTAGCATTACCATATTGGAAGGGTCCTTTTTATAGCGGAGCTTGATGGTGACAACTGCAGCCGCGTGCTTGCGGACCGCTCGAGGTTCGGCGGAGTCAATCTCATGGGATGGTGCCATGTGTGGCGGATTGATGGTGATAGCCATCGCCGCCTGACAGTGGGTCACTATCGCCGGCGGCGGACTGATGGTGATAGCTGCAGAGCTTATGGCGGACTGATGGTGATGACTGCAGAAGGGTTGAAGGCCTTCGTCGTGTGCCCATTTCGGAGGAGTTCGGGCTCCTGAAGAGGAATATTGGAGGGAGTTCGGCTTCCATAGGCGGAGGTATGCAGCTAAGGCTCGTCCGCTGGAGAGTTCGGTCGAGGAAAATCCGAAGCTTGGCCGTTGGAGAGTTCGGTCGGATGTTGGACTTTGGCTGAGGCTTGGATACTTGAGAGTTCGGCAGAAGCTCGGTCGGCCGAAGTTCGGCGAGGGCGACCGCTGAGGAGTTCGGCCGAGCGACGACTGCTTGAGGAGTTCGGCCGAGGGGGCGACCGCTGAGGAGTTCGATCGAGGGGCGACCGCTTAGGGAGCTCGACCGAGGGGGGGACCGCTGAGGAGTTTGGGCGCTGGGGGATTTTGTTAAAGCCCGACCGCTTGGAGTCCAAGGAGCTCGGTCGCTAAGCAGTTCGGCCAGCTGAACGGGTTCGAAGGAGCTCGGATGTTGGGGTTTCAGGAGCTCGACCGCTAAGTAGTTCGGCCGGCTGGAGGGGTTCGGTCTTGACGCTGGGAGTCTGGAAGAAGCTCGGCAGCTAACTAGTTCGACTGGCTGAAAGAAGCTCGGGCGCTGGAAGTTCGGCTGAAGCTCATCTGCCGAAGCTCTTCTACGGCTCCTGGTTGCATTAGGCTGGGCATTGAGCTAGACTTTGGCTGGAGCAGGATTTATCTCCAACATTAGCCCCCCCACTCTCGAGTTTGAAAATCGAAGGAAGGGAGTGCAGAAAAGGCGACTGCCGAAGTCTTCCTCTGAGCTCTGTGCTGGTTTAGGTCAAAGCTCGGAGGAGATCTCATTTCCAGTCGGGGCTGACATGGTTGCTTTCTCTAGCCAAGGTCGATGTTGAAGGCCGAGGTCATCGCGGGCCTTACCTCTATCCAAGGTTACTCAAGCGCTCCAGCCGAGGTTGACGCGGGCGCTCGGGGGAGATCTCATCTCCTACTACCGAAGTTGGCCCAGTCCCCCGGGGGAGATCTGATCCATAGCCGAAGTTGTCCATGAACGCTCGGGATAGATCTTATCTCGAGCAGCCGAGGTCGAAGTGCGCGCTTGGGGGAGATCTTATCTCCTACAACCGAGCTTTCCTTGGGGGAGATCTTATCTCCTGCAGTCGAGGTCGAAGTGCGCGCTCGGAGGAGATCTTATCTCCTGCAGCCGAGCTTCCCTCAGGAGAGATCTTATCTCCTGCGGTCGAGCTTTCCTCGGGGGAGAACTTATCTCCTACAGCCGAGGTCGAAGTGCACACTCGGGGAGATCTTATCTTCTGCAACCGAGCTTTCCTCAGGAGAGATCTTATCTCCTGTAGTCGAGGTCGAAGTGCGCGCTCGGGGGACTGCAGCCGAGCTTCCCTCGGGGGAGATCTTATCTCCTGCAGCCGAGGTCAAAGTGCGCGCTCGGGGGAGATCTTATCTCTTACGGTCGAGCTTCCCTCGGGAGAGATCTTATCTCCTACAGTCGAGGTCGAAGTGCGCGCTCGTGGGAGATCTTATCTGTAGCTGAGGTCGAAGTGCGCGCTCGGGGGAGATCTTATCTCCTGCAGCTGAGCTTTCCTCGGGGGAGATCTTATCTCCTACAGCCGAGGTCGAAGTACGTGCTTGGGGGAGATCTTTTCTCTTACGGTCGAGCTTCCCTCGGAGGGAGATCTTATCTCCTACAGCCGAGCTTTCCTCGGGGGAGATCTTATCTCCTGCAGCCGAGGTCGAAGTACGCGCTCGGAGGAGATCTTATCTCCTGCAGCCGAGCTTTCCTCGGGGGAGATCTTATCTCCTACAGTCGAGGTCGAAGTGCGCGCTCGGGGGAGATCTTATCTCCTACGATCGAGCTTTCCTCGGGGGAGATCTTATCTCCTGCAGTCGAGGTCGAAGTGCGCGCTCGAGGGAGATCTTATCTCCTGCAGTCGAGCTTTCCTCGGTCCGCCCCCGTTAGCACGAGGTCCCCTCCGGTTCCCAATATGGCGAATATTTGACAGCTTCATTTCCTGCTACCACAGTTTCTGCACCACAGAATAATAATGCGGGAACGAAGCAACTTTACTGAAGGGATATCATTAGTAATACATCCTCAGATTCTCTGAGTTCCAAGATCGCGGAAGCATCCTCCCTCCAAGCTCTTTTAGACGGTAAGCACAAGGCCGGACGACCTCCACCACTTCGTACGGGTCTTCCCAATTAGGGGTGAGTTTTCCCTGACTCTGAGGCTGAGAAATAGCGGCTCGCTGGAGCACTAAGTCCCCCAGTCTGAACGCCTTGCTTCTGACTCTGGAGTTGTAATACCGAGCCACCTTCCATCTATAGGCCGCCGTTCGGATGCGAGCTCCCTCCCTTTTTTCTTCCAGCAGGTCGAGGTCGACTCAGAGGTCCTGGGGATTGTGTTGCTCATTGAAGCCCGTGACTCACGCAGACGGAAGCTTGAGCTCGACCGGGATAACTGCATCAGTACCGAAGGCCAAGGCGAAGGGTGTTTCTCCAGTGGGCACCCTCTAAGTAGTCCGGTATGCCCAGAGGACATGGTAGAGTTTGTCCACCCAGGCTCCTCCTGTCCTGTCGAGCCTCGCTTTGATTCCTTGCAGCAGGATCTGGTTGGTTATCTCAGCTTTTTCGTTGGCCTGCGGGTGAGCCACCGATGTAAAGCGGTGGGAGATGTTTAGTCCTTCACAGAACTCGGCGAACCTTGCCCCAGCGAACTGTCATCCATTGTCGGTTATGAGGGTTCGGAGCAGACCGAAATGGCATACTAGTGACTTCCAGACGAAGTCTTGTACCTTAGCCTCGGTAATCCTCGTGAGAGATTCGGCTTCGACCCACTTGGTGAAGTAGTCGATCGCGACCAAGAGGAACTTTCTCTGCCCCGATGTCGCTGAAAAGGGACCGAGTATATCCATCCCCCACTACGCAAATGGCCAGGGCGAGCTGAGCGGAGTGAGTTTGGATGCAGGCTGCCTCTGTACACTGGCGTTCTTCTGGCATCGATCGCACTTCTTTACGTATTCCACAGAGTCACGAAACAGGGTCGGCCAGTAGTACCCCTGTCGGAGCAATTTTTTCGACAGGGACCTGGCTCCTACGTGACTTCTGCAGAGTCCTTCGTGCACATCCCACAGCACAAGGGTGGCCTCCGAAGGTCGGAGGCATCTTAGCAATGGGAGGGAGTACGACCTCTTATACAACCTGTCTTCGTATAAGACGTAGTGGGAAGCCTGATTCCTGAGCTTCCGAGCTTCTTTCGAATCATGGGAAAGGGCCCCCTCCCTGAGGTATGCAACCAGCGGGTCGATCCAGCTTGGCTCGAACTCCGTCTGCAGGACGACCCGAGGCTCTTTCGGGGTTGGGCACTTTAGGATCTCCAAAAATACTCCCCGGGGCAGTTCGGTCGAGGCGGAAGTGGCCAACCTGGAGAGAAGGTCGGCTCTCGCATTTTCCACCCTCGGAATATGTCGAACGCCGAAGTTATCAAAGGCCGGAGTCAAATCCCTCACCTTCCCGAGGTATCTTGCCATGCTTTCCTCCCGCGCCTCATAACTGCCGCTGACTTGGCCGACCATCAGCTGGGAGTTGCTGTAGACCTGAAGCCGATCTACTTTCAGCTTCCTTGCTATCTTTAATCCGACTATCAATGCTTCATATTCGGCCCCATTGTTGGTCACTGGGAACTCGAAGCGCAGCACGTACTCGACGACGTCTCCCTCAGGGCTAACCAGGACCAACCCTGCACCAGCTCCAGCGGAGTTGGACGAGCCGTCCACGTGCAGGGTCCAGGAGCCTATGGGGAGGTTGGCGCTTTCCTCGGTGGGGTTCGATCGTGGAAGCTCGGCTTCGTCTAGGCCTGGCTCCGCTTCGGTGTCGATCTTGGTCGATCCTAGCTCGGTCTCGGTCGGAATTGTGCATTCCAGCACGAAGTCCGTCAGTATCTGGGCCTTGACTGACGGCCTGGGCCGATAGTTGATGTCGAACTCCGTGAGGTCGATCGCCCATTTTATGATTCTTTCAGAAGCGCTTGCCCGGTGAAGGACTTCTTTTATCGGTTGGTCCGTGAGGACCGTTATGGTATGCTCCTGAAAATAGGGTCGGAATCGCCTGGCGGCAATTAAGAGAGTGTAAGTTAATATTTCCAATCTAGAGTACCTGGTCTCCGCGTCCCTCAGGACTCGGCTGATGTAGTAGATCAGCCATTGTGCCTTCGCTTCTTCCCTGACCAGCACCACCGCCAGGGCCCCGGGGGAGACAGCAAGGTACAGAAATAATTCCTCCCCGGGTTCGGGCTTTGCCAGCAGCGGGGGCGAGCCGAGGTAGCTTTTGAGCTCTTCAAATGCCTGTTGGCACTCCACCGTCCAGGAGAAGTCCTTCGGTCGCCTAAGAACGTGGAAGAAGGGCATGCATAGTTCGATCGACCTTGACACGAAGCGACTTAGGGATGCCACTTTCCTGGTCAGGCGCTGCACCTCTTTGATCGTCCTCGGAGCGGTCATTTCTCGAATGGCTCGGATTTTCTCGGAGTTTGCTTCGATTCCTCGTCTCGACACCATGAACCCCAGAAATTTCTCAGAGGTCACACCAAAGGCGCACTTGGCCGGGTTCAACCTAATCTTATGCCTCCTGAGTGCACCGAAGGCTTCTTCAAGGTCGGCGAGGTGATCCATTGAAGCTCGGCTTTTAGCGAGCATATCATCTACGTACACCTCCATGTTGCGGCCGATCTGCTCCTTGAAGACCTTATTAACCAAACGTTGGTATGTTGACCCCACGTTCTTGAGTCCAAAAGGCATGACCTTGTAGCAGTAAAAACCTCGATCAGTAATGAAAGTGGTCTTCTCTTCGTCCTCGGGCGCCATGCGTATCTGGTTGTAGCCAAAAAAGGCGTCCATGAAGGTGAGGAGCTCGTGGCCCGAGGTTGCGTCCATCAATTGGTCGATCCTAGGTAGAGGGTAGCTGTCCTTTGGGCAAATCTTGTTCAGCTTCTTGAAGTCGACACACATCCTCCACTTATTGTTTGCTTTCTTGACAAGAACCACGTTCGAGACCTAGGTCGGATAGCTAACCTTTCGGATGAGTCCGACTTTGAGGAGCTTGTCTACTTCTTCGACGATCGCTTTCTGCCTTTCCGGGGCATGGTGGCGCAGCTTTTCTCTTATAGGTCGGTGCTTCGGATCGACGGCCAGCCGATGTTCCATGAGCTCAGCGTTGATCCCTAGCATATCCGCTGGGGTCCAGGCGAAGACGTTCGCATTCCTTCTGAGAAAAGCGACGAGCTGTTCCCGAACCTCGGCTGCCAGGTTAGAGCCGATCTGCACCAGATGCTCCGAGCTTCCGTCATTCAAGGGCACAGAGATGAGGTCTTCGACGGGCTCGCCCCGCTCCTCAGTGAGGTCATCGCGGATGTCCAGTCCATCAACAAGACAGGGGTCGGGCTGATCTCCCTTATGCAGGGCGATCGAGTAGCAATACCTTGCTAGTGCCTGGTCTCCTCTGACCTCTCCGACCCCATGGTTCGTCGGGAACTTCATCTTCCAATAATAGGTCGACACTACTGCCCGGAGTGCATTTAGACCAAGTCGGTCGAGGATCGCGTTATAGGCGGACGGAGTCCTCACGACTAGGAAGTTGACCCGAGCCTTGGCCTGCTTCGAACGTCGCCCCACTGTTACGGTCAATGTTATTTCGCCTTCGACTGGTACGGTGTTGCCGGCAAACCCTACCAGCGGGAAATTTATCGGCTTCAAGCGGTCGTCGGGCAGGAACATTTTTAAGAAGGCATCGTAAAATAATACATTGGCCGAACTTTCGTTATCTAGCAAAATATGGCGTACATCGTAGTCAGCGATATTCAAGGAAATTACAACCGCATCATTGTGTGGAAATTGGATCCCTCGGCCGTCCTCCTCGGTGAAGGCCACGGGCTCTGCGATCCTCTGCTTCTTCATCGATCTTCTGGGTTCGCTGGTCTCCCCTTTCCGAGGTCCCTCCGAGATAGTGTTGATGATGCCAAGGGGCGGCCGACCTTCCTGGCTCTCCCGACCCGATGGTACCGCCCTTGGCCGCTCCCCTCGCTCTTCGGGCCGCCTTTATAGGAATCGACCGAGTCTACCTCATCTGACGAGCTTTTCGATCTCATCTTGGAGTTGGACGCACGCTTCAGTGTCGTGGCCGTGGTCGCGATGATAGAGGCAAAACTTGTTGGGATCGCATTTGCTGGGTCGGGAACGCATCTTGTTTGTCTTCGGAAGCTGTTCCCTGATTTCCATCAGCACTTGGGCCTTTGGAGTGTTGAGGGGGGCGTAGTTGTGAAACCTTCGTCGGGGAGAGCTTCGACACTGAGGAGAACTTCGACGCGTTGTTCCGTCTGGGCTTCCCCACCTTGGGTTTCTTTGGAGAGTTCGGGTCTGCCAGTGACCAAAAGAAGTCCGGGAGCGCCGTCGAGCTTTACTCCGCTTCCCTTCCTCGGTGGGCCTGGTCGTCCCTTCAGCTCGCCGCTTGCCGTCGGCTTCGCCATCCCTGGCCTTGAAGGCCTCCGCCCGGGCATATCCTTCAGCCCAAGCTAGCATATCCGCAAAATCTCTTGGATACTTCTTTTCTAGGAAGAACAACAAGTCGTTCTTCCGAAGGCCGCCCTTGAGGGCGACCATGGCGACTGATTGGTCCAGGTTCCGGACTTTCAATACAGCAGCGTTAAATCGGGTGACGTAGGCCCGGATGGGTTCCCCCTCCTCCTACTTGATGGCCATCAAGAAATCCGAACCTCGGCGTGGCCGCCTACTATTAATGAAGTGGGCCGTGAACTGTTGACTCATCTGATCAAACGATAAGATGGTACTCGGCTTGAGCACCGAGTATCAGTTCCTGATAGCTCCTTTAAGGGTAGAGGGGAAGGCCCAGCACAATATGGCATCTGGCGCACCGTAGAGCAGCATCGTCGTCCGGAAGGCTTTCAAATGGTCGACCGGATCGGTGGTCCCATCGTAGCTCTCGAACTGTGGAAGCTTGAAGTTCGGCGGAACCGACTCCTACATGATTTTCTGCGAAAAAGGAGGGTCAGTGCAAACATCATTACCGCGTGAGTGGGGAGTGTGACGAAGTTCTTCGATTCACCGGCTCATTTTCAAGAGCCTTTGATCCAAGAGATCTTCACGGTCTCTGATCTCCTAGGCTTTCTGGTGGAATGGGTGCGAGGCTTCACCCTTGGCCGATCCATGATCCGAACAAGTGCTCTCCCTCCTCCGCCTTTTTAATTTGGGTATCGAAGGTCGGGATGCCCAGGTCGGTCGCTTTTGGATCGGATTGCTTGACTTCGAAGAGTCCCGCACCGGTTGGGGTGGCACTGGGGCTTGTTGGCGCAGCATTGCTTGCACCGCCTCTGTGAGACTACGAACCTGCTGGACGAGCTGGTTGAACTGCTCCGTATCCACCGCAGCTACGGATGGGGCCTGAGTCGTCGGGGCCGGAGTGAGAACAGACGGATTCGGACGGGATCGGGCTGTGGAGGTCGTCGAGCGTCGAGTCGAAGCTCTCCTGGGAGGCATCTTCTTCCTGGAGAAGAGAAAAGGAAGATCTCTGGAGAGGGAAGAGAAGAGTCACCGAGCACTCCTTTGAGAACAAGGAAACCTCGGAGGTTCAAGCCCTTCCTCTAGCGCCAATCTGTTGGTGCAGAAACTGGTCGTCGCCGGAGGTCGCTAAGGTTGCCGCCGGGGACCTGCAAAATAAAGTTTCGTTCAGAGTCGGTGGGGGGGGCTCCGGCAGGACCCTCCGACGGATAAGTCAGTCTTCGGCCAACAGGAATGGAGTGCTCGGAATGAGTTTCGGAGCTTAGAGAAGAAGAGGAGAGCTCAGAGAGATTAGAGGTCAGAGAGCTTAGCCTTAGCATATCGGAAGGGTCCTTTTTATTGCGGAGCTTGATGGTGACAACTGCAGCCGCATGCTGGCGGACCGCTCAAGGTTCGGCGAAGTCAGTCTCATGGGATGGTGCCGTGTGCGGCGGATTGATGGTGATAGCCATCGCCGCCTGACAGTGGGTCGCTATCGCCTGCGGCGAACTGATGGTGATAGCTGCAGAGCTTGCGGTGGACTGATGGTGATGCCTGCAGAAGGATTGAAGGTCTTCGTCGTGTGTCCATTTCGGAGGAGTTCGGACTCCTGAAGAGGAAGATTGGAGGGAGTTCGGCTCCCATAGGCGGAGGTATGCAGCTAAGGCTCATCCGCTGAAGAGTTCAGTCGAGGGAAATCCGAAGCTCGGCCGTTGGAGAGTTCGGTCGGATGTTGGACTTCGGCTGAGGCTTGGACGCTTGAGAGTTCGGTAGGAGCTTGGTCGGTCGAAGTTCGGCGAGGGCGACCGCTGAGGAGTTCGGTCGAGCGACGACTGCTTGAGGAGTTCGGCCGAAGGGGCGACCGCTGAGGAGTTCGGTCGAGGGGCAACCACTTAGGGAGTTCGGCCGAGAGGGCGACCGCTGAGGAGTTCGAGCGCTGGGGGATTCCGTTAAAGTCCGACCGCTTGGAGTCCAAGGAGCTCGGTCGCTAAGCAGTTCGGCCAGCTGAATGGGTTCGAAGGAGCTCGGATGCTGGGGTTTCAGGAGCTCGGCCGCTAAGTAGTTCGGCCGACTGGAGGGGTTCGATCTTGACGCTGGGAGTCTGGAAGAAGCTCGGCAACTAACTAGTTCGGTCGGTTGGAAGAAGCTCGGGCGCTGGGAGTTCGGCTGAAGCCCGTCTGCCGAAGCTCTTCTGCGGCTACTGGTTGCATTAGGCTGGGCATTGAGCTAGACTTCGGTTGGAACGAAATTTATCCCCAACAGTCTTGATGTTGTTTTCTTGGAGGATAAGATGATCGATGACTTTAAAAAGCCTAACAAGCCAAAGTCATCCCTGAGTAGCCTACCGACTTGTGCTCAAATACTTAATCGCTCGATGAGTCTTGATGATAGGAGAGCAACTATAGATGATGGTACATATGATAGTCATGAGGATGAGGAAAGAGTAGGTGGCATCCCAACAAAACCGCATGTTGAACCATCTGTATAGGAGGTACGAATATCCAATAGAGAGCAGAGGCCATCCTTAAGATATCCACCACAAGATTACATGCTATTGATAGATGCGAGGGAGCTTGAGTCCTGCTCTGAAGTCATGAAGCAACAGTGTAGTGAGGAGTAGATGAAGGCAATGAAGGAGGAGATGAATTCTTTGTAGCAAAATAATACATATAAGCTGCTGAAGATGCCTAAGGGAAAGCGAGCACTCAAAAATAAATGAATGCTCAGGTTGAAGCCACAAGAGAACAGTTCACACCTAAGGTATAAGGCAAAGCTAGTTATAAAAGATTTTGATCAGAAAAAATGCATCAATTTTGAATAGATTTTCTCATCCATTGTGAAGCTCGCATCTATTCGAGTTATCCTTGATCTCGCTGCTTGTTTAGATCTTGAGATGGAATAACTTGATGTAAAGATGGCATTCTTTCTTGATGATTTAGAGGAGGAGATATATATAGAGCAACCAGAAGGGTTTGAAATTAAAGACAAGGAGAACCTAATGTACTGCTTGAAGAAAAATCTTTTTGGATTAAGACAGGCACTGCAATGGTACAAGAAGTTTGATTTCTTGATGATGGAGAATGGATATAAGAGAACAAGTTTTGACCATTGCATATTCTTGAAGAAATTCTTTGACGATAGTTTTATCTTACTTTTGCTATATTGATGATATGCTGATTATGGTATACGACGTTACCAAAATCAATGATTAGAAGGTAAAATTGGATCAGACATTTGCGATGAAAGATTGTGGCAAGCTAAAATAATCTTGGGGATGAGAATCACCCAAGTTAGAAGTTCTAAAAAGCTGTGATTGTCGCATAACGCCTATGTTGAGAAGGTGTTGAATCGATTCAACATGAGCAGAGCAAAGCCTGACGGTGAGTCTGCTTGCATGATATTTTGAATTGACTAAAGAGCAAAGCCCAAAGAGCAAGAATAACTAGATGGAGATGAGTCAGATTTTTTATGCCTCTACCGTGGGGAGTCTTATGTATGCAATGGTATGCATCAGGCCCGATATTGCTCACGCGGTTGGTGTGGTCGGTTGGTTCTTTTAAACTTCGGGAAGAAGCATTGGGAAGCAGTGAAGTATGTAATGAAGTACCTTAAAAAAAAATTCAATACATGTTTATGTTATGGCAGCAGAGATTCTATACTACAAACTTACACAGATGTAGACATGGCGGGAGATGTAGACACATGAAAATTCATGACAGGTTATCTAATGATAATCTTAGGATTGAGGAGCAATGTTTTGGCAATCAAAGTTACAAACATGTATCACACTATCATTGACAGAGGTGGAATACATCGCTATAATGGAGGCCGATAAAGAAGTGCCATGGCTAAAAAACTTATTGTTGGAATTTGGCATAGAGCAAAAGACGTACGTCATCCATGGTGACAGCCAGAGTGCCATCCAACTCAATAAGAACTTGATGTTTCATTCAAGGATGAAATATATTGACGTTAGATATCATTGGATTTGAGATATGTTGGAGATGAAGCAGTTCAAGTTTGAAAAAATTGACATCGAAGAAACCAGTTTTGATATGTTTACGAAGCCAGTTTTAGGGATGAAACTAATAAAGTGAAAGTGTGTTACAAGCTTGATGGAACCTCTATACAACTTATCTACAACCGGTCCCGGCCAGCTGTCTTCCCAAAACCTAATTATCTCTCCATTTCTCAGTTTAAATGAAGTGCAGTTCCAAAATACTTCAGGATCCTGCAAGTATCTTTCAAGATGGGGGAGGCTTCAGCGGGTCTTCTTCGGACACCGTTGCCGTGCGTTGAACTAGATAAAATGTAGCTAAAACAACTACAATTTGTTTTGTTCGGTTAAATAACTAACAAGCGAACATCTAAAATAAAATATTCCTTTTTCAGCCAAATATCAAATCATGTGTTGTACAATCTCATGACCAACCGTATAAGCATTTGAAACTCCGACCTATGAACTAAACTCGAAGCATCCGTCTATGGTCAATCACTTGAAGGATCACAATAAACTGAATATAATATAATCATTCGTTAGTTAGGATAAGATATAAAAGTATCTTTTTGCCTTGTTTTGCTATCCAATTCTTATCGGTAGGAGTGATTTGATTGGATAAATGGTAGAATTATTTAAAATTTTGAGATACATAAATTGCTATCTTTAGAATGATATTTATATCAATTCAAATAAATTTACTAATGGATCCACGGCAAATCATATTCAAAATGTAACAAAATTTCATGAAATTTTATAGATAGTGATTCTGAAGAGATTCTAATAAATTTTGTAGAAATCATTTAGAAGCTAGAGGGAAGAATAAAAATAAAAATAATAAAAATAAAAATTTTAAGGCAAAGGGGGAACATTACTATTTTCGATCATAAAATTTTATATTTATAAATTCTAAATAAGTGTAAAAATAACTTTCTTAATAAGTATATATTTGATCTTTCCATCCATAAATATGTGATTTGGACCTTTTAGTTTAATTTGAAGTTTAATCACAATGGTTGTCTTATAATAACAGGAAATAGATCACAAGCACCAAGAATCTATTTTATATATATATATATATATATTAAAATAAAGGCTTGTGTTTGACATGTATATATTTTTCTATGTATATCATGCGCGCCAGGTATATATTTTTCAAGCTGGAATCGCGCAGTGCGCTCCTGGAGAAAGTAGTAGGCGTATATATATTCTTCTTCGTCCTGATGCATATTAAGAGATAAGAGATATTGGGCCATATTGTAGGCCCAAAAATTCTATCAAAGGTCCAAACTGGGCGCCTATCTTCTCTTCCGGCCCTGACATCGAGTTGATCGTAAACCTCGAGGTCTTGCGCTCCACGCTGTTCGTAGATCAGGTTGGCGAGGTTGTGGTCACCCTTGACCCCGACATCTTGGTTTAAACTAGAAATTTTTAAATGGATTCATGATAAAAGCTAGATCATGGACAACTTTTGATTTTTTTTTATTCTTCCTTGTTAGATCGTTCTGTTGATTTGGTAATTATATTGTTTGAGATAATAAAATTTAGCACTATTGTTCAGCTTTCCTTCGCCTCCTTTTCCTAGATGATAAAGTTAAAATACGTGCGGTATGCAAGACGAGACTGCATGTTCCAAAAAAAAAAAAAGAGTTTTCTTTTTTTTAATATAATTAGAGGTGGTTATCGGGCTTGCCCATGGACAGCCCGATTCGACATAAATGGCACGACCCGCTTAGCACTGTAGCGGGCTAGGCTGGGCTGGGCTATGATTTAGTGGCACGCGGCCCCAGCCCGGCACGGCCCTCCAGGGCCTGGGCTGGCACGGCCTACCGGCTTAGGTCCGACAGGGCCCACCAGGCCAGGCATGGCACGGCATGCGCCCAGGCCCGGCATGGCCTTTATGGGCCTTGGCACAGCCCATTTGGCACGCTATAGCTACTTTAAAATTTTTATTTTAAAAATATTTTTTATAAAATAAATTAAATTGATGGATAAATAAAAAATATTAAATATTAATTTTTTTTGTAAAAATAAAAATCACCTTGTAATGATGGAGAGTTTGGCTTAGATCCCTACCAGTTTATTAATATAAATCAAAATTATACGAAAGATGAAGAGGGGCTAGGCCTAACCTCCGGAATACAAAGAGAGAGAACTGAGAAGAAAATAGAGATGACTCACCTCAACAAATAAAAAGTAAAAATATATATATTTTAAAAATTAAGAATTAAAAATAAATCTTACTAATTATCTATTGTATTTATATCATCCTCATCATCATATCCAGTATCATGTCCTCCTTTATCCTGAAGTCTCGCCTTCGCATCCAGCCAATCTTTGAAGCAGAGTAGCATCTCAACAGTCTCACCCGTCATCTTACTCCTTTTTTCATCTAAAATGCATCGACCTGCACTGAAAGCTGATTCCGATGCTACTGTGGACATCGGCACAGCTAAAATATCACATGTAATTACAAACATAACAGGATATTGATTTTTTATATTCTTCCATCAGGCCAACACATCAAGATTTTCTATTTCATTTTCATCTAATGTAGAAGATATATCATTTCATAAATAAAATTCTAATTCATTACTTAAAGATGAAGAAGATGCAAATAAAGAAGATGCATTTGAATGTCTTTTATGTGCAAGAAATGAAAAAATAGATAATGAATAAGAGGTACTAGAAGTTGATTGTGAAGATGATGTAGACTGTCTAGATCTACGAAGCTTTTCATCATATAATGCAAAAATATCATGAAGTAGCTGAGTTACCTCAGCTTTAGATTCTTCAAAATCATGATTCATATATCTACCAATTTCATCAAGTAAAATATATAAGCAACTTAATTTGAATCATGGATCAAATATAGCAGCTAAGTTATGCATGGGACATACCATATCTCAATACTGATTCCATTTTCTTTCCATTTCATAAATAATAGACATTAAAATATCATCAAATCTATATTATGTAAATTGATCATAAATTATATATGCTTGTTGTAAAAATGCACAAGAGGTTGGAAAATAAACACTAGAAAGAGTATTTCTAGCATTATAAAAATAAAGTAAAAAATCTTCTATTTTTTTTTTCAATCATTTTCAGTCAAAATAAATCCTAATTCATGATCATTTATATATGTATTTAATATATTTTTATATGGATATATATCATGAATCATCATATATGTAGAGTTCCAACAGATAACTACATCAAATTTAAATTTTTTAAAATGTTTATTGTGGTCTAAACATAATTATTTAAATTCTTACAATCGTACACTTAAAGCATGAATAAAAGATACCGCATTTTTAATTTTTATAATTATATCTTGAATCATGCCCATTCTAGCTTGAATAGAAAGATTCAAAATATGACATGCATATCTAATATAAAATAATTTTTCATTAACAATGAGACAAAAAGAGTCTTTCAATAATTAGATAGCTACATTATTATTAAATGCATTATCAAATGTAACAGACATAATTTTATTACTAATATCATATGCAGCTGCAGTTTGATAAATAATATTAAAAATTTATTGGCTAGAATGGGGATAATCAAAAGAATGAAAAGCAAGAATACGCTTATTTAATTGCCAATTATTATCCATGTAATGAGAAGTAACATAAATAAAATACATACTACCTACAGATGCAGTCCATATATCAGAAGTTAATGATACTTTTGCATTTAAAGTAGAAAGATTACCAATTAAATCATGCTTCATTGCTAAATAATTTGTCATATCTACTCTTCTAAATGTACGTCTACTGATTCTTTTATAAGTGGATTGTAAAGCTAATTGAACATATTCTTCAAAATTGAAAGATTCACATAAGCTAAAGGATAATTCATCTCTAACCATCCATTTTACAAGTGCCTTTCTTTGATTTTCATGATTATAGGCAAAAGTTCCAACAAGAGCATCCCATTGTGTATTAAGAGTGCTTTGAAAACGAGAATCACTTATCTTATGAGACTCTTGATGTCTCTTCAAATGGCCAGTTACTTCAGTACTGGCACAACTATATAATTTGACACGTTTTTTATATTTTACCTTATAGACTCCATCTATCAAAATTTTATCGAAATCATTCCACACAGTGCTAGTCTTCTTATAGGAAGAGGATCCAGCTTCTCCAGAAGGGGCTTCAGAGGGAGCAGAAAGAGTTTCTTCTCCTCCAAAATAGGAAGAGAAATGTCGGCATGCCCAGCAGCGCCAGTTATACTCTCATCATCATAACTTGCCATCTAAATTAAGTAAATATAAAAAAATAAAAACTAACCAGTAACCAGCAAAAAAAATTAAATTGTAGAGCTAAAGAGAAAGAAGAGGTGGAGCTGAGACTAGAGAATTGGAAAGCCAAAGAAGGAGAGCCGGGCCATCGAAGGTCGGATAGCCGAAGAGCCGGAGAGCTAGATTTGTGGAGCTGTCCTTGAACTACGACCTTCAAAAGAGAGATGCTTCCTTCTCTTGTATGACTCTTGAATTGCTAAACTATAATTGCTACGTACTAAATATTTAATGAAAGAGAGAAGAATTGCTAGAAAAGAGAACAAATGAAGTAGGAAGATTAAAGAGAGAGAATTGATTTGATGAATTGATATGATGAGAATGAAAGAGGAAGGCTCTATTTATAGAAGTCCTAAATTTTTATTTTCCTAAAATACTCCTTAATCTAGCCATTTTTTTGCTGTTGAAGGGGTTAAAATGGTAAAAATAAAAAAACTAGCCATTTTAACCCTTAAAAATAAAAAAAAATCCAATTTTAGCCGTTACGGGCCGGCTTGGCCTGTTTCAGGCTGTTATGGGCCGGGCCAAGCACGGCTTGTTTGGAGCCGTTGCGGATCGTGCCTGGCATGGCCCGTTAATGCTAAAAAAAATCGGGCCTGATAGGCCAACAGGCCGTGCCAGGCCCAACCCGCCAATTTTCGGGCCTAGGGATGTGCCGGGCTGGGATTTTATACTTATCATGCCGTGCTGGCACGGCCCGTTTATGAGATGGGTCGTGCTTGGCACGGTCCGCTACAGTACCAAGCCCGTTGGGCCTAGGTCGGGCCGAGCCAGGCATGGCCCGATGCCCATCTATAAATATAATCAATAAATTTCAACACATCAAATATTATTATTTTTTAAAATTTATATTAAAAATTAAGAATTAAAATAGAAAGATATGACCATGATATTAAATAAAATTTTAAATTTTTAAAATTTAAAAAATTATTGATGAACATATTTTAATATTTTATAAAAATAATTTATAAAGAGACTTAGCAAGATCCATAGTAGTGGCAGTTTTGTTGGTGTTGGACTGACCAGTGAGGAGGATAGCACAACCAGCAATCTTGCCCTTGCAGATAAGTTGCAGGATTGAACTAGTGGTCTTGCGGATGTAGATAAGTTGGAGGATTGAACTAGTGATCTTGCAGACCAACTGCTGGCTGAGTATGCTCTTGAAGATAACACAAGCATCTAGAGCAAAGTCAAGGCTCAAACCATGAATATGTGAGTGAAAGTTGATACGCTCGATTCAGAGATGAGGTTCCGGCTCTTCAAGACTCTTGAACTCTACCATGACAGTAGAAAGGAAGAAGAGAGAGCGAACTTCGGAGGCGAAGAGCAAATCAGGGAAGAACAAATACAATGAGAGAAAAGATTTTAGAAGGAGCTAGATGGCAAGAGACCCATAAAAAATTATAAATTTTAAAAAAAATAAAATAATTTATAAATAGCTTATAATCTATACTATATATAAAATATTTTTTATTATTTTAATTATTTTTAAAATATATATATATAATAGATATTAATAAATTAATAAAAAATATTTTTTTTAAAAAAATTACGTGCAAGCTAGTTTAATTTTAAATTAAAATTTATCCGGTAAAGATCTTGAAAGATCTTTATTCTGCCTCATAAGTATCTAAAGCAAAGGGATTTCCTACCGCTCAGATTGCAAAAGATCTTTCGCCAGTTATTCTGCCTCGAGTGTTGACGCGCAGAGTAAGCCAGCCTGCCAACTTCCGCGTCTTTGTGAGGCAAACCCGCACCACCAAATTTCCACACGGAGACGATTTCCTGGTCGTGAACAAAGGATTCACCTTCCTTCGCGCGCTTTGAGAGTTGTGCGGTCGATGATCCAACGGTGGATTCGCCCGTTCGTGCGAAACACGCAACCCCGTCAAGTCACTAGAAAGTGCCAACGGAGGTCAGTCTCGCCGGTCATCCCAGGCAGCCCCACCCTCTTGACCAAGTCTACCCTCTCAGGATAGAAATCCTCCGCGAATCTTCCTATCCCAAGATCCCAGCACTCGCCCCCTGTTCGTTTTCGCTGCTTCATATACTACCAAGCGTCAGCTGCTCCCTCCACACGCCATTAGGGGATGGAGCTCCTGTTCGGGATAACTATTCTCTACTTATCCTTTCACTTATCATCATCCGCCTTCATCCCTACCAATTCCTACTTCCTCGCCTGCGGCTCGACCTCCAACATTTCCCTCGCCACCGACAACCCCGCTCGCAACTTCACTCCCGACTCCGGCTACCTCACCTCCAACTCCAAATCCATTCCCCTCTCCAACGCCCATTCATCCTCCAAATCCACCGATATCTACGCCACCGCCAGGGCCTTCACCGAGCGCTTCACATACCGATTCAATCTCGATTCCCAGGGCACACATGTCCTCCGTCTCCACTTCTTCTCCTTCACCGACCTAAACCATAACCTCGCCACCGCACGCTTTAACGTGTCCGCCCTCGACCGCTTCCTCCTCCTCTCCGGCTTCTCCGTCCCAAACACCCAAACTCCCGTCATCAAGGAGTACCTTCTGTGGGTGGACACAGGCAAGCTCACCATCACCTTCATTCCCGATTCTAATTCCAGTGCATCTTCTTTAGCCTTCGTCAATGCGATTGAAGTCTTCACGGCACCCATCAACCTCATCGACAACACCACAGATCCCAAGCAAGTACCTCCCAGTCCGGGAATCAGCCAATTAGCCCACCGGGCACTGGAGACAGTCTACAGGATAAACGTGGGAGGCCAAAAGGTGACCCCAGCCAATGACACCCTTTGGAGGACCTGGGTTCCCGACGACGAATACCTCTTATCGGAAAAGGATGTTTCGCTGGAGAAAAGCACGAACCCCCAGAACATCAAATACGCGGTGGGCGAAGATCGTGAAATCGCACCGGCGAGCGTCTACGACACTGCCCGAACAATGAACATAACGAGCTCTATGGTGAACTCCAACCCCGACTTCGACTTCAACATAACCTGGAGCTTCCGTGTAACTCCAGGCTACAGTTACTTGATACGGATGCATTTCTGTGATTTTGTTTCGAAGACGGATACTGACCTCTACTTTGACGTTTATATCAGCGGCCAATTTGCCTACCAAGATCTCCATCCAGCCGATAAAACAGTTTCCCCGGCCCAACCTTTCTTTCTGGACTTCAACTCGGACGTTCCAACCTGGCCGCCGCGCATCAATGTTAGCATTGGCCGTTCGAGCAAGAGCAGCACGACGACGGCTAATGCTATACTGAACGGGCTGGAGATCATGAAGGTGAGCAACACCTTCGGCAGCCTCGACGGAAATCTCGGCCCTAGCCAAACCAAGAAGAATAAGAGCGTTCATGTTGCCATTCTGATTTCAGCCATTGTTGGTGGTGTTTTTCTCATTGCTTTAGCGATCGCAGTCTTGGTGCTGGTATGTAAGAGGTGTTGTTCAAAGAGTGTGACAAAGCCAGAGGAAACACCAGTTTTGTGGGCACCATTCAGGACCGACGGTGCTAATTCTGTTAAGCTCTCGAGCAAGTTTACTGAAACAATAGTACCCGGTGCCTCACCCAACTTCAAAATGAGTCTCCATATCAGCTTTGTTGAGATCAAATCGGCGACCAACGACTTCGACGACAATCTCGTGATCGGCACAGGCGGGTTTGGGAAGGTCTACAGGGGAGTTCTCAGCGATGGCACCAGAGTTGCGGTGAAGCGTGCAACGCGAGGGTCAGTGCAAGGCTATGCAGAGTTCCAGAGAGAGATCATTCTCCTGTCACGAATTCGCCACCGCCATCTTGTGTCACTCATTGGTTACTGCGCGGAGCAGTCGGAAATGATCTTGGTCTATGAGTACATGGAGAAGGGGCCTCTCCGGAATTACTTGCATGGCTTCGAGTTGCCATGCCTTTCCTGGAAGCAGAGGCTGCAGATATGCATTGGCGCCGCCAGGGGCCTCAACTACCTTCATACAGGCTACTCGCATAACATCATACACCGTGATGTCAAGTCCACCAACATTCTGCTTGCAGACAACTACTTGGCCAAAGTATCGGACTTCGGGCTCTCGAGGTTGGGGCCTTCTTACGGGGAAACCCATGTTTCCACTGAGGTTAAGGGCACCTTTGGATACCTAGATCCTGAGTACTTCAGGATCCTGAAACTCACCGACAAGTCTGATGTTTACTCCTTCGGAATGGTGCTCCTTGAGGTGCTGTGCGCGAGGCCAGTGATCGACCAGACGGTCTCATGGGATCAGGTCAACCTGGCAGAGTGGGCTCTGCATTGGAAGCGCAGAGGCCAGCTCGAGAAGGTCATCGACCCGAGGCTTGTGGGGAAGATCAATGTGAATTCTCTGAGCAAGTTTTGCGAGACAGCGGAGAAGTGCCTTGCAGAGCATGGTGTCGAAAGGCCGACGATGGCGGATGCGTTATGGAACTTGGAGTATGCTCTCCAGCTTCAGGAAACAGGGCTGAAGAGGGAGCCTTACGAGGACAGTGGTAATGTGGAGTCGCAGTTTCCGGTGGCTGCAGTGGAGTGGGCAGCTTCGACCAGCGAAC
Organism: Cocos nucifera; assembly: GCA_006176705.1. NCBI lineage: Eukaryota > Viridiplantae > Streptophyta > Magnoliopsida > Arecales > Arecaceae > Cocos > Cocos nucifera. The sequence goes on along the minus strand of QRFJ01000042.1, from coordinate 1,780,714 downwards.
CAAGTGATGAAGTGCGCTCAAAGGCAAGGATGAGCGAAAACTACTCGGACGTGACTGGAAGCAAGGTCTTCTCCCAGTTGCATGTTGGTGAAGGCAGATGAATGGGATTGATTTCTAGGGGCAATTTATTATTAGTTACAAAGTTATAATGTAGAACAATATCAGTGCAATTCTATGATTGTACGACAGTAACGATGCATTGTATCCCTCGTATTTCCTATCAGATATCTCCAAATGATTTAAGAACTCGGTTGTGTAAGTTTAGTTGGTCCTTGTAGAATGCTTCTCCTGCATTATTACTCAGTCTGAATAAAATTGCTGATGAAATTGAGAATGAAAGTCGGTTTCACTCGGATTTATTCTCATCAATTTGATATCAGAGCTTATTTTGTTCGGTTTCATATCCAGTATTAAGTTTTCATGCAGACATTATGATTTTGTCGGTCTGAATAACCTTCAGCCTTACATCATGTGGTTTTGTTTTGTTTTACTTGCCATAAAATTAAAAGGCTATCCAACAGATGGTTTTGTACATTTACAGTTCTAGACTGCAGTAATAAAATTGTCTATCATGTTTGGTCTAGATTACATTGCTTATATTTCGGCTGAAATTAAGCCTAATCTTTTGTTTCATTTAATCTGTTGTGAAACTTTATCTTTTGTTTACTGTAGTGCTGCCCAACTTCTGATCTAGGTTCTGTTGTTTTTTATTTTTTATGGTCTTTCACCCTGTATTCCATCTGTTTAGTGAATAAAATCATACCAAAAAAAAATCTGTCGTAAAAGAGATAAACATAGCACTAAATAAATTCACAAAATCAGAAGATTCCACCAACTTGGAAGAAAAATTTGCGTGGTGCCATAGATGGAAAAGCTTAAACACGGATCTTACCATCAAAGTGAACATCATAAGATGCTAATGGAATTGGACACGTCTCAATTCCTATCTGCATAATAGTTAAGCAATTGGTCAAAGTGAACATCAAAGTTAACTACATAATAGTTAAGCATAAGCAATTGGTCTTATTGCCTACGTTAGTTTAGCATCGATAAATTATTTATAAAAATAAAAAAAATAATTTAAAAAAATATTTATCAATATTAAATAAACGTAGGCAATAAGCCTAATTACCTATGAAAGAATTTAGCATGGGTAATTAGTCTTATTACCTATACTAATTTATCATCAAAAAATATTTGTTAAATATTAAAAAATTATGACCATCCATCGATGCTATTATTTAAATGCTGACGCTACTTTTATGTGGCTAATTATATTTTATGATATTTAATTTATAGCTTAGCTAATTATATCAATTTCATCGGTGTTTATCTTTTTGCGCAACTATTTATCTTCTTTACCTATGCAAAATTTTGCGTAGGTACATATTGCATCGGCAAAATTCCTATTTCTTATAGTAAGATTCAATATAAAAAAATGAATTAGAAGTAGAATTTAATATTTTTATTTAAATTAAAATTAATTGATGTTGATGAAAAACTATAAAATTTAATTTTATAAAATATTTGATTCAATTATTTAAACTAAATTTGAACATTAATTATTTAAATTTTATCCTATAGTTGCTTTATAATACGCTTGCATATTTGTTGGGAGAGTTCTCCCAACTCCATCTGGGGGACACTTGAGAAAAGAAGTCGAGTCATGATTTGGGAATGGAAAATAATCAAATAATCTAAGAAAACATACAAACATACACACAATCATAATCACATAAAGTAATGCAATCCTAAGGTAAAATGGTAAAATCCTGTATACGAAGTTAAAGTGCCGGGGGAAAAAGAAAAGGCTCTGATCTCCCCGTGAGAAATACTGAAACACCAAGTGATTGCCATAATACCGCAAAGGATCACCATAGTTCATTAACCTTAGCTTAGTATATAACATGGAAGATAAGCCAATCGAGCATTAAAAAGCAAGCCTCTTGTTCTCTATTTCAGCAAAAGTGAAAATCCTTTGCTTCAAACTCGCTGATCTACATGCAATAGCATAAAAAATTAACTCCCATCCACAATCATCACTTGAAGTGAACGTAGAGGGTAATGCCTACAATATCCAATCTGGGTTACACTTTTAAGTTAATTGAAGGGCACACACAACATTAATACAGTAGCCTTTTCTCTCTTATACGCTGATAATAGAATAGCTCACACCAAGTAAGAGTTCGAGAAAATATGAACTCAACCATTACTAGTACTCTAATTAAATTCTGTAATCTCAAATTTACTAGACATCATGCCTATCTTTATAGGTCTATATATGTCTCAAATTCTATTAGCCATAGATGATAACCATGTTAACCATAGAAGAGGCCCTCGAAGCTTACATGCCAAATGAAAGAGCTTGTTCTCAAAGCTTATAATCCCGAATGAAAAATCTTGATATTCTTATTTGCATATTTTTTATTTTAATTTTCTTAATAATATATCTACATGCCGGATTAGAATTCAAATACTCATTATCATCAATTAATCATAATACGTAAATAATTAGATGACAAAATATCTACTTCTAATGACATGTTATATGACGGTCATAATGAGACTTAATTATATACATACATATGTATTTGTCTAAGCAAAATTGTTTTGATAAGTGTGGGAATTGTGATTCCAGAGATAAATTGTTTTGTCACCTAGACAAGAATATAAACGTATTATTTTATTCTAATGAACAATTAAAAGGTTGGGGATGGTTCTTATTCGTTTTATGATGAATATCATAAGAATATAAAGGCTAGATAAGAGTCATTACGTGGATTGTTTGAGGCGAGTTGTTTTTGCCTTGAGTGTAAATTCTTCACGTTTATAGCTGTTGAAACATGCTAACAACCTAGCATGCGATAAATTTTAACTAGTTATGCCGCATAGATGTGGCTCTAATATATCATGGTAGATTTTAAAATAAAAAATATTAACGAAAAGTTTTAGAACCTATCAAAAACTGCCAAGCATCCAAATCAATGGCATTTTCTGCCACTCAGATCGTAAATGATCTGGTGCCAATTATTCTGCCTCGGGTGTTGACGTGGAGCGTCACCAAAAGGTCAATTTCCAAGTCTGACAACGCAAACCCGCACCGCCTAGTTTCCATAGCGGATAACGTTTCCTGGTGGGGGTCGTATCTTTCGTGCAAACGAAGGATTCACCTTCCTTCGCGCGAATCTGCCGTTGGATCATCCCTCGGTCGCTTTGAGCTATGTGCAAGCGGATGGATGACGGAGCTCACAGTGCTTTGAGAGTCGATGATCCAGCGAAACGCGCAGCCCCGTCATGTCAAACGGTGTGAAAGTTCCAACAGGTGTCAATTTCTCGGGTCATCCCTGACAGCCCCACCCTCCGGACTAAGTCTACCGTGAAATCGTCCGCCGATCTTCCTACCCCAACATCTCAGTACTCGGGCCCTCTTCTTTTCCCTGGTTCGCATACCACGGAGCATCTGCTGCACCTCTCCACACGCCATTAGGAGATGGAGCTGCTGCTCGGGATAACTATTCTCTACTCGTCCTTTCACTTATCATCATCCGCCTTCACCCCTACCAATTCCTACTTCCTTGCCTGCGGTTCGACCTCCAACATTCCCCTCGCCACCGACAACCCCCCTCGCAACTTCACTCCCGACTCCGGCTACCTCACCTCCAACTCCAAATCCATCTACCTTTCCAACCACCACTTATCCTCCAATTCCTCCGATCTCTACGCCACCGCCAGGGCCTTCACCGAGCGCTCCACTTACCGATTCGAGCTCGACTCCCAGGGCACACGTGTCCTCCGTCTCCACTTCTTCTCCTTCACCGACCAAAACCATAGCCTCGCCACCGCACGCTTCAACGTGTCCGCCCTCGACCGCTTCCACCTCCTCTCCGGCTTCTCCGTCCCAAACACACAAACTCCCGTCATCAAGGAGTACCTTCTGTGGGCGGACACCAGCGAGCTCGTCATCACCTTCATTCCTGATTCTTATTCCAGTGCATCTTCTTTAGCCTTCGTCAATGCGATTGAAGTCTTCACGGCACCCACCAACCTCATCGACAACACCACAGGTCCCAAGCAAGTACCTCCCAGCCAGAATGTCAGCCAATTAGCCGACCTGGCACTGGAGACGGTCTATAGGATCAACGTGGGAGGCCCAAAGGTGACCCCGGCCAATGACACCCATTGGAGGACCTGGGTTCCCGACGACGAGTACCTCTTCTCGGAAAAGGAAATTTCGCTGAAGGAAAGCACGAAACCCGAGAACATCAAATACGCGGCGGACGAACCATGAACATGCCGACCTCTATGGTGAACTCCAACCCCGACTACAATTTCAGGAGCTTCCGTGTAACTCCAGGCTACAGTTATTTATTCGAATGTGTTGACGTTGAAATTGATCGTCGTCGAAGTTCATTGAAGTAAACACCGATGAGATCACCATCGGAGACCTACAAAATAAAGTTTCATCTGGAGTCAATGGAGGATGGCTCCGGCAGGATCCTCCGACGATCAAGTCAGCTCAGACCAATAGAAATGGAGTGCTCGAGAATGAGTTCCGGAGCTTGGAGAAGAAGAAGAGAGCTTAGATATCAGAGAGATCAGAGTTAGCATATCTAGGATCCTTTTTATAGTGGAGTTTGATGGTGACAATTACAGCCGCATGCTGGCGGACCGCTCGAGGTCCGACGGAGTCAGTCTGATGAAAAGGTGCCGTTCGCAGCGGGTTGATGGTGATAGCCATCGCCGCCTAATAGCGGGTCACTGTCGTTGGCGGCGGACTGATGGTGATGGCTGCAGCTATCTCGATGCTGAGCTGCTCGGGGCTGAATGAAGAGTTGAAGGTCTTCGACGTGAGCCCATTTCGGAGGAGTTCGGACTCCTGAGGAGAAAGCTCAAAAGGAGTTCGGCTCCCGTAGGCGTCTGGTTGGAGGTGCGCGGCTAAGGCTTGGCCGTTGGAGAGTTTGGCAGGAACTCAGTTGGTGAGAAGTCCGGCTCCTGAAGAGATCCGACCGAAGAGGAAGCTTGGAGGAAGTTCGGCTTCCGCAGGCGCCTGGCTGTAACGATGCGGAGAGAGTTTGGCTCTTGCGGGAGTCTGATTGAAGCTCGGTGGCTGAGTTCGGCTAGAGCACGACTGCTGGGAGTCCAAGGAGCTCGGCCGCAAAGTAGCTCGGTCGGCTAAAGGCATTCGATCCGAACGTTGGGAGTCCGAAGGAGCTCGACGGTCGAGGAGTCCGAAGAAGCTCGGCCGTTAAGTAGTTCGGTCTACTGAACGGGTTAGAAGAAGCTCGGTCGCTGGGGGTTCCGCTGAAGTCCGTCTGCTGAAGCTCTTCTGCGACTACTGGTTGCATTAGGCTGAGCATTGAGCTAGATTTCGACGGGAGCGAAATTTATCCCCAACACTAGCCCCCCACTCCCGAGTTCGAAACTCGAAGGAAGGGAGTGCTGGAAAGGTGACTGTCGAAGTCTTCTTCTGAGCTCCGTACTGGTCCAGGTCGAAGCTCGGGGGAGATCTTATCTTCAGCTAAAGTTGATATTGAAGTTAAAGCCCAGGGAATATCTCATCTCCAACTGAGGTTGAAGTAGGTCTCGTCTCCCACGGTCGAGGTCGGAGGTTGAGCTCATCGGGGCGTCATTGTCTCGAGCGCTCTAGCCAAGGTTGTTGCGGACCTTAGGTTGCTTGAAGAGTTCTCATCTCTGGCCGAGGTTGTCTCGGTTGCTCGAAAGAGATCTCATCTCTGGCCGAGGTTGTCTCGGTCGCTCGGGAGAGTTCTTATCTCTGGCCGAGGTTGTCTCGGTTGCTCGGGAGAGATCTCATCTCTAGCCAAGGTTGTCGGACCCTCGGGGGAGATCTTATTTCTTGCGACCGAGGTTGGTGCGGACGCTCGGGGGAGATCTTATCTCCAACCGAGGTTGATGGAGATCCTATTTCCTATGGACTTTGGAGCTCAGACTTAGACTTTGCTCGTGTTAGGATGAGGTTCTCCTCCTGTTCCTAACGGGCTATGGGGGCACATTCGGACCGTCGTCTGTCTCCCCCCATCTCGTCTAAGGTGAACGAGGCCTTCAGCTTTGCTCGCGTTAGGACGACGTTCCCCTCCTGTTCCTAACGGACTGTGGGGGTACATACGGACCGTCGTCCGCGCCTCTCCCCCCATCTCGTCCTTTGTGAATGAGGTCTTCGACTTTGCTCACGTTAGGACGAGGTTCTCCTCCTATTCCTAACAAGCTGTGGGGGCACATTCGGACCATCGTCTATCTCCCCCATCTCATCCTTTGTGAACGAGGTCTTCGACTTTGCTCGCGTTAGGACGAGATTTCCTCCTATTCCTAACGGACTGTGGGGGCACATACGGACCATCGCTCGCACCTCTCCTCCCATCTCGTCCTTTGTGAACGAGGCCTTCGACTTTGCTCGCATTAGGACGAGGTTCCCCTCATGTTCCTAACGGGCTATGGGGGCACATACAGACCATCGTCCGCGCCTCTCCCTCCATCTCGTCCTTTGTGAACGAGACCTTCGACTTTGCTCACATTAGGATGAGATTTTTCTTTTCCTCCTGTTCCTAACGGACTGTGGGGGCACATTCGGACCATCATCCGTCTTCCTCCATCTCGCCCTTTGTGAATGAGGCCTTCGACTTTGCTCGCGTTAGGATGAGATTTTTCTCCTATTCCTAACGGACTGTGGGGGCACATACGGACTATCGTCCGTGCCTCTCCCTCCATCTCGTCCTTTGTGAACGAGGCCTTCGCTCGGAAGAGATCTTATCTCTAGCCGAGGTTGATGGTCTTTGACCTGCTCGTATGAGGATAAGATTTTCCTCATGTTCCTAATGCGACAACTATTGACTGCTTCTTTCCTGTCATCGCACAGTTTTTGCATCCAAAAACAACATTATTGGAAGGAAAGAATTTTACCGAAGAGAAGTTACGGACAGCACATCCCTATTTCAGGATCATCGGGGCGTTGTTCCTCGGAGTTCCCTCGGACAGTAAGTCCCGTCCAGACGACTTCCTCTATCTCATACTGGCCTCCTCAATTTAGAGCATGCTTCTCTTGGCTTTGCCGCTGGGAGGTGATGAATCGCCGATGTACCAAGCTCCTCCCGAGGGTGATGTTGATGACGCCGCAAGGCGGCCGACCTTCTTATCATTTCTGGCTACGGCAGCATCCTTGGTCGATCATCTCCTGCTTCAGGCTGGCATCAAAAGAATTTACCCAGCCGCCCCTTTTTGACGAGCTCTTCAATTTCGTCTTGGAGCTGAGTGTATTCCTCAGTAGCATGGCCGTGGTCGCGATGGTAGGGTCATTACTTGCTTCGATCGCGTATGTTTGGGGAGGCCGTAGTCCTTCTGATCTTGGCGGCTGGCTCTTAACTTCGTTGAGAATTCGAGTTAGAGGAGCGGGGCGTAGTTGCGGAACCTTTCGGGAGGGCTTCTTCGCGCCCTTTTGTCGGGGCTTCCTTGGTGGCGAGCTCGAGGACTTTGAGGTTGTAAAACCTATGGGAGAACTTTATGCCCCATTGTCGGGGCTTCCTCGATGACGAGCTCCAGGGTGACTTCGGCGGCTTTGCTTTCGCTGGGGAGGTCGTGAGTACGGTCGAACTTCATTCCACCTCCCGTGAAACCTTCTGCGGGAGAACTTCCTTGATGACGAGTTCGATGGAGAGGCCGAACTTCGGGTGACCTCGGCCCTCCTTTATGAACTTCATTCCGCCCCCTTGTGAAACCTTATAAGGGAGAACTTCCTTGATGACGAGTTCAAGAAAGAGTTCGGCGTCACTTGTCCGAGCTTCATTCCACCTCCTGTGACTTCTTTGTAGGGGATTCCCTTGGTCACTCGAGCGGGAGTTCGGCCTCACTTGCACCGAACTTCATTTTGATGATGAGCTTCGTGGAGGAGTTCGACCTCACTTATGCCGAACTTCATTCCGCGAGAGAACTTCATTCCGCCTTTGCTTGCGCCGAACTTTGTTCCGCTTTTTCATGAAAGCTTTCGTGGGAGGACTTCATGCTCCTCTGTCGGGGCTTCCTCGATGACGGGCTCGAGGGAGAGTTCGGCCTTGCTTGCACTGGGGAGGTCGTGAGCGCGGTCGAACTTCATCCCGTCTCCTTTTGAAACCTAGGGGAGAACTTCATGCCATTTGTCGGATCTTCCTTGGAGTCATATACTCGAGGGGGAGTTCGGCCTCGCTTGCCCTGGGGCGGTCGTGAGCGCGGCCGAACTTTATCTCGCCTCCTTGCGGAACCTCCTGTGGGAGAAGTTCATACCCCTCTGTCGGAGCTTCCTCGACGACGGGCTCAAGAGAGAGTTCGGCCTCGCTTGCGCCGAACTTCATTCCGCTTTTCCACAAAATCTTTCGTAGGAGAACTTCCGTAACACTTCCTTGACGACGAGCTCGAGGGGAGCTCGGCTTTCCTCGTGTCGAACTTCATTCCGCTTTCCTGCTCGCACCGAACTCCATTCCGCTTTCCCATGGAACCTTCCACGGGAGAACTTCCTTGACACTTCCTTGACAACGAGCTCGAGCGGGAGCTCGGCTTTTCTCGCACCGAACTTCATTCCGCTTTTCTACTCGTGCTGAACTCCATTTCGCTTTCCCATGGAACCTTCCATGGGAGAACTTCCTTGATACTTTCTTGATGACGAGCTCGAGGGGGAGCTCGGCTTTCCTCGCACCGAACTTCATTCCGCTTTCCTGCTCGCATCGAACTCCATTCCGCTTTCTCACGGAACCTTCCGTGGGAGAACTTCCTTGACACTTCCTTGATGACGAGCTCATGGGGGAGCTCGGCTTTCCTCGCGCCGAACTTCATTCCGCTTTTCTGCTCGCGCCGAACACCATTCCGCTTCTGCAGGAGAACTTCATATCTCCATTTCTCTCCTAAGGGCGATTGGCAAGCCCAAATGCTCTTCCTTAAGGCCGGTTCCTCGTGTTTTTCTTGCAAAGTCTCCATCGAAGATTGTCGCACGGTCTGTATCACCTCGGCGAGGCCATGAACTCATCCAGCAGGTTGAACTGCTCTACATCTACGGTGGCTTCGAGTGGAGCCTGAGCTATCGGGGCTGCAATGGGAGCAGATGTACCGGGCGCGCAGGATGCTGATCGCCGAGTCGAAGCTCTCCTGAAGGCATTTTCTCTTTGGAAAAGAACTCTAGTGAGGAAGAAGAAAGATCTCCAGAGAGCGAAGAGAGAAATCATCGCCGAGCACTCCTTTAAGAATAAGGGGACCTCGAAGGTTCAAGCCCTTCCTCTAGCGTCAATCTGTTGATGCTGAAACTGGTCATTGCTGGAGTCCGTTGGAGTGGAGGCCGATGAGGTCGGCGTCGGGGACCTGCAAAATAAAGTCCCATCCGAAGTCGGTGGAGGGTGACTTTGGTAGGACCCTCCGATGATCAAGTCAGCTCAGGCTAACAGAAATGGAGTGCTCAGGAATGAGTTTCGGAGCTTGGAGAAGTAGAGGAGAGCTTAGAGATCAGAGAGATCAGAGTTAGCATATCTAGGGGTCCTTTTTATAGTGAAGCTTGATGGTGACAACTACAGCCGCATGCTGACGGGCCGCTCGAGGTCCAACGGAGTCAGTCTAATGAAAAGGTGCCGTCCGTAGTGGGTTGATGGTGATAGCCATCACCGTCTGATAGTGGGTCGCTGTCGTTGGCGGCGGACTGATGGTGATGGCTGCAATTGTCTCGATGTTGAGCTGCTCAGGGCCAAATGAAGAGTTGAAGGTCTTCAACGTGAGCCCATTTTGGAGGAGTTCGAACTTCTGAGGAGGAAGCTCGGAAGGAGTTCGGCTCTCGTAGGCGTTTGGCTGGAGGTGCGCGGCTAAGGCTCGGCCGCTGGGAAGTTCGGCAGGAACTCGGTTGGTGAGAAGTCCGGCCCCTGAAGAGATCCGATCGGAGAGAAAGCTTGGAGGGAGTTTGGCTTCCGCAGGCGCCTGGCTATAACGATGCGGAGAGAGTTCGGCTCTTACGGGAGTCTGACTGAAGCTTAGCGGTTGAGTTTGGCTAGAGTCCGACTACTGGGAGTCTAAGGAGCTCGGCCGTAAAGTAGCTCGATCAGCTGAAGGGGTTCAGTCCGAACGCTGGGAGTCCGAAGGAGCTCGACGGTCGAGGAGTCCGAAGAAGCTCGATCGCTAAGTAGTTCGACCGGCTGAATGGGTTAGAAGAAGCTCGACCGCTTGGGGTTCGGCTAAAGCCCATTTGTTGAAGCTCTTCTGCGGCTACTGGTTGCATTAGGCTGAGCATCGAGCTAGACTTCGGTGGGAGCGGAAATTATCCCCAACACTAGCCCCCCCACTCCCGAGTTCGAAACTCGAAGGAAGGGAGTGCAGGAAAGGCGACTGCCGAAGTCTTCTTCTAAGCTCCGTGCTGGTCCAGGTCGAAGCTCGAGGGAGATCTCATCTCTAGCTAAAATTAATGTTGAAGTTGAAGCCCGGGGAAGATCTCATCTCCAGCTGAGGTTGAAGTAGGTCTCGTCTCCTACGGTCGAGGTTGGAGGTTGAGCTCATCGGGGCGTCATTGTCTCGGGCGCTCTGACCGAGGTTGTCGTGGATCTTATCTCTAGTCGAGGTTGCTCGAAGAGTTCTCATCTCTGACCGAGGTTGTCTTGGTTGCTCGGGAGAGATCTCATCTCTGGCCGAGGTTGTCTCAGTCGCTCGGGAGAGTTCTTATCTATGATCGAGGTTGTCTCGGTTGCTCGGAAGAGATCTTATCTCTGGTCGAGATTGCAGGACCCTCGGGGGAGATCTTGTTTCTTGCGATCGAGGTTGGTGCGGGCGTTCGGAGGAGATCTTATCTCCTACCGAGGTTGATGGAGATCCTATTTTCTATGGACTTCGGAGCTCGGACTTGGACTTTGCTCGCATTAGGATGAGGTTCTCCTCCTATTCCTAACGGACTATGGGGGCACATTCGGACCATTGTCCGTCTTCCTCCATCTCGTCTAAGGTGAACGAGGCCTTCAGCTTAGCTCGCATTAGGACGAGATTCCCCTCCTGTTCCTAACGAACTGTGGGGGCACATACGGTCCGTCGTCCACGTCTCTCCCCCCATCTCGTCCTTTGTGAATGAGGCCTTCGGCTTTGCTCGCGTTAGGACGAGGTTCTCCTTCTGTTTCTAACGGGCTGTGGGAGCACATTCGGACTGTCGTCCGTCTCCCCCCATCTCGTCCTTTGTGAACAAGGCCTTCGACTTTGCTCACGTTAGGACGAGGTTTTTCTCCTATTTCTAACGGGCCGTGGAGGCACATATGGACCGTCGTCCACGTCTCTCCTCCCATCTCGTCCTTTGTGAATGAGGCCTTCGACTTTGCTAGCATTAGGACGAGGTTTTTCTCCTGTTCCTAATGGGCTGTGGGGGCACATATGGACCGTCACCCCACGCCTCTCCCTCCATCTTGTCCTTTGTGAACGAGGCCTTCGACTTTGCTTGCGTTAGGACGAGGTTCTCCTTCCTATTCCTAACGGGCTGTGGGGGTACATTCGGACCGTCGTTCGTCTGCCCTCATCTCGCCCTTTGTGAACGAGGCCTTCGATTTTGCTCGCATTAGGATGAGGTTTTTCTTCTATTCCTAACGGACTGTGGGGGCACATACGGACCATCGTCCACGCCTCTCCTCCTATCTCGTCCTTTATGAATGAGGCCTTCGCTCGGAAGAGATCTTATCTCTAGCTGAGGTTGATGGTCTTTGACCTACTCGTGTGAGGATGAGGTTTTCTTCATGTTCCTAATGCGGCGACTATTGACTGCTTCTTCCCTATCATCGCACAGTTTTTGCATCCAGAAACAACATTATTGGAAGGAAAGAATTTTATCGAAGAAAAGTTACGAGCAGCATATCCCCATTTCAGGATCGTCGGAGCGTTGTTCCTCGGAGTTTCCTCGGGCAGTAAGTCCTGTTTAGACGACCTCCTCTATCTCATGCTGGCCTCCTCAATTTGGAGCATGCTTCTCTTGGCTTTGCCACTAGGAGGTGACGAATCGCCGATGTACCAAGCTCCTCCCAAGAGTGATGTTGATGATGCCGCAAGGCGGCCGACCTTCTTATCATTTCTGGCTACGGTAGCATCCTTGGCCGATCATCTCCTACTTTAGGCTGGTGTCGAAAGAATTTACCCAGCCGCCCCTTTTTAACGAGCTCTTTAATTTCGTCTTGGAGCTGAGTGTATTCCTCAGTAGCGTGGCCATGGTCGCGATGGTAGGGGCATTACTTGCTTCGATCGCGTACGTTTGGGGAGGTCGTAGTCCATCCGATCTTGGCGGCTGGCTCTTAACTTCGCTGAGAATTTGAGTTAGAGGAGCAGGGCGTAGTTGCGGAACCTTTCGAGAGGGCTTCTTCGCGCCCTTTTGTCGGGGCTTCCTTGGTGGCGAGCTCGAGGACTTCGGGGTTGTAAAACCTGCGAGAGAACTTTATGCCCCATTGTCGGGGCTTCCTCGATGACGAGCTCCAGGGTGAGTTCGGTGGCCTTGCTTTCGCTGGGGAGGTCGTGAGTGCGGTCGAACTTCATTCCGCCTCCCGTGAAATCTTCTACGGGAGAACTTTCTTGATGACGAGTTCGAGGGAGAGTTCAGCCTCGGTCGAACTTCATTCCACCCCCTTGTGAAATCTTCTGGGGGGAACTTCCTTGATGATGAGTTTGAGGAAGAGTTCGGCATCGCTTGTCCGAGCTTCATTCCACCTTCTGTGACTTCTTTGTAGGAGGTTTCCTTGGTCACTCGAGCGGGAGTTCGGCCTCACTTGCATCGAACTTCATTCCGATGATGAGGTTTGAGGGGGGAGTTCGGCCTCTCTTACGTCGAACTTCATTCCGATGATGAGCTTCATGGGGGAGTTCGGCCTCACTTGCGCCGAACTTCATTCCGTGGGAGAACTTCGTTCCGCCCTCGCTTGCGCCGAACTTTGTTCCGCTTTCCCATGGAAGCTTCCGCGGGAGGACTTCATACTCCTCTGTCAAGGCTTCCTCGATGACGGGCTCGAGGGAGAGTTTGGCCTTGCTTGCGCTGGGGAGGTCGTGAGCGTGGCCGAACTTCATCCCATCTCCTTCTGAAACCTGGGGGAGAACTTCATGCCCTTTGTCGGGTCTTCCTTGGAGTCATATACTCGAGAGGGAGTTCGGCCTCGCTTGCCCTGGGGCGGTCGTGAGCACGGCCGAACTTCATCTCGCCTCCTTACGGAACCTCCTGTGGGAGAAGTTCATGCCCCTCTGTCGGGGCTTCCTCGACGATGGGCTCAAGGGAGAGTTCGACCTCGCTTGTGCCAAACTTTATTCCACTTTTTTGCGAAACCTTCCGTGGGAGAACTTCCTTAATACTTCCTTGACGACGAGCTCGAGGGGAGCTCGGCTTTCCTCGCGCCGAACTTCATTTCGCTTTCCTGCTCACGCCGAACTCCATTCCGCTTTCCTGCGGAACCTTCCACGGGAGAACTTTCTTGTCACTTCCTTAACGACGAGCTCAAGGGGGAGCTCGGCTTTCCTCGCACCGAACTTCATTCCGCTTTTCTGCTCACATCGAACTCCATTCCACTTTCCCGCGGAATCTTCTGCGGGCGAACTTCCTTGACACTTCCTTGACGACGAGCTCGAGGAGGAGCTCGGCTTTCCTCGTGCCGAACTTCATTCCGCTTTCCTGCTCACACCGAACTCCGTTCTGTTTTTCCGCAGAACCTTCCACGGGAGAACTTTCTTGACGACGAGCTCAAGGGGGAGCTCGGCTTTCCTCGCGCCGAACTTCATTCTGCTTTTTTGCTCGCACCAAACTCCATTCCGCTTCTGCGGGAGAACTTCAGATCTCCATTTCTCTCCTAAGGGCGATTGGCAAGCCCAAATGCTCTTTCTTAAGGCCAGTTCCTCACATTTTTCTGGCAAAGTCTCCACCGAAGGTTGTCGCACGGCCTGTATCACCTCGACGGGGCCACGAATCCGTTCGGTATGTTGAACTGCTCTACATCTGTGGTGGCTTCAGGTGGAGCCTGGGCTACCGGGGCTACAACGGGAGCAGATGTACCTGGCGTGCAGGATGCCGATCGCCGAGTCGAAGCTCTCCTGGAGGCATTTTTTCTTTAAAAAAGAATTCTAGTGAGGAAGAAGAAAGATCTTCGGAGAGCGAAGAGAGAAATCATCGCCGAGCACTCCTTTAAGAACAAGGGGACCTCGAAGGTTCAAGCCCTTCCTCTAGCGCCAATCTGTTGATGCTGAAATTGGTCGTCGTCGGAGTTCGCTGGAGTGGAGGTCGATGAGGTCGCCGTCGGAAATCTGCAAAATAAAGTTCCATCCGAAGCCGGTGGGGGGTGGCTCCGGCAGGACCCTCTAACGATCAAGTCAGCTCAGGCCAACAGGAATGGAGTGCTCGAAAATGAGTTTCGGAGCTTGGAGAAGAAGAGGAGAGCTTAGAGATCAGAGAGATCAGAGTTATCCTATCTGGGGGTCGTTTTTATAGCGGAGCTTGATGGTGACAACTACAGCCGCGTGTTGGCGGGCCGCTCGAGGTCCGACGGAGTCAGTCTGATGGAAAGGTGCCGTCCGCAATGGGTTGATGGTGATAGCCATCGCCGCCTGATAGTGGGTCGCTGTCATTGACGGCGGACTGATGGTAATGGCTGCAACTGTCTCGATGCTGAGCTGCTCGGGGTCGAATGAAAAGTTGAAGGTCTTCGACGTGAGCCCATTTTAGAGGAGTTCGGACTCCTGAGGAGGAAGCTCGAAAGGAGTTCGGCTCCCGTAGGCATCTGGCTGAAGGTGCGCGGCTAAGGCTTGGCCGTTGGAGAGTTCAGCAGAAACTCAGTTGGTGAGAAGTCCGACCCCTAAAGAGATCCGATCGGAGAAGAAGCTTGGAGGGAGTTCGGCTTCCGCAGGCGCCTGACTGTAATGATGCGGAGAGAGTTTGGCTCTTCCGGGAGTCTGATTGAAGCTCGGCGGCTAAGTTCGGCTAGAGCCCGACTGCTGGGAGTCCAAGAAGCTCGGCTGCAAAATAGCTCGATCGGCTGAAGGGGTTCGGTCCGAATGCTGGGAGTCCGAAGGAGCTCGACGGTCGAGGAGTCCGAATAAGCTCGGTCGCTAAGTAATTCGGCCGGCTGAATGGATTAGAAGAAGCCCGGCCGCTGGGGGTTCGACTGAAGCCCGTCTGCTGAAGCTCTTCTGCGGCTACTGGTTGCATTAGACTGAGCATCGAGCTAGACTTCGATGAGAGCGGGATTTATCTCCAATAGAATGCATTTATGTGATTTTGTTTCCAAGGCGTTCGTCTACTTGGACGTTTATATCGGCGACCAATTTGCGTACCCAGATATCCATCCAGCTGATAAAACAGATTTCTTTGCCCAACCTTTCTTTATGGACTTCACCTTGGACGTTCCAACCTCGCCGCAGCTCATCAATGTTAGCATTGGGCGTTCGAGCAAGAGCTAATGCTATACTGAACGGGGTGGAGATCATGAAGGTGAACACCTTCGGCAGCCTCAACGGAACCTTCAAACCTGACTCAGGCTTTAGCCAAACCAAGAAGAAGTGTTCATGTTGCCATTCTGATTTCAACCATTGTTGGTGTTTTTCTCATTGCTTTAGCGATCACAGTCTTGGTGCTGGTATGCAAGAGATGTTGTTCTAAGAGTAAGCCAGAGGAAGCACCAGTTTTGTGGGCACCATGCAAGACCGACGGTGCCAATTCTGTTGATCTCTCGAGAAAGTTTACTGAAAGAACAGCACCCGGTGACTCGCCTAACTTCAAAATGGGTCTCCATATCAACTTTGTTGAGATCGAGTTGGCGACCAACGACTTTGACGAGAGGTTCGTG
Organism: Cocos nucifera; assembly: GCA_006176705.1. NCBI lineage: Eukaryota > Viridiplantae > Streptophyta > Magnoliopsida > Arecales > Arecaceae > Cocos > Cocos nucifera. Next base: position 1,764,923 of record QRFJ01000042.1, on the reverse strand, counting down.
ATCGGCACAGGCGGGTTTGGGAAGGTCTATAGGGGAGTTCTCAGCGATGGCACCATAGTTGCAGTGAAGCGAGGAATGCAAGGGTCAAAGCAAGGCTATCCAGAGTTCCAGCGAGAGATCTTTCTCCTGTCACGAATTCGCCACCGTCATCTTGTGTCACTCATCGGTTACTGCGCGGAGCGGTCGGAAATGATCTTGGTCTATGAGTACATGGAGAAGGGGCCGCTCGGAAAGTACTTGTATGGCTCCAACTTGCCATGCTTTTCCTGGAAGCAGAGGCTGCAGATATGCATTGGCGCCGCAAGGGGCCTCAACTACCTCCACGCAGGCTACTCGCATAACATCATACACCGTGATATCAAGTCCACCAACATTCTGCTCGGAGAGAACTACTTGTTCAAAGTATCGGACTTCGGGCTCTCGAGGTTGGGGCCTTCTCACGGGGAATCCCATGTAACCACCGGGGTCAAGGGCACCTTCGGATATCTAAATCCTGAGTACTTCAAGAACCTGAAACTCACTGACAAGTCTGATGTTTACTCCTTCGGAATGGTTCTCCTTGAGGTGCTGTGCGCGAGGCCAGTGATAGACCTGGCACTCTCAGGTCAGCGGGTCAACCTGGCAGAGTGGGCTCTGCAGCTCGAGAAGATCATTGACCCGAGGCTTGTGGGGAAGATCAATGTGAATTCTCTGAGGAAGTTTAGCGAGACGGCGGAGAAGTGCCTTGCGGAGCGCGGTGTCGATAGGCCGACCATGGCAGATGTGCTGCGGAACTTGGAGGATGCTCCCCAGCTTCAGGAAACAGAGCTGATGAGGGAGCCTTACGAGGACAGTGGCAATGAGGAGTCGCAGATTCCGGTGGCAGGAGTTGGCCGGACTCCGTCAGCTCGCATATCAATTGATGAAGATCGTTCAATGGAAAGGATGAGCGAAGGTTACCCGGACGTAACTGCGAGCAAGGTCTTCTCCCAGTTGATCACCGATGAAGGCAGATGAGGGTTGGTTTATAAGTGCAATGTATTAGTTATATCGTTATAATTTGGAACAATATTAGTCAAATTCTATGATTATACGACAGCAACAATGCATTGCATCCCTCGTATATATTTCCTATCAAATATCTCCCAATGATTTCAGAACTCGGCTGTGCAAGTTTAATTGGTCCTTGTTGTAAGGTCATAATTACTCACCCGAATAAAATTGCTGACGAAATTGAGAATGGAAGTTGCGGTTAATTGCCTGCATTGGAATTTAAGTGCCTCCTCCTAGCATTAATAATTTGATAAACTTGAGACGTTCGATCTTCGTAGTTCACTTACAACTCTTTTAAGTGCTTTTACAACATAAAGAATAAGGTGATGCTACAAAAGTTGCATCAACCATGAGGACAATGCTGATACCTGCGAGGAGTCCTCTACTTCGTTTCCGGCTTATTATATAGTTGTGATATGGTTTTTTGGGATTTCTGGTTTGGTTATACAGTGTTAGGTTTTCATTTAGACGTCATGGGACCAGGTTGTATCTTTCACACGAAACCGCCATTAGATCGCTCATTGCACAATTCTTAAAGCATTTAAAACTCTATCATTTATCTGTCTGCACAGATCGCAAAGCAAGCAGCTGATGATTAACAATGAATTCGTGCGAAGGCGAATCCTTCTTTCGCGCTGAAGGATACACACGTGACCCAGGCGTCGGGCTGCTTCCCTACAATTTTTTGACAGTCTTGAGTAGCCTCAGCCAAGCTATAACCCATACATTGTTTAACTAGCAGCAATCGTCTAAACTATACCCCATCTGTACACCTGTACCAATATTAGAGTGATGGAACCTCTACGATTGGACTCATCTATGTTAATAAATCTCTTCTCATATATATAATATGAAAACTATTTTCTACATCGTAGATGGTATAGTTTTATAGACATCATCCATGATGATTGATGAGCATGAGGGCTCGAATAAAAAAAAAAAATTATCGAGCACCATGCATTTTTTTTTCACTCAGGCCCGTGTGCTCACCAATGACCGCGAGCGATGTCCGTAGAGCTACACCGTTCGCACTGTAGAAAGCATTTCCCATATAATAATGGTGTTGCTGCAAGACTATGCTAGGAGATGAAAGTGGTTGGGCATGGACTGCTTCCAATCTGGGCCTCGGTACTAATCTAACGATGGAGATGCCAAGGAAAACTTGCAAGAAAAGTCCACTCTCATCAGGAGTTCTTCGACGGAGGATCTTTTGATACTTAAGTTAACTTGAGCTTGAGAACAGTAGAGAAGAGAGAGAAAGAGCAAGAGCGACCAGTATTCTCTAGAGTTTGGACTTATCTAGAGGGTTTTCTTGTTATCTCTTTATATATACGTAGCGTTGTAGGCCGTTATGCTTGAATTTCATAGGCCGTTCGGCCCTAGCTCTCTAAATTATTAGGCCACGATATGATAGGCCATTAGAATAGAAAATCCATCCACTAACTTGCAAATTAGAGTAGTTGTTAGTATGGGCGTTAGCTGTATGTTTTGCCCATATTCTGAAAGTTATTGGGAGATCCCAGCGAGTCGCCCACGTGGCTAAATAAGCTAGTAGCTTGAGGTTGGTACAAGGCTGAGGCTCTATCTTGCATGCATCAGTATCCATGCTAGTCATGGGATCTTGTTCTTCATTGTCGATAAGATCCCGATCCTAGGATCAATAAACGTCCGAGCTAAGGGTCGGACAAAAACTAATGAGATAAAATTGCACCACCTCAGTCTCTTGGATCTCTTTATGGCGTTCAAGTTTTATTAAGTTGTTGGTGAGTACTTGGTCATGACATGAGGAGAGGAAGGTCAGTTCGGATGGTGGATAATCTCCATTGACACTTGCTTCCCACTTTCAAGTCCAAAGGGATCCCACTGCTTCTGATGAAGAAAGTAGTCGGTCCCGAGGTTGGTCTTCAGTCATCGATCCAACCTTCTTCTAAGGGTATTTAATCAACAGCATTCGGTAGAGAAAATCTCAATATTTTATTAATACGATGCTTCGTAAGTTCGACAAAGTTTTGTCCACTCGGTCAGTCACACTACAATAAAAAAAAAAATTGCAATGCAAAAAAAGCATTGCAAATACTAAATTTCATCGATAATAATTATTTACGATAGAAATTTCATCGCTAATATTTTGTTACAAAAAATGGATTTGCAAATAATATTTTGCGATGGAAAAAAAATTTCGTTGCTGATAATAATTTTTTATGATAAAAAATTTCATCAAAAATTTATTTATTTATTAAATAATTTGTAATGGAAAAATTATCACAAATAAAATATTTTATGATGAAAAATATTTTCATTATAAATAAATTTATTTCCTACAAAAATTTTTATCATAAATAAATCAATAATAGCTTTCAATTTTAAAAAAATAAATTATTTGTGATGAAAAATATTCATCATAAATAACTTTATTTATGATGAAAATATTTATCATCATAAAATAAATTATTTATGTTGAAATTTTTTGATTGCAAATAATTAAATAAATAAATTTAATAGTTTTAATTTTTAAAAAAAATATTTATGATGAAAATATTTTATCGTAAATAACTTTATTGGCTATGATTTTTCATCATAGATAATTCCATCGCTAATTATATATAATATTTTTTTAAAAAATAATTTATAAATATTTTTTTTTAATATTTTATATTTATAATCTATAAAATAAAAATAAAAATTAACATAATAAATCCATAAATAAATTTCATCATTTCATTATATTAAAATAAAATTATAAAAAAATAAATTTAATAATTATAAGAGTTTCAAAATAAAAATAAAAAAATATAAAAATAGGTTGTTGGCCATCAAGCATTGGCATCTAGAGAAAGAAAATGGACCGAAGGAGGGAAGCACTTGGAGGAGCTCAGATCGGCCTACTGCTGCCTCATTAACTGCATCATCTATGCCATCTGCTCTATCTTTTATGTTTGGAATAGCTGATACTCGTTGACACGTATAGCTAACTTAGCAGCCCGCTGATGCCATGTCCTAGCCTTCTAACATAACAAGATTTCATACCAAGCATCTGATCATAGATCTTGTCATCTATGAATGAGATCAAGCCCTCAGGAGTAGGTTGGGATCTAATGTCTATCATATGATTCTAAAAAATAAAGTTATAGCTATTCTAAGTTTATACTGAAAATCAAAATACCAATAAAAAATAGTTGAAAAAGCTTACAAAAAGCTCTTGGCTCTCCGTCGTCCACTCTCTTGACTATCGCTGGTGGATCCACTAGTAGATCTTGATCCTAGTAGAAAGCTCGCCACTCTCTACATCTCTCTGCAATTTAAAAATAATTAATAAAAAAATTTTAAATAGTTAAAGAGTTAAAATATGCTAAATAAAAATTACTTACCATCTACTCCATATAGCAAGCGAACAGCCTTGAACCCTTACTGTGCGAGATGGTCTATCTCGCTCAATTCGCGGTATTTTGGGCACATTAATTCTGTACAGTTAACAATCAAATTAGTAAATAACTAACTAAATTTAAAAATAAATAATTTAATTATTAAACTCTAAAAAAAGGTTTGGATGCTTAACCTGATATGTTGGGTCCTCATATGTGTGGCATATGATACTAATACGATAAGTAATCTAGTATTTATTTAATTTTAAAATTTTTGATTTTTCATTAGCTAGTTGCGATGAAAAATTATTGTTGTAAATAGTTTAGTATTTATGATGAAAAAATATTTTTGTCATAAATATTCGCTAATTTGCGACAAGAAAGATTTTTCATTGCAAATAAATGAGTATTTGCAATGAATTTTTTTTGATGTAAATACTTTTATTTATGATAAAAATATTTTCATCGTAAATAATTTCATCGTAAAAATCTTATTTTCTTATAATGCTGATCAAGTAGGTTACGAAGTAGAAATCCTCAGCTCAAACTCGAGTCCGAACTTGTATTCATCTGAAGTCATCCTAAAGTCGATCTTTGGCAATAGTTATGCCGAGTCATCTTCAGATGACCAATCATGGTTTGGTTGGGAAGATCTAAACAAGGCTTTATCTGAAGTTGATGCGAAGTGATTTATGATAGTAATTTTGTCAAGTTGTTGTCGTTGTCTTCATCCGAATAGTCATCGATGTGGTCAAAAAGATCTTGTCGAGATTTTTTGTGAATGTTCTAATTTGGATCAGGATATCTTCTATAATCGATACTTTATCGATCACTGATTTGGAGGTATTAGCCATAGCTGAGATATTTCCATAGGACCGATGCTTTCTGGCCTAATCGTTATCCTTGGCCTCTGCTCGACTCATCCAAAAATAAGAAGCGCCAATTGGCCATGTTGAAAGGTCCTTGGAGGGTTAGCCCCTTGGTTGTTGTCCTAGGCCTCCATTCGACTCATTCAAGGATGAGAAGCATCAGTTGGCCATATCGAGGAGTCCCTAAAATGTTAGCCCCTCAACATCATCTTCGACTTTTGTACAACTCATCCGAGGACGAGTAGTGCCAATTGGCCATGTCGAGGTGTCCCTAGAAAGTTAGCTCCTTCATTGTTATCCTTAACCTTCGCTCGACTAGTCCGAGGACAAGAAATATCAATTAGCCATATCGGGAGGTCACTAGAGGTTAGCCCCTTCGATGTCATTTTTGGCCTCTGCTTGACTCGTCTAAGGATAGAAACCATCAATTGATTATGTCGAGGGATCCCTAGAGGATTAGCCCTTTTATCGTCATCCTCAACCTCCACTTGACTCATTCAAGAACAAGGAGCGTCAATTAGCCATGTCGAGAGATCTCCAGAGAGTTAGCTCTTTTGTTATCGTCCTTGATCTCTGATCAACTCATTCGAGGATGAAAAGTATTAATTGAACGTGTCAAGAGATTCCTAGAGGGCTAGCCCCTTCATCATCGTTCTCGGCTACCGCTCGACTCGCCTAAAAACGAGGAGTGCAAATTGGCCTTATCGAGGGATTCTCAGAGGGTTAGTCCCTTTATTGTCATCCTCGATTTCTACTCGACTCGTCCGAGGATAAGGAGCTTCAATTGGCCATGTCGAGGGGGGTTAACCTTTTTATTATCATCTTTTCCTCCACTCGACTCGTCCGAAGATGAGGAGCACCCTTCTTGAGATGTCTTTGATTGCTTTTGAAGATTTCATTTATGGTCGAACATGGCCGATTTTAACCAAGCTTTTTACTTGGTCGCAAGATACCTATATTAAGACTCCAAGAGAATATTTTTATTGATGTAATTAATGGACACCAACTTACTGATAATGCATCCTCAAGTTCTCGGCTTTCTATGTTCAAGGAATGGAGGTTTCGTCAAGACTTTCAATTTGCTAATGTCATCACTACAATGACAACATCATCATAAGTTTGAACTTCTTAGAGATCGATCAACAACGTCCCTTGTGCACTGCCTCTTTGCCTTCTTTGCTCAATCTTTTGCCCCCTGCCACCTGCGAAGCTAGAGATTATGTTGATGACTTCAGCAACGGATCAATTGTTGTTGCTTCGATGGCTCCCATTCTGAACCTCGCCGAGGCGGTGCTCGATGCCTCAAATTTTTTGCTCAAGATCTTCTTCTTGACTGGACCTTCCAGGTCATGGAGAATAACCTGAAGTCGAATCTCCGCTGAAGGAGGAGGGAGATCACTACCACTGGTCCTCCCTTCTCGAGCTTTGATGGGAAGGTGACCGGTGGGAAGCAAGAGGAAGAGGGGAGTGGAGAGTTCGCCAAGGGCCGGTCTGATTCTGGGCTTTTGGGGCGAGTCCTGTGATTATGTCGAGAGGGAACCATTTGAGGTGCCAGCTCTAAGGATCAAGGCCACTCCGCCGCCTATTAGAGCTACTGCATTGCATAGGTCAATGCTTGGTTTTATTGGACCAAGGCTTCGAACGACTACATATCCATCATGATAGGAGGTTGCGTAGCGGTGGACTCTCAGTCGGCACCTCTCTGGCTATGATGAGAGGATTGTCAACAAGAGGTGGTGGAGTTGTATGCTCTTATTTTTATCATGTTCACTTTTATTTTTGATCGGATTGATGGCTCTTTCTTTAGTTGGAGGCAAATGTGACTGGGGTCGAACTCCTTTTGACTCGAAGCTTGGCATTGATCTGACAACAGGAACACGAAGAAAAACCAACAAGAAAAGTGCACTCTCACCGGGGTTTCTCGAGTGGGGGATCCTCAAATACTTAAGTCAATCGAAGCTTGAGAACAATAGAGGAAAGAGAGAGGGAGAGCAAGAGTGATCGATATTCTTTGAAATCTGAACTTATTTGGAGGGTCCTTTTGTTATCTTTTTATATAGAGATGGAACTGTATGCCATTACGTTTGAATCTGATAGGCCATTAGGCTCTAGCTTCCTAGGTTGTTAGGCCATGATCTGATAGATTGTTAGAATAGAAAATTTGCTAACTAACCTATGAATCAGGGTTGTTAGTCGTGAGTGCTAGCTGTGGATTTTGCCCATATTCTGAAAGTTATTGGGAGATCCCAGCTAGTTGCCCACATGGCTAAATAAGCAGCGGCTTAAGGTTAGACAAGACCGAGGCTCCACCTCTAATGTATCAGAATCCGTGCTAGTTATGGAACCTTATTTTCTATTATCGGTAAGATCCCGATCCTAGGATCGATAAACGTCGGAGCCAAGAGATAGAAAAAAGTCGATGAGATAAAGTAGCTTCACCTCGATTTCTTTGATTTCTTTCTAGCATTTAAGTTTAGTTGAGTCGTTGGTGAATGCTCGATCATGATCCGAGGAGGAGATGATCGATTCAAATGGCGGATAACCTCTACAACAAATGGCTTGCATGATGAGATATTGGGCCAAAATTTTACTAAATGTTGTCTTGACTTCTTTATTCCGATATCAAGATATTAGCTTTTTCTTCAGGTACTTCAATAATTCTAGACATTCATCATTGTTGACGAAAGTCAACGGGCTAAGTAAGCCCATCATTTAACCTCCAGCCAATTAGTTGGTAGGCTAGGTTAGGCCAAGGTGTATGAATTATATTATCAAATCGAATAATTAGATCAAAACTTGATTTATTTTGTTTTGCTTTACTTTATTTTTGAGAACTATAGGATCGGAGCCAGGTCAAATAGTGTTAGGGCAAGATCCAAAGCTAGGTCATTAATATCAACACCTAGTGACTTTAATAATTGAGTTAGTTGGCACCTTCAAATTAGAATTCAGTAGCAGCTAATTTTACTCCTTTAGGTCCCTCATCTATTTCCCTTCATTGAGTCATGCTATAGCAGATTAGGGTAGTGGGAACTGAGGGAACGACTGGCATTAAAACTGAAGTATGGAAGTCATGGTAGCGGCTGTGAGCCAACAAATGTCATCATGCTCATTTATCCTAGCAGACGTTTATGTCATATCCTACTCTTGCTCCCTCCCACATCCTTCACCGGGGAATAAGTTGAGCCAGTTTTCTGCAATCTTGAAATAATTACTAATCTTCATTGGACCTAATTACATATTGGAAAAGTTATGAGATTGGATTATTCAACTGGATGGTTTGAATGTTCACCACTGCCATGCACACACCTGAATCCCTGCAGTTAAAAAATGAGTGGTTGATCAAAAATGGGACACCCCTCTTAAGTGAATGTCCAGCTTACCCTCCATTATTAGAGTGTGGATGTCAGAATATACTACCATCATGGATGGCCGTTATTAGACAATGTGCACATGTATAGCACAATTATCCGTAGCTGCCCTACACTATATGATGGACGTGTGGCACCGCCGAGAATCCGTGGCCCTATTATTATTCCTTTCAATGCATAAACCTTGAAAGAAAATTAACACTTATCATTCATGTCAGTTAGCACCTGGTAAATCATAGCCACAGCTGTTTAAATCTTGGTGGGGTTAATGAATTTGGACTCATTTAACTTCCTGAAAATATTAACATCTACGCACTACCAAGTAAATATTTGTACCTACCCTCCGACATTCATCCGTTTCAACCACAATGACCGGTCAAAAAGATGCTACCAGCCTCCAGTAACTTCGAGACCTTTTCAAGGCGATCGTAGAGGATGTAACCGGCAAAAAAAAAATAAAAAACAATCTAAAGGGGAACCCAAAGCTGGTGATCCTAATCAATAATAACCATTGGTTTGTAAGAGTAGCGCGGAAAAATTAAAAGCTGTCGAGGAACTGAAACGCAAAAAATCCGGCTGGCACCAACGCTATCATATGATGGTGGCATCTGCCAGCTAGCGCTGTCGGCCCAACCAAGCTCCAGTCAGATTACCGTGGCTAGCCACGACCCGTGACGCGTCGCGACCACGCCTTGGGAGGCCCTCCTCGTCTCCATCCTCTGCGCGTGGGACTCTTATTCCTCCTCTTTTCCTCCATCCCCCTTTATCTCGGCCGGAACCACTCCAACAACTCCTCTAACTCCTCCCCCCATCCCCCTCTCTCCCTCCACCCCCTCCTTGAGAGCTCCGGTCGTACAATTCCTCGATCCCCGAGTCTCGACACCCCGTCTCTCGGTCCATTCGGATGGGGAATCCCCGAATCCCCCTTTTCCTCTTCTTCCACCTCAGCTCTCTGCTCTTCGCCCTCTCCTCGGCCCGTTTCTCTCCCCCCGACAACCACCTCATCACCTGCGGATCGGCCTCCGCCTCCACCCTCGACGACCGCCGCGTTTTCCTCCCCGATTCCGCCGCCATCCTCTGCTCCTCGGGCTCCAAGATCTCCATCTCCACGGCGCCGCTGGACGCGTCGCCGGCTTCCTCGCCTCTCTTCCGGACGGCTAGGGTCTTCACCCGCCCCTCCTCCTACGAGTTCCAGATCAAACAGAAGGGTACCCACATAATCCGCCTCCATTTCTACCCTTTCTCCTCCCGGGATTTCAACCTTTCCTCCGCCCTCTTCCACGTTTCGGCTTCCGGCTTCGTTCTCTTGACCGATTTCGGCACCTCCTTTCCTCAATTGAAGGAATATCTCGTCAGGGTGGATGCCGAGAAGCTCGTGATCTCGTTCGTCCCTGCTCGAAGATCCTCCTTTGCCTTCGTCAATGCAATTGAGGTCATCTCGGCTCCTGGGGATCTCATCGGCGACACCGCGAGGTTAGTAAATCCCGATCGAATTGAGAAATTTGATGGCCTCTCGAGGCAGGCGATGGAAACCCTCTACCGGCTCAACGTTGGAGGTCCAAAGGTCACACCTTTTAACGATACTCTTTGGAGGACTTGGGTTCCCGATGCCGGTTTCAGGAATTCGGATTCTGTGTCCAAAACTGTGGCTTTCAGTGGAAGGATTATGTACCGGGAGGGTGGGGCCAGTCGCGAAGTAGCTCCTGATAATGTGTACAACACTGCCAGAGTAGTGGATGGTGCCAAGGTTTCGGATTCCGATTCTAACATGACGTGGGTTTTTGCAGTGAGTAGTGGTTACAAATACCTTATCCGAATGCATTTCTGCGATATCGCTAGTCCGGCTCTGAATGAGTTATACTTCAATGTCTATGTCAATGGGTATTTGGCCTATGAAGATTTTGATCTCTCGTCTGCCACTGGTTCCCTGGCTTCACCTTATTACGTAGACTTTGTAACTGGCGTGGATACTTCGGAGCAGCTTTTAAGTGTAAGCATTGTTCCTTCTAAACAGAGCAGCCATTTGAGGATAAATGGGTTGCTGAATGGGTTGGAAATTATGAAAATTAACAATACAGTGGGCAGTCTTGATGGAGGGTCTCCGATTATTTTGGTTTTGGAGAGTCGAGCAAGAAGAGGCTTTGGAGAATTCCTTCGTTCAGTTCTATGTGGACTTGCTTTTATGAGCTTGTTGGTGGTTGGATTTATGTTGTTGCTGAGGTGGCGGGCTGAGACAAGGAACGCTGTGACATGGTTGCCGTTGCCTACAGATGTTTCAGGTGGCAAATTGGCTGATGGAAATCCAGTGGTGTCAGGTAAATAAGTGTACTTCTGAAGGCTAGGATAAGGATATTGTAAAATATAATTTAAATAGCTTCACTGTGGATTGTGGAATTTCTACCACGAAGCTTGTATGAAGAGCTTAAAGTATTTGTTTGAGTATTATAAGCTATTTTCCTTTATGTAGGTGGTATCATTTATCTTTGCTTTTGATAATCTCTTTTCAGGTCTTTCTACCATTCTTCCTTTTTATTCTGTATCTAAGTTAAACTTTTGTGGATTTCAAGCATACTGTTAGGCTTACTTCTGGATGCCAATTGAGCTAATTAAGGTTGGAAACTGATGTTATTTGCTGTCATTGTTCTATTTTGTTTCAAAACTATTAGTCCTTTAGTTTCTTTGGTTTCTTGGATATTTTAATCTATTGTCTGAGAGCCAGCATCCAGGCTCCAATAATCTAATATTGGTTCCTTCTAATAGTTTCACATGGTTATAATTCGAACAATCACATTTTTAACAACATAATGAACTATGTCAGTAAGCTTACGGCAGATGTTTGTAGAGTTAACACTCAGCTGTATGCTACTGTCGTATGATGTGAAATCAAATGCATTTAAAACAGCTAGAATTGATAGGAACATTCATTATCTTTTCAATAAAACAAATTAGGAAACAAGGTTAGTGTGCCTTTCTGCAATATCATCTTTTTGACTGAATGTGGTTGACCAGGTCTCTTACATAAGATTGAGAATTTTCCCTAGGACATTTTTTCATCTTAACAGTGGAAGGTGGCATATTATGATCGTTGCCAAATGTATTGGTGACACATCATACTTCTTAGAGCAGACCAGGGATTATTGACCCAATTCTCAATTTGAAAGCTCCTTTAGACACATTATGTGGGTGAAACCATGGTAAGTGAGTTTCTTACTTATCCTGTTTTGTTAATGAAATATAAATACTTGTCAGATAACTGCTTTTTAATAGTTTTTAGATCTGATGCTTGTTCTTGTTAGGAAAGGAGAAAATGGAAGTAATGAATGGGCTAGAGATTATTGTTAACAGCAAAACATGCTTTAAGCCATTCCATTGTTTTGAGCCTTATTTGAGGGTTTCACCTCTTCCATTGCACAAAGGCTCTTGCTGAACACCTTGATGCTAATGGATGAGGTATCTAGCCTATTCATCTTATAAATAGGCTTGTGTCAAGCCTTAGTCTTTGCACCTTATATTGATGCCTTTATGCAGAGGCAAAAACATTCTCCTTTGAGGGTTTCTGTACTCAATAGAAGAATAGCATGGATATTGTGCAGTGCATATTGTTGATTTGAGCTACAGGGACAAACTAGTTTTGGTGCCATATGTTTCTGTATGCTTAAACTTGGCATTACCGTTCTAAAGCAGGTCCTTTATAATATGTATGCTTAAACTAGTTTTGGTGTATCTATATGTATGTATGTGTGGATATCAGAAATATGTAATGCAAGATATATATGTGCCAGAGTCAGATACAATATTCAAGTCCCCATCCAACCATTATCATTTGACTTGCTGTTTTGAAGTCAATTTTTTAAGCTTTTATTTAACATATTTCTTTTACAAAATGCTAAAGAAGTTCATACCTTGCTTCTTTGAGAGTCCACATGCCTCACCTTGCTCCAGCACCTGTTAAGCAAAGGTCTGTTATGTACTTGAGTGTGAATATAAAATCAGTTGAAACTGTAATGACATGTAAGCTTTTCACTGAATGTGAATTTTATCATTTTAAGAGGGCAGGTCTTGGCACAACAGTAAGGTTGCTTCCGTGTGACATGGGGATCATGATTTCAAAATATGTAAACAGCCTCTCAGTATGCAGGGTTAAGGCTATGTACATTTGGCCATTCCCCGACTCTGCAGTAGCAAGATTCTTGTGCCCCTTTAGATTTTATCATATCAAGTTCTAATCAAATTAAAAAATCATAATCCTTTTTGAATGTAAATTGGCTTGGCATGAGAATGAAAGGCTCCCATGTTCCAAGGAATGTCAGGGTACTTTGCAGGAATTGATTAATATATGATTGATATAAATGTGTGGTTAACATCTGCTTGTTGGTTGAATCTTTTCTTGAGCTAAGGTTGAGTGGTAGGATCCTGAAAAGCATTGTAGATCACTGCTTCAGGTAATAAGCAGTGAGCACAGGAAATTTTCTTTTCATGCTACTTTAATAGTTCTCAGGTCTAGTAATTAACTGTTGGTAGAAATTGAATTGATTTTATCATTAGAAAATGCTACTGCTGCATGCTGAAAATTCTGGTTAGTTTATATGTTTCATTTAGATGCTACGTTACTGAGTATCTAGAAGTTCCAGGATTTCATATTTTGCTCATCTGGAACTTCTGTAGTGTTAAATATGTAATCATTTCATGCTCTCTGTATCCAAATTCCTAATACCGAAGTCCTTAGGTGATATATCCGATGGTATGGTGGTAGAAAATTACATGAAATATGGCAACTGAGAAAAATGTTGACTCGGCAGCAAACAAGTCTTGGCTTTGGTTTGCTGTTGAGAACCTCATCTTATTTTTCTGTGAGTTGAAAAGTTTTCCCGACTGGAAGATCATCCTTTCTGCTTGGCATTTTAGATACTCATGATATTGTATTTTGTGCTGTAGAACATTTCAAGTCGTGGTAAATGGAACTAAACTCATCACAAGTGTATCCTGCAGATCTGGCAAAATGATCTCATTTCCTTACATCAAGTTGCATACAAGAAAAATTAGTTTCTACCCACCACTCAAATCTTATATTTTAAACATTTACAACTTCTTTATAGAAAATAAATAACCTAATTACTGAATTCAATTTGACCTTTTGTGTTCATTGGCTTCCATTTTTGGATTTCATGGACGCTTCTTATCTTATTGGCATCTGTGCACAGTTACTGTAGTATTCAATATTTACTGTTTTGATCATGATAGACTGTCTTTAAAGCACATGCATACTGCTTTTTTTCCTGGAAAAATACAGATTTGCTTAAGTGACACTGAATTGGGCTGTTGACTATCTTACAATTTACCTGTGATGTCAAGCAAGAACTTTATAATCTATTCTAGTATTAGAAAGTGTATATTCTTAAAAGGTGGAGATAAGAGAAATCACTATGCCGGAGCAATTGGAGAGCATGTTATCATCTGTTAAGTGCAAATGTTATACGTGTATTTTTAAATCACTGCTCCATATCATTATATAATCTGTTTTGTGGAGTTGAAGTAGGATCGAGTTTTAGGACTTTTGTGCAATACGAAACTTTGTTGGTTTACCTTACGTTGGATCACGAGTGTCCTGGAAATGATAGAATATTTTTTTTTAAATCATGCCAGCATCTGTCGTGCACACTGTTTCTGTAAAATGTTTTCTTCAGATATCAAAAAGAGGATATGAGATGCTAACAGGATCCTGAAAAAAGAACCCAGTATTTTTTTGAGAAAAAGATTGGTTTAGAAAAGCTCCATGTCAGCGGATTGAGAAAAAAAGCTTTGTTTAGATTTGCTCCTTTCTTATAGTTTTTGGTCCTGGATTGTGCTTGAAAAGCATGAACATCTTTGGAAGTGACTTTAGTTTGATGCAAGTTAATTATGCTGTTCTTACCAATCCTAGTATGTCACTAATTCATATCTTGATATGCTTTTTAATTTTCTTTGTTAATTAGAAATTTGAAAGTTCAAAAGTTCAGGTTTTGTTTGTAACCTGCTGGATGCCTGACATGCTGTTTGCTGGTCCCTTTGGATTTTCTGTGCTGGTGACAGTATTGCCATCAATGACATCTCTATGGAAGTGTGCTTTCTTTATTTTTCAATATGATATAATTGATGGGCTTATAAATCGATAATGACTGTTTTGATGAATCTTCGATTTGATTAAAGAGATTGAGGTCAATACCTCTAAAGCGTTGGTGTAAAAAAGAAGTAATTTGTGTCTGTAGTTATCTTCAGACGGTGATATTGAATACATGTAAGAAATTAATTATTGGTTCTGCCCTACCTTTTGAAGGTAGTTCAAAAGGGCCCTTATATATTTACTCATTCCATGCTATTATTTTAAGACTTAATTGGATCTGTATCATTTAGAGGGTGTTTGATTTGTGATTGAAATTGGAATCGGAATAGCCATATCCCTCAAAACATTTTGTTCATAATCGGAATTGGAATGAAAATTTGAATCATTAAAGGAGAGTTGGAAATGGATTTTAGGGGGATTGAGCCATTCCCATTTCTCCCCCAAAATGGATTCCCTCAAGCAAATGATTGGAATGAGAGTATCCATTTCTATTCTAGACCCCAACTTTTTTCAACCAAACACCCCCTTATTTCATCATAAGACGACAATAAGCATGGTGAGAGGCAAAAAGTCCATTTTTCTTTTGTTTACTGATCATAAGCAATACCTAATTAATTTTTTATGGGGTCTGCAATATGTTTTTTGTTTAGCGTTGTTTGTTCCGTTAATTGTTAGCTTTAAAACATCATTTTCTTATTATATTTAGTCAGTTATCCAAATCATGTTCAAATTCCGTGCTGAATCCTTAGCTCTCTTCTTAATAGAGATTGTTGGGGATAAATCTCGTTCTCGTCAAAGTTCAGTCTAATATAACTGGTAATTACGGAAGAGTTTCGATCGAAAATT
The DNA here is from genome assembly GCA_006176705.1 of Cocos nucifera. NCBI lineage: Eukaryota > Viridiplantae > Streptophyta > Magnoliopsida > Arecales > Arecaceae > Cocos > Cocos nucifera. The sequence goes on along the minus strand of QRFJ01000042.1, from coordinate 1,749,343 downwards.
CTCCTCCAGCCGTCGGATTTCAGCCAAACTCCTCCAGCGGTCAAATTTTAGCCGAACTTTTTCAGCCGACCGAACTCCTCAGTGGTCGAATCTCGGTCGGACTCCTTCAGGAACTGAACTCCTTTCGGATTTCTCCAGCAGTCGGATTCCTCCATGAGCCGAACTTCTTCCGAATTTCTCCAATAGTTGGATTTCTCCAGGAGTCGAACTTCTTCCGGACATCTTCTTCAATCGGATTCCTTCAGGAATCGAACTCCTCCAACAATCGGATTCCTCCGGGAGCCGAACTCCTTTCGAACTTTTCCTTCAGTCGAATTCCTTCAGGAGCCAAACTCCTTCCGAACTCCTCCAACAGTCGGATTCCTTCAGGAGCCTAGCTCCTTCCAGACTCCTCCTTCAGTCGGATTCCTCAAGGAGCCGAACTCCTTCTGAATTCCTCAAACAGTCGGATTTCTTCAGGAGCTAAACTCCTTCCAGACTCCTCCTTCAGTCGGATTCCTCCAGGAGCTGAACTTCTTCCGAACTCCTCCAGTGGTCGGACTTCTTCCAAACTCCTCCAGCGGTCGGATTTCTTCAGGAGCCGAACTCCTTTCGGATATTTTCTTCAGTCGGATTCCTTCAGGAGCTGAACTCCTCCAATAGTTGGATTCCTTCAGAAGCCGAACTTCTTTCGAACTCTTCCAACAGTTGGATTTCTTTAGGAGTCGAACTCCTTCCAGACATCTTTTTCAGTCGAATTTCTTCAGGAGCCGAACTTCTTACGGACTTCTCCTTTAGTCGAATTCTGAATGCCTGCTTCCTCCGAACGGTTACGACTGTCATTTATCAGTTTACTATAGACAACCCCACTATCGGACGGTTATGACTGTCATTATCAGTCTATTACGAGCGACACCACTCTATAATAAATTCTACATGGCCCAGAGTGGCCCACTATCGGACGGTTACAACAAACTCCGTCTATAAAAAGAATCCTCCAGATACGTTTTTTCTAAGCTCTCGACTCCTTCAAAACTTTGCTGAATTCATATCCGAGCACTCTATTTCTATTGGTTAGAAGAGCTGACTTGATCGTCGGAGAATTCTGTCGGAGCCACCACCACCAACTCCAGACAGGATTTTGTTTTATAGATCACCGACGGTGACCTCATCTTCTCCAACTCCAATTCGATCCGGCAGTAACCTCATCTTTCTCAACTCCAGTTCGATCCAGCGTTAACCAAATTCTGCACCCATAGAGATCTTTTGTGGCGTTCATTGCACTTGTTATCTGTTTTAAGCTAGTATTTATCTGTCTTGTACCCTGGTAGAGCAATTTGTTAGTTTCCTCTCATGTTGTTATATCCGTTGGTCCTTCTTGGATGTGCCACGTGTCCACTTGGACATCAGCATCTCCGATATGCCCAACTCACAAGCCCACAATCTGCGTCGATTTTGTTATGTAATCTGGTCTTTTTATTCTCTACAAGGCAGCATTCGAAGTATTTCAACATGCATAGGTCACTGGGAAAGAATCCTTGACTAAATTATTTGGAGAGCTGTAATATGGTACGGAGCAATTCTATGTTGTAGTTATTTCTTTTACGAGTTGTGATACGTGATAGCTCCAACTTCATCACTTCAAAAAATCTGTACTGGATTTCGGGATAACATATTCACATTAATATATGCATGTATAAACTTCCCATAACATCGTTTCGTGTCTTGCAAACTACAACTTAATTAATTTTCGGCAGTGCGCCATCTCTGCTGCCTCTTTTTGCGTTGTCATGTGAAAATTACTGGAAAGCTTAAACTTGATTGATCGGTAACCTTTTGTCTTTTAAGTGTAAAGAGCATGCCTTGAATTGGATTTAAGTACTATATCATCATTGGCTGCCAAATAACAGCTGATTTATTAATCAATTTCTTATGTTTTCCGATGATTCTGCAGTGATGGTTAGCCTTAGAATTCAGAGTGGTTGCTGTTCATTTGAAAACAGAAATATATTCAGTGGTGTCCGGTCCTCCTCCTCCCTCCCTCCCCCACCCCCCTCTCTCTATCTCTCCATCTTCCTCTCCCTCTCTCTCTTTTTCCTTCTTCCTGTTTTCGTCATGGTCTGTAACAGTATGCTTCATATTTTTGATGGGCTCTCATCCTGGCCTCGACCGATCTGGCTCTCGAGCATGTCAGCAGTTAGCACTTTGCGATGATAACATGGTCGGTTAAAGATCTTCATTTTCTTTAGGAGAGAAATCCTTCATATAATTTTGCTGAAACAGGAAGTTATACCCCAATAAACGATAAAGTGATAACCACGTTTGGTAGTGTATACCTAAGAGGAATACCATTTCCATTTCCTGCTGTCATGCCCAGGTTGCAGATTCAAATTGTCAGTGAAAAATCTCGACTCCGAGAGCTCACTAGCTGCGAGGGTGCTGAGCGGACTTTGGAAATGAGACTCCCATTGTTCCGACTCCAAATGATCGGCAATAGATCCCATCGTTTTAGTGCTAAATAGATACAAGTTGGGCAGCCATTTGGAGAGTGAAACGTCCATTGCCCAGGCATCGCGCCAGAAAGATGTCTGACAACCACCTTGAACCAGGGAGCTGAGAATAGTTGAAATAGATCAAAGAGTGCACGAATGCTTTTCTAGAAATGAGAAGCATTTTTGATGAGGGTCGAAGCAGGATCAGTTGGTGTCCTCTTAGCATAATATATTTTCTGAATTAGAGTGCGCCAAGGATGGTCATCGTCATTGAAGTATTTCAAGCACCATTTTAAGAGTAGAGCTTTGTTAAACAAGGATAGGTTGAAAAGACCTAAGCCTCCAAGGTCTACAAATACATGACCAGTTGACTAGATAATTTGCACTTCCTCTTTCATTATTGCCGTTCCATAAGAAAGCATGGCATAAACAATTGATTCTCTTTAAAATGGACATTGGCAACTGTAGCACTGATATCCAGTAGATAGACATTGACTTGATGACTGAATTCACCAAAATCAATCGTCCCATGATCGAAAGAACCCCTTTCTTCCATCTAAAGTTCGGAACCACCACTCAAAGACCCTTAGTGACTTGTGATGAAGTGGAATTCCTAGATAACTTATGGGTAGAGTACCCACCTTGCACCCCAGAAGCATCACCGCATCGGATGTTTCCTTCTTCAATAAGTTTAACCCTATGACATGGGTTTTGGAGAAGTTAACTTTCAATCTTGATAAGAGTTCAAAAGAGTAAAGGATTAGCTTGAGAGTTTGGAGATGGCGTATGGATGGACTGCAAAAGATTAGGGCGTCATTTGCGAACTAGACACATTGCATGTCACTCGTGCAATTTGGTGGACCGACCGTTGCAATTAGATTTTCCTTAGCTGCCTTATAGAGAATTCTATCTAATACATCAGCCACCAATATGAAGAGAAATGATAATAATGGGTTCCTTTGCCGAATGCCTTTCTTGTTACAAAACCATTTTCCTACCCTACCGTTTATGATGAGAGCTGAGTTTGAGTTGTAGAGTATGGAAGCAATCCAAGAGATCCATCTAGTTCCAACGCCACATTGATGCAGCACCTCTAAGAAATTCCAAGATATACAATTGAATGCCTTGTCAAAGTCTACCTTACATAATACCTCTTTACTTATCGTTCTCTTACAGTGTGATATTATCTCGGTTGCAGTATTGTAACTTTCAAAGATGAGTCTCCCTCAGCTGAAGGCATTTTAGGAAGAGGATACCAAGTCCCCGATAACTTTACTCAGCCTTTTAGCCAGAATTTTAGAGAAAATTTTAATGATAGCACGCTCAAGGCATATTGGCCTGAAGTCTGTAACCGTGGCTAGCCCAAAAGTTTTAGGTAACAATACGATGAATGAGAAGTTAAATCTTAAACATCCATGCTTTGGTGTTGGATAGCATTCATGACCATCACCAGATCCTCATGTAATATCTCTACCTGTACTTTTGATTAAAGGATATTGGAAATCCATCAGGTCCGGAAGTTTTGTTCCCGGCCATGCTAAAGATTGCTTCATGCTCAAGAGTACTCATTCTTATTAGTGGATCACTTGCAGTTTTCTCATGTGATTTATTTTACCGTCTTGATATACTTTGAGCTAAATGGTTATAACTTCAGGCTAATTCAAATAAAGTATTTCCTTTCTGATTTCAGCCTGATGCAAGTTAGATCCAGCCAGCCCATGATGTCAATCATCAGAATAGTCTCGTCTGCAAAGCAGCTTAATAATTTATATTCTTCCGTAAGTTCCAGAGAGCCATCAGTGAGAATAAGTGAAGTCTTACAAAACCTGCTCTCATCTATTAGCGAATATTTTAAGAGTTATTCCCATCTACGTTATGCATGCATGCCTGATGTTTCCTTCATTACCTTCCATTCTATGATGAGTTCGTGCACCGATACGCTACGAGTCTGTAGATGGGATTTAAACATGCATCCCTCGTACATGTTTAGTAGAACTCATTCAAAAATTTTACATGCTTTCAGATAATTAGAAAGGAATTTTTCAAATTAACATTGATCTTATACAGATTAAAGGTCTGTTTTTTTTTTTACCCAAATTGAAAAATCAATCCAAATAAAAAATGCTGATAACCAATAGTCAATCTTAGTTGATACTGTCAGATAGAAGAGGGAGAAATCAATTGTAAATAGAAATCAAAATTTCCATGAACTAGCTTTTAATTGGTTATGAATAAATAGATTTCCTTTCTTGTTTTGGGAAATATATAAACTAAAGGGACCCACAAGGACTTTTTATTAAAAGGAGAGATATGGTTGGAGTTTGAGATTTCTAAATGTTCTATACATGTTTAGTAGAATTCATTCAAAATTTTTTCATGCTTTCAGATAATTAGAAAGGAGTTTTTCAAATTAACATTGATTTTATGCAGATTAAAGTTCTTTTTTTTTTTTTTTTGTTTTTTTACCCAAAATGAAAAACCAATCCAATTAAAAAAATGCTGATAACCAATAGTCAAAGCGTCCCGACAAAGCCCGCATCCAGAAATACTAATTAAACTAACAGAACGACTCCACTGGGGATCAAACCTAGAACCTCTGGTTTCGTAGACCAGCACCTTATCCATTGGACCATGGAGTCCTAAACGGTTATTTGCACGCTTTTTCTAATTTGTATGTATCCCGTTTCATGCTGATATCATAGTAAATGCAATTGATACATTTTGGCACGCATGACACAACTTGCCATGCAACATGTATTTTAAGTTGTTCGCATACTACCACCCTCAATACGCGTGCTGTCTGCAATGTTCTGCTGCTATATTTTGTGCCATCATAGTGGGATGCTTGTGGAGGGAGCAAACTAGCAAAAGAAAATGACACGGAGGCCTAAACTATGCTTTGATATGACATTTATAAATCAAAGCTTGAATCTTTCATTACTAGAAGCGTATTCAGACAGCATGAATATTGATAATAAATTATTTTTAACCCCAACCTGTCCACCCGTTCAGGAAAACGGAATTAAAGAAATAGAGGAATCTGGGCAGTGGTCGTCCCTTGTTTTTGCACCAAATTGAATAATCATAAAATATTTCAGGGCTGCGAATAATAATTTGCTTCAATTCTTGGCTTATTTAATATCTTCAATAAAAGAAATGGCATTTTGTCTTTCACCTTGGAATGATTTTGATTGCCTGCCCATGATTAAGGGCATGCAAATGTTGTAAATATTCTTTTGTGTCACAGCAGCTTATGATTAGCGTCCAACATTATCTTTTAATGCAGATCATCTCCCAAGATTGTACTAATGGTATGCATGCATTGGCTTTCATTCCTTGTGATCAAGTGGTTAGGAGCGACGATAAACACATTGATCCAACTTTATCTCACCTTCCCAAAACATTAGCACATGAAGAAGTCTTGTTTAGCTAGCATACTTTAGACAAATAATCCTGAATCTTGTCCAAAGAGAGTTCATAGTTTTAATATCAGCTTTTCATGGACTGTTGTGGGGCATAATGACAGCATGGAAATCCCCTTTCTCGTTCAATCCACGCTGATGGCAAATGACTCAGCATGAAGAGTGCTCATAGCTGAAGGTCTTTACAGTTCAAGTAAAGGCCTAAAGGGACCTCCCCCAGATGCTTTTTGGAAAATCATCAGCAGACAATAAGCTGACCAAAAAGATTATTGAAAAGCAAAAGTAAACTCAGACGGGTCGTACTATTAAGCATTTCCCAACAACAATTATATGCTCTTAGCTTTTCAGTTCAGAAAAAGATGTGTGACCTTCTGGGCATGTCACAACAAAAGAACATTTCCTAAAAAGATTTCACCATCTATACGAAAGGGCTGAGGCATCATGGTCATTTATAAAACAACTAGTTCTATGATTCATTTATTCTTGTGAGTACCCACCCATCAGGCTATATCATATCTCCCCTTCTTATTCCTCCTCTTCATCCCCATAGCCCTCCTAAGCTCCCAACCTTCAGTGTTGCAGCCTCATGGAGACCTCTCAGCAGCTCTTTGGTGATAGTTTCTCTTATGGGTGGTTGGTAAACATCAAACCCTCCTTTGAATCCTTTAGTAGCAGCTTTCGCCACTCCTTTGATGGCAGCTCCTTCATTGAAATGGATCCTGATTTCTTTTCGATGCGTTGGACGAGTGATGCCCATGACTTCACTTTCAATCCCCTGAGCACCCCATCTCCGGTCTCAGCCCATGCAGACCAGATCTTTTCCAATGGCCACCTTGTGCAGCTCCACCTCAGCACCCCACCACCTCAGAGTGAAGAAGGCCATGAGTCTTTAGGCTCCAACCTTAGCAGATCTAAATCTCTAGACTCATCGAAAGCACTTTTGCTCTATCGGAGCAACCGATTCCAGTCGCAGTGCTTCCATGCAATTCCAAGTAGACCTGTTTCCTCAAACTCTTCGCCTCTCTTCCATTCAGCACAGAGCACACCAGTTTTGATGAGTTCGTGTTCATCCAAGAGTGTTGCTTCAAGAAGTGGCAAGTCTAAGTCATCCTTCTTCAAGAATTGCGCGAGATCTCCGAAGAAAATTTTATGGAAGTACTTATGCTTTCTCATGCCCTTGTATAAGAAGGTGAAGGGGTTGAGCTCGACTTCACCAAAGTCGGGGAGGAGCTGCAGGAATTCGGTAGGAAATTCTCCAAGGATGACTACTGCTTGCTCAAGCAAAGAATGGCGCTGTGGAAATGCTGACAGCTCAATCTATGATGCAATCCTTCACTGCAAAAAATCCATTGTAGGTGCAATAACACAATTAACAATCATAGGTCGTTCTCCCTGTTTTCTTCAAGAAGCTCAACAATTATATGCGATAGAAACTAGTATGGAATTTCGTTAGATTTGCTTCTGATTTTTGCTTGTGCTCTATCAGGGACAGGCTTCATGATGGAGGCAGGAGAGAGGAAACCAGGGGGCAAGAAGGATCCTGCAGGAATAGCAATGATGGTCAATTTCTTTTTTTGGTTTTTATCTTCTCATGTAAAGTCACAGAAAGCTTTGTAGATGCAGAGCTTTTCAGGAAAGAAAAGGGAAAAGAAGGCTTATTGTATCTGCTTCTTGGGAAAAGTTCAAGGAAGGAAATCTTTTTGATGATTGACTGTTTTAACCTGTAAGTAGCAAATTGCAGGTCGAGTTTGTTATGGTTCAAGGCACTCCATTTGATGGAAAAATTGAGATTGCTTTAGTTCAAGTGCAATTATTGATGTCATTTTAGCCTATATCCTTGACCTGAGCCCCTGCTGAATCAGTTTGTGGGTTTATGGTTTAACTCCAACGTTATGAGTGGAGCCCAAGCATTTGAAACGTGCCTCGTCCACAACCTTCTTGTAATAATGATCTGTATCTTTTCCTAACGATATATGTGATCCATATATAATCGTTGGGTCGGTCAAAGTACAAACGCACGGACCCTCTTAGTGTTAAGAAAGCAACTATTCTTTGTTTTATGCTATCAGTTACTGGTTGAAAAGCCAAACGAGAAAGAGACCATGCTGAACAATGTTAGGAAGCCCGAATCTCTTGGCATCTATCTTGGTCTATGCGGATCTACTGGAAATCCACATTCACACTACAAGAAAGAGGTATGCTTTACTAGGGGTATTGGTCATGATGATTGATCAATGTTAATCCGAAAGAAAGTTAGAAATACTCCAACACGAATGATGCTATCTCTGTGGAAAGCTGATTTTTGATAAGTATACATCATCGAAGTGAACCCTATGGTGAAAGCAGCAAAATTTTTCGGAGATAACAGAGTGAGAAGCAATTACAGGAAAAAATGTTGCTCGAAATGGAAGCTGTGAAATCATGTAGATTTTTTTTTTTTTTTTTTTTGCCCTTTTTGTACTTAGATCAAAGCAAATGCAGGAAATGACAATAAAAGATCCTGGTAAATTTGTGTGTGAATTTTGCATAATTCCAGCTATAAGCAAGGATTCTAACACCATGTTTTGCATTGGCAATCGATGGCTCTCGTCGGCCCGCAGGGTCTACAGAGGATGGTCCGAGCAAGTGGTGCGGCTCAATCGCTCGCTTACTCCAATAAATGGCAGTTCTGAAGGGCAATGTGGGTCCCACTTAAAGGTCGATTTACTCAAAACCATGTAAAATGTGCTTCCAGACCCAATATCGAGCAAGTGATACCGTGATAGGATTGAGGAAGAGCAAGGTTCTGACAAACTTCCATTAAGGATTTATGATAATGGCAGGTCTCAAAGAATTAGGTTGTGACTTGGGGCAAGAAGAAAGCAATGTAAACATGGACTGATCGCGTGAGGCCTCGCATTCTGTCGTCAGAAAAGGATGAAAACATCGCTAGCAGTGCTTGGATATTTGGCTCACAGATAGAGGCCGGCAGGAGGGTATCTCCGTCTGTCTCCTTTTGTTCTCTTTGTCGGCTCATTATTCTCCCAAGTAGGTGATGGCACCTCTAGTTTCTTGTGTGCTTCTCCATTAGGCTTCCTTTCAGGGACAAGTGCTCTTCTTGTGAGGTGGGGACCGAAGGCCTTGTTTTGGGCAGCCTGTCGGGAGGCCAGAGCTTGTTGTCACTCTTAGAGCTAACAAGATAGCAACTCGTGTCGTGAATAATATCATTCAAATTCTTTAATTTGCTACACTAAACGAAAAGGAAATCATTGAGACAGTCATATGTCGAGACGTGTTCCATGAGTTGGTGTGGATATATAAGATATGCCCAAAATGTTGGTGGGAGCGATCACTCTGTGCGACATGAATGTGATCTTGTTGATTAGATAAGGGAAAGTGGGACGATATCAGTGTGCTACCTATGTGGTTGCTTAAGGTCATCAAATGGCTGCATAATCTTGCCTCTCAGAACACTGGTCATTAATATGTCTGAAACTAATAATTCAGAAAACGAATGCATTTTTTTGAACGAATAATCTGAGAATTACACGAGTCAAACACCTAAGGAAGTATCCTTCGGGTTTTGATCATGAAACCTCCAAATGAAGGGGTATATAGCCTAATTTAGTTGATTATTTTACGATAGACTGGTATAATAAATTCGAGTTTACCGGGAAAAGAAAAAAGGGAGCCACTTGATGCTCCTTCCTTAACATAATATCCATGTAAAGTTTCCATGCATCAATCTTTTTTTGTATAACATTTGCCATCTACTAATTATATATCAAAAGTGATGTGGTATCAACTCGTTCTGATACCAATCTGTTGGGATATCAGTTACTCTGATACCACTTATTAAGGATCTAGTATCGGCGAATTGCGATAGAAAGAAAGAAGAAAAATAAAATAAGAAAGTAATCAAGTACGTGGATCAATCCAAGAATTCGTCTCCACGAGATATGCAAAGCTTCACTATGAGAGAGAAAATCAAACAATACAAGAAGAATTTACCACTCAATTCTTGTACCAGAATTTTTCAATAAAAAATCCTAAAATTCTCATAAAAGCTCTCTAAAATTTTTCAAGAAATCTCTCAGCACCTCTAGAACATTGCCAGCTTTCCAACATAATAAACGGTTCGTCAATTGGAGTTATATAGACTCCAGAAACTCAAAAATAGTATTCCAGTAGAAAATTCAAATTTAATCACACTCGAGATCGATCTGGACCATCCGATCACGACCGGCTTTCTCCTGGGCTGTCGAATCATGCACAACAGTCCTGATTAGGCTCGGATCGAATTCCAACTGTTCGATCACGATCGGCTCGAAATAGAGCCATCCGATCGTGATCGGTCCATGGAACAGTACCATGGACCACGTGAAATGCTAGGGGGTCCATGCGGGCTATGGTGGACCGGCGATCCATGGTGGACCGCATGGGCCTGGCGCCTGCACGGCCTGTGCCCGTGTGGCCCATGCACGCGGCCTGCTCGCACACAACCCATGCGTGCCCCCTGCGTGCGCTCGCGCACCCAACTAGCCTAGTACACGGCTAGCCCAGCACCGCTGTGCGCGGCCGATTTTGGGCTGCACCGCCACCGTTCGGCGCCACCGGTGGATCCCTCCAGTGAGCCTGAAGGCCTCTGACCTTATTTTGCATATATCTTCTTCGTTTGGACTTTATTTGGATTGTTCTTGGGCTCGTTGGACTTCATTTGTCATCCTAGACCTCGCTGTGGGCTTATTATGAAAAAATTCGAGGCATCTTTTTCAATAATCTTCATCTCGACTCGATATTCAGCCATCATCTATCTCTGAGAGCCTGTGATTCATCTCACCCCCATGCTTTGGGGCACACCTGCTGTCTCATGGATGGACAAATATGAGAGTCAAGCCAAGCCGCTCGATCCCACCTTCGTCAATGGCTGTGATCCTCCTGACCTGAGACCTGCTTGGGATAGCCTCCTATGGTAATAGAAACTTCACTCTGGGACGTCGCATGTCATCCTCCCGAGTCTCTCATCCCATGCCCGATTCATCTCCACATGGAGCTCCATTTTGCACTGAGCGTCCTATCATGAGATAATATCTTTCATACTTTCTTCCTCTTAGCACCACCCTATTGCCGCGTATGACCTTCAGGATTCCTCCATCAGCTTACCATCTGAAGTCGGTCGAATCCAATCTACTCAGTGAGATTAAATTTTTTTTAAAGCTGGGTATGTATCGAATCTCATCCAACTTCTTTACTATTTTATCATGGAGCTTCATGCTGACCGTCCCACTGCCCTTGATCTCACAGCTCCATCCGTTTGGCAGGAACATAGTGCCCTCACTGATCTCTAGGGAGTCAAATATCTTCTCTCTACAATATACATGATGAAAACAAGCAAAATCCATAATCCACTGGGAGGAAGAAGTAGATACCTCATCTATAATCAGAAGGACATCACTATTGTCTTCTATATCGCTACTGGCCACTGCCATAGTAGTCCTCGTTCGATCCTTAAATTATGGACAATCTTTGACTCGATGCTCCAACTCGTTGTACTTGTAGCATCTGATCTTACTTTGGTCCCTCATCTTGGATCTGGATCATCATTCTCGCGATCCTCTACCGCTACGTCTATTGCCTTCTGCTCCTCTAGAAACTGCTAATGCTGAGCTATCGCCATCTGAGCTCGAAGCTAGGTTCTCCTTCCTGAGAACCTTATTCTGGAGTATCACTGTAGTGACCTTGTCCATCTTGATGGTACTCTTTTTCACTAGAAGAGCAGCTACCAAGGACTCATACGAAGGAGAAAGCGATGCTAGCAAGACCGATGCTCTGATTTTCTCCTCAACTTTTTCGTCAACGCTGTGGAGGTCGGTGAGGATCTTCTGAAAGTTGGATAGATGCTCTCATACGCTCTGGCCTTTGTCCATTCGTAGTTGATAGAACTGCCTCCAAAGAAAGAGAGTGTTGGTGAGAGACTTCGCCATGTACAACTCCTCGAGCTTCGACCATAGCACCATCGGAAAAGTTTCGCCAAGTACATGGATCACCACATCATCCGCTAAGTACAAGCGAATCGTGCTCACTGCCTACATCTGAATCCACTTTCAATCCTTCATCTTAGTGGTAGCTGGCTTCTCATCGTATAAGAAAGCATTGATCAACCCATGTTGGATGAGGACATCCTTTATCCTTGCTTGCCATAAGGAGAAATTGCCCTTCCTATCGAATCTGTTAATCTCCATCTTGATTGCACTTATCTTCTTCATATTCTTCAATCTCTATCACCTACTGCAATCTACGCTTTGGTACTATCTGGCTCTGATATCAATTTGATGTGGTATCAACTCGCTCTGATACCAATCTATTGAGATATCAGCTATTTTGATACCATTTATTAAGGATATAGTACCAACGAATTACGATAGAAAGAAAGAAAAAAAATAAAATAAAAAAATAATCAAGTACATGGATCAGCCCAAGGGCTCGCCTCCACGAGGCATGCAAAGCTTCACTATGAGAGAGAAAACCAAACAATATAAGAAAAACTTACCACTTAACTCTTGTATAAGAATCTTTCAATAAAAAGCCTCAAAATCCTTATAAAAGCTTTCTAAAATCTCTCAGCACATCCGAAACATCACCAATTTTTCAACGCAATAAACGGTTCGTCAATCGAAGTTATATAGACTCCAAAAATTCAAAAATAGTATTCCATTAGGAAACCCAAATCTAATCATACTCGAAATTGATCTGGACCATCCGATCATGACCGACTTTCTCTTGAGCTGTCGGATCCCACACAGCAGTCCGAATCAGGTTCGAATCAAATTTCAGCCATTCGATCATGATCGGCTCGAATCAGAGCCGTCGGATTGCGATCGGTCCATAGAACATGGACTGCACGAAATGCCAGAGGGTCCATAAGGGCTACGGTGGATCGATAGTCCATGGTGGATTGTGTGGGCCTGGCACTTGCATGGCCCGTGCAGCCCACACGCGCCCGGTCGGCCCAGCGCCACCTTGTGCGGCTGGTTTTGGGCTATGCCACCGATGGGTCTCTCCAGTGAGCCCGAAGGTCTCTGACCTTCTTTCATGCATATCTTTTTTGTCTGAACTCCGTTTGAACTGCTCTTAGACTCGTTGGACTTCATTCGTCATTCTGGATCTCGCTGTGGGCTTATTGTAGAAAAATTTAAGGTATCTTTTCAACAAAAAGTTAATGCAAAAGTTAGTATTTGCACACAATATCATGCAAGTTCGATAAGCAAAATACTGGTTATGCTCAAAAAGCATGCCATGACACTATATCATGAGTTGCTGAACTCCAGATATTGTAGAACATAAGATATATTGTGAGACCTCGTCAAATATATTCTTTACGTTTATGAGGCATCTACATTGGTTGACAGCCTCATCCTATTCCAAGATAAAATCAAGTGAAGTTGAAGATTTTAATATATAGAACAATCACAGTTTATCAACCACTCACATGACCACCGAGATCTTCGACTTAGCTCCCAAAGGTCATCCACCCGGCCCTTCCCCAACCTATACAAGGGGAGCGGAAGATAACGAAAGGGAGACAAAGTCCTAACTAAATCATAACACAAGAACCTCCGTCTACATCATAACACAAGCTACCCATTCAATCCATCATCTCAGTCGAGTCGATCCGATTCGTTCTTATCTATAGATAACGCAAGAGAGAACTTATGACCTCGCGGATGGAGAGGGATTCGAACCCCCAGTATTCCTATCAATACTTCGATTTTCAAGACCGACTCTTTCAACCGCTCAGACATCCATCCCTTCGTGCTTCGCCCGCCCTATCTATCCGTGCGCTGGCAGGTAGGGGCAACTCTATGTGATTCACTACGCTTGCTTGCGCCCCACCCCATAAGCGGACTCTATTGCCTGTCGGTTAGCGACACTTTTTCGGTAGTATGAATCGCTACGCTTTGCTTGTTTCTATATGATAATATGCACCATCGGTTGTTGCGCTCCCTGCAGGTAATAGCAAGAGAGTGAAGAACGAATGATCCTCCAAACAAAAAGAGTGATTGAGTCCGACTCAAGCGAGTGAGTGAAAGGCGTGGCAAGAGAGCGAGTTCGACTCGCGAATGATCTGCAAGTGAAGGACCGATCCTTTTGCGCCAGTGCTGTTACGAGACTGGTACTTGACGGCTCACGAGCAACATATAGACTAAGGTTGCCCATCACTCCCTCGCTCCTTTTTGAAGGCTCTTTCTATTCTCTTTCTAGTATGGTTCCTCCATAATCACACTGAACGCCCAGCTTCGCAGAGCAGCTCTCTCCCCAGCCCACAACCCACAGCAACGTGTGGAATCTGGATCGTTTTATCTAGCACAATTTCTTTTAGATATAAAGGATCAAGTCATAACCTACGCCTTCTACTAGTATACTACTATGGAGAGAAAATGCTCTATTTCAGAGATTGGACTCTCTTACTGTGATTAGCCCCTACTAGTAAGAAGCTGTTCCCGAGCCAGGTTCCCTTTTGGGCTAAAAAGTCCCTTGAGCCGTGGAATCCCTTTTGTCTTGATTTAGGGGAATAGGCGCATTGATTAGGTTACGTGGTTCGAGCAATCTGCAGGAAGTTTCTTTTTTCTTTATTTTAGTCTTTTACATTTTATATTAAAGTAAGACGGATAGGGCATATTTTACTAGGAAGCAAGCAAAGCTAGTCCCTCCATACCAGCTAGCAGTCTCGTTTAGGGAGTCCCCTTCTTTACTGAGTAGGGTTCCCGGGTGCCTATGCGATTATTAAGGCAGGGTGCTACTGTACCAGTAGTGGAGTGGCTTGAATCAAATCGTTTGTCTAGAGAGGGTGTAGCGATAACCAAAGCTGACTGTACTATAAACTCAAGATGCTGTATAGGCAACTGGCCTTAGAGTAGTGTATCGAACTACAGGACAGGAGCGACCCATAATCATTGACGAAGAGGAAGGCTTGGAAAGGGATCAAACATATTGAGGAGAAGCTTTCACAAAGGCCAATAGCCGATAGCTGATGTCACTAGCCTGAACTTCTTTATCTACTTAAAAGCTGATGGGAGTACGGCTTTCTTCAAGGAAGTGTCCCCTATGATATTATATTAGTAAAGAGCCCTTGGATTCGCCTTTTTCCGTAAGCCTAGAAGCAAGGTGCAGTCAAGCCCTTTGAATCTTATCCATTGAAGAAGACAGACTTCAAGACTGAAACCTGCCCCTTTATTATTATTAGTAAGATAGGGTTCCAAACTTCGCCCTTCTATAATAGGGGAAAGTACAGACCCACGCCTAGGGATATACGAGCGCCATTCTTCAGATGGATCGCTGTTCGATAGTTATTGTAGCCGGGATAAGCAGGCACGAACTTCCGTATAGCGCCCTAGTTTTTTAGTACAAGTAGCTAAGGGGGCTAGGAGGTACGACTTGTGTCAAACTTGTGAAAGAATACTTGCTGCGCACCTGCTGAACAAGGCTCCTTGAAAGTCAAACGGAGATTACCAGTTCCGGAGGGACCAACCATTTTACTTCTAGGGGAGGGTCTAACATAGCGAAAGGCCACGACTTTTGTGAGTGTTATAATGTTCCAATTCAGCATGAACTCTTAAAGTGAGACAGAGAAACTTCAGAATTTACCTGCCAAAGGAACACCCCTAAGAAACATCTACTTTAGAAAAAGGGGTGCCGATCAAAGTCAATCAAGTGCTCTTGACGAAGAGTCAGAGATTGCCCTCCGACCAGGCGATATAAAGTGGTCTTAGTGGGCTTATGGCTCATCGATTATGATTTGGAAACTTCGCACTACAGACGGCGATCACGTGCACCGCTTACAATGATTGATTCATGTGCAGAGCCAAAAAGAAAAAGAAAAAAATTCATGCGCCATGCTTTAGTCCCATGAGCCAATCCTACGAGCAGTGAGCATGGTTGCAAACCACCGCGGTGCGCAAAAAATTTCTCTTATCACTTACTGGTTAGATAGGCCATTCGAGTTTGACTTCCCCTAAGACCTTGGTTGAATTGGGCTGCTTCATCCGAGCGCGAAACCAACTGCTCCCTCCATTATAAATTTTTTAAGAATAAATTATCCTGATCCTTCTCAGGGTTTGAGATAATTATATGATTCCATCCAATGTTTCAAAAATATACATAAAACTACTAGATCAAATATAAAAATTTAAAATTAAAAAAATATTAATATTAAAAATATAAGATATTTTAAAATTTAAATAGATTAGATGGTGATAATGTTAGTAAGATCATTAGTTTATTTAATAGAAAGATATCCATAAGAGGCTAAGTATCATGTATAGCAAAAGTTAGATAGTAGAATGTATATTTCCAAAATATTAGATGGAACCTATAATTATTTCAAACTTTAAAGAAGATCATTGTAATTTACTTATTTTATAATTAAATAAATAATTATGATCTGATTCATTGATTTGTAGTATCCCATAGTCTATATAAATTATGATTGAGTTAGCTCTGATATCATTTATAATAATTTAAAATTTTATTTAAAAAAAATTAGTTTAAAAATATTATTTAAATATTTTAATTTTATATAAATATTTAAAAAAATTTTAATAAATAACTAATATAAAACTAAATATATGTTCATGCCGACCCTTGCAACTTTATTCTCTCTTCCGCTCTTCTTCTTTACTCTTTTATTTTCCAAGTTGGGATAGCGACCGCCGCTTTTTGTAAGGGTTATTTAAAGAAGTTGTGGTGATTCTTGGCCCACGTTTTGCTACATTGCGGAGCAAGGAATGGACTAACAACTAGTTTGTAGCTGTTACAGAGTCACAGACTAACGACTCAATGTTTGCCGGATCAGACAGTGAATCTTAGCCTCTAGTTTTTTCAAGATTTTTCTTTTTAGCTTTCTTTGATGCCTTTACTGTAACTATTTTTTTCTGATGAGTTGTTCGATCTCTGTGGCTTCTTAAAGAATTCATAGGATTTGAAGGTTGATGAAAATTTGACGTTTAGGGATTAGGGTTTTTAAGGGCCAGGGGTTTGGAGTCTACTCCCTTCCAAGGAAGCTATCAGTTACTGCACCAACAAAATCCAAGGGTTTCTACTTCATTCCATTCTTTGAGATCTTCAAAATTCTCTAATGCCATCCTCCAGACCTTGAACGAGAATTTTTCTGTTTCCAGACAAAGCTACCTTACCAACCGGTGCTGGTTCTACACCACCGCGGGAGCCGAAAAGAGATTTCTCTAGAGCTCGTAAGTCTTACTCGCTTCCCTAAAATCATCCGACAATTTTTATTTTTAAAATTCTTGAGATGTCAGTCAGATAAGAAGACTTGTGCTTGTAACTTGAGAAATTTAACTTAAAACATCTTCATATTTTACTTTGTGATTTTTATACTGTATAACAATCCTTCGAGTTTTTTTGCACTCTTTGCTACTGAATGTAAAGCGATCCTGGTCTTATAATAGTTTGTGGAGGTGTGCTTCCTTTTTGTTTTCTTTATTTCTTTTACTATTCTTTGTCTTCTATTTGTTTGCTGCCTACATGTTATCAGTGCAAAACATTTTTTTTATATGCATGAGCTTTCACGCAACATTGAAGCATGATGAAAGATATCTTATATTTGAACAGATACATACCAGTGATAATAAAAGAGGAGAGTGCCATTAGTCCAATGTTAGTTACGAGTTAAGGAGGACTGACTCATGGACCAGCGCAGGCAATATTGAATTAATTCATTCATCCGTTTAGGGGTCTCAATGAGACCAAAATTTTGGTTCTATGTTAGTTGCCATGCAGAAAATTTCTATGCAGATGACATGACATTCGGAAACTTGACACGTGAGGTCCTTACCCCGCGAAGCATTTTAAAGACGACCATCTCACAAACAAAAGAAGGGTTCAAAACCAATTGCTAATTCGCTTGACAAACCCAACGATGTCCTCACGGAGGGAAAATACTTTGCATACCGTGGGCTCAGATGGAAAAAAAAAGCATCGTGCCCCATAATTTTTTTTTTCTTATCCGGACCCGCACGTTGTTTCCCCCTCGTGCAGTTGGAGCGGGCCTGGGACGTGGTAAAATAGCTGTCCAAAGTACCTGCCTTCATTTGCCATGGGAACGGGCAAAAATAAATTTGGCATTAAAATATTAGCATTGACACTCACCACAAGGAACCAGTTCGGTTGGCTTACAAGAGCCATGCTTCAAAACCTCCAAATAGCCACAGTTTATCAGCCCCCAGGGCCAAATCTAGCCTTCAGATTTCACAACCTATGGATCAGCAGCCAAACAAACAGAAGCCAATCAGGCAGCCAGCACCACAAAGCATACGAGAGCTTAAAGACCACACGGCAACACAGCCCGAGCCCCTCAAAATCAGAACCAATCCAGTGACTTTAAATCAAGTCAAGGGGGTGGAAACGTCATGAGAGCCAAATTTGTCTTCTAGACTCTGCATGCAATCTTTATACGGCCAGGACAGCTTCGCTGGCTTGTCTACGATCACACAGCCCACCTCCAAATCCTGCCTTTAGAGACAAGCTGGGTGGTTTGTGAGAAATCTATAAATAGGAGAATACCAAAGCAATCGAATGAAGACCACAAGCATTAACACCATAATCACAGGTCCCTCCTTACACAGCTTACCTCCACTCAAGCACAATGAACAACAAAGCTGCTGTTATTCTTGCCACTGCTTTCAGCGTGGAAGAAGACCTATGCCAAAGCAGGGGAAGATCAAGTCTCGCATAGCTACAACTGCAATACACACCACCGCCTCCGTACTGTGGACGGCTGCTCGCTTGCAGTCCTTTTTGAAGAAAGGTGAATTAGGCATCATCCATTTGGAAATCATATGGTTTGTGTTACATGGCACTAAAATTATGAGCTAAGTTTTCTTTAGTGTCTTAGTTATGTATAAAAGGGATATATGGTATACTTGGTATCAATTTGACAAACAATCAAATTATATTGATCTCGTAGAATTAAGCCAAGAAGAAAAGAAATGATAAAATCAAGCCAAAATTTTGATAATCAAAGGTCAACTGTGATCTTAGCAATTAAGAAAATCTATCAAGAAAATCAGTCATAATCAGTAGTATATTTTTCTAAATATTTTTCTCTGATTTATCTCTCCTTATTATATATGTTTCCTTTCTACACCACCACCTGTAGAGATGAAAAGAAAGAGAGAGAGTTTTAAACTTTAGAGCTCCTCTTTGTGTGAGATTTGGGTGTATTGAATTTTTTGGGTTTGAGAGATAACCATTGTTCTTATACTCTATTTTGTTATAGTGGATTCCTTTGTTCTGTCCTCGCCCATGGAGTAGGCATACTGCCAAACCACGTAAATTATTGTGTTTGTATGTTTTTCTTTTTCTTATCTATTTACTTCTCTTATCATTCATAACAAACTGGTATCAGAGCCAGTTCGTCGTTTGATATTGAGAAGTTTGATGCTACTAGCAGTTTTAATTTATGGCAAGTTAAGATGCGAGCAGTCTTAACGTAGAAAGGTTTGAAAAAGGCGTTGGTAAAAAAAGAGAAGATGCCCAGTAATTTGATAGAAGAGCAAAAGGAGAAGATGGATGATAAAACTTTGACAACGATCTATTTATGTTTGTCTGATGGGATTTTGCGAGACGTGCTTTCAGAGAAAACAACCGCTAGCTTATGGTTGAAGTTGGATGACAAAGTCTCTCACTAACAAGTTATATTTGAAGCACCATTTATACATATTGTGCATGATTGAAGGTACACTTATGAACACTCATATTGATGAATTTAATTCCATCATTACTGATTTAAAGTCTGTTGATGTTAAAATTGAAGAAGAAGATGAGGTCCTATTATTATTGTGTTCTTTACCTTCCTCTTATAAGCATTTTAGAGAAACCTTTCTTTTCGATAGAGAAATCATATCCTTAGAAGATGTTAAAGTTGCATTATTTTCTAAGAAGCTGCTTGAAAAATATATGTCTGAAAATATTACCGAAGGACAAGGTGATGCTTTAGTTGCTAGGGGAAGGTCTAATAATAGGAGTTCAAGTCACAGTGGCCAAAAGCACAGGTCTAAGTCAAGAAATAAAAATGTGACTTGTCATTACTGCAAGAAAAAAGGATATTTTAAATCTGAATGTTATAAATTAAAAAACAAAGAACAGGATAATAAACAGAATCAGGATTAGAAAAAGATTGAAAAATAGGCAGAATCTAATATTGTAGGAGAAGATTCTGATGGTGCTGACTATATTCTTGCTGCAACTAGTGATACTTATTTCAAAAATAATTAGCTCATGGATTCGGCATGTTCTTTCCACATGTGTCCCAATAGGGACTGGTTCTCTACTTATGAGACTGTGAACAGCGGAGTTGTCCTAATGAGCAATAATGCAGTTTGTAAAATTATAAGGATAGGAACAATTCGAATTAGGATGCATGATGGTATAGTAAGAACTTTGACAGATGTTTGGCATGTCTCTGAGATGAAGAAAAATCTAGTTTTCTTGGGTACTCTTGATGCTAAAGGGTATAAGTATTCATCTGAAGGTGGAGTCATGAAGGTCAGTAGAGGTGCCTTGGTTGCTATGAAAGCAAATAAACTATTTTCAAATTTATATGTCTTGCAAGGTGCTACTATTATAGGTTCAATTGCAGTCTCTACATCTTCCATGTCTACCTCAAAAATTACCAAGCTATGGCATATGAGACTTGGTCATATCGGTGAGAGAGGACTACTCCTTTTGAGTAAGAAAGATCTTCTTTGTGGTCAAAGTATAGAGAAGATGGATTTCTATGAATAGTGTGTTTTTGGAAAGCAAAAAAGAGGTAGTTTTAGTGCAGGAGTTCACAGAATAAAAGCTACTTTAGACTACATTCACTCTGACCTCTGGGGGCCTTCACGTGTTCCTTCCATAGATGGTATATGTTAACTTTCATTGATGATTACTTTAGAAAGACTTGGATGTTCATACTGAAGCACAAGGATAAAGTATTCAAAAACTTCAAACAATAGAAGGTAATGATAGAAAAGTAGATCGAAAGAAAGATTAAGCGACTCAGAACTGATAATGGACTAGAATTTTGTTCTTCAGAGTTTGATAAATATTATAAAAATGAAGACATTATTAGATATAAGACTATGAGGTATATGCCACAGCAGAATGGAGTAGCTGAACGCATGAATAGAATTTTATTGGAGAAAGCATGATGCATGCTTTTGAATGCCGGCTTATCTAGGCAGTTTTGGATAGAAGCAGTCTCCACTGCATGCTATTTGGTAAATTGATCTCCTGCTTCAGCTATCAAGTTCAAGACTCCTGAAGAGGTATGGTTTGGTAACCCTTCCAATTATTCTAATTTGAGAGTGTTTGGTTGTCCTACATATGCTCATGTTGATGAAGGAAAATTAGAGCCTATAGCTAAAAAATGTATTTTTCTTGGCTATGCATCTAGGGTGAAAGGGTTTAGATTATGGTATCCTGATCCTAAGTCATCAAAATTTATCATTAGTAGAGATGTTACTTTTGATGAGTATGCTATGATTAATCCTAAACAAGAGAATACTATTAGCTCTAAATCTACACAGATTAAAGATAACATCTAGCAGATGGAGCTGGGAGCAGTTGATCCTTTATAGGATTTTACCCCTAGGTTCAATTCAGAATAGATACTAGAAGTTAATTCAGAGCAGACTTCACAATAAGATGAGCCTTACTGCATTGCCAAGCATAGACAAAGGAGGAAGATAAAGCCACCTGCCAGGTATAGTCATGTTGCACAGTCTAGCCATGTTGATTTTATTGCTTATGCTTTATCTGTAGTTCAAGAGATAGGTGACACTAGCGAGCCCTCTACATATTCTAAAGCAATTTTTGATGTTGATTCTGCTAAGTTGTTAGTAGTCATGCATGAAGAGATTAAGTCACTGCATAAGAATAATACTTGGGACTTGGTGAAACCACCTGAAGGAAAGAAGATTGTTGGTTGCAAGTGGATTTTTAAGAAAAAGGAAGGTGTCTCTGGAGTAGAAGATACTAGATATAAAGCACGTTTGGTAGCTAAAGGCTATAGTCAGGTTGCTGGTATTGATTTTAATGATGTCTTCTCTCCAGTTGTCAAGCATAGCTCTATTCGTATATTACTCTCCTCAGTTGCTCATGCATAATTTGGGGTTAGAGCAGCTTGATGTTAAGATAACCTTCTTATATGGAGAACTTGAAGAAACTATTTACATGCATCAGCCTGAAGGTTTTATTATTGAAGGCATGGAGGATCATGTATGTTTGCAAAAGAAATCACTATATGGATTAAAATAGTCTCCTCGATAATGGTATAAGTGATTTAATTCTTTCATAATAAGTTGTGGTTATTTCAGGAGCAAATATGACAGTTGTGTATACTTTAAAAGGCTTGTTGATGGATTCTTTATCTATTTACTATTATATATCGATGATATGCTTATTGCTGCTAAGAATATGTCTGAGATTGATAGGTTAAAATCATAGCTTAACAGTGAGTTTGATATGAAAGATTTTGGAGCAGCCATAAAAATTTTTGGTATGGAGATTCAGCGTGACCGAAAGGCGGGATTGCTTCACTTAACTCAAAATACATTGAGAAAGTTTTGGAGCGTTTTAATATGAAGAATGCCAAATTGGTTAGTACACCACTTGTATCCATTTTAAACTTTTAGCAAATTTATCTCTACAATCAGATGATGAGAGAGATCAAATGTCTGGCATTTCTTGCTTTAGTACTGTCGGCAGTCTTATGTATGCCATGATTTGTACTCGTCTAAATATTTCACATGCAGTTAGTGTTGTCAGCAGGTATATATCTAATCCTGAAAAAAAGCATTGGCAGGCAGTGAAATGGATATTTAGATATTTGCAAGGTACATCTGATGTTTGCTTAGAGTTTGGAAGACATGGCAGCAATGTAGTTGGTTTTATTGATTCTGATTTTATAGAAGACCTTGATAGGAGGAGATCCATTACATGTTATGTATTTATTCTTGATAGATGTGCTATTAATTGAAAAGCTTTTTTACAATCCATTATTGCTTTATCTACTACAGAGGCAGAATACATTACGATGACAAAAGTAATTAAAGAAGCTATTTGGCTGAGAGGCTTATTTTATGAACTCAGTTTGGTGTGTGATATGACTGTTGTTCATTTTGATAGTCAGAGCGCTATCCATCTGACTAGAGATCAGATATTTCATGAGAGGACAAAGCACGTTGATGTAAAGTATCATTTTATTCGTAATATTATTTCACAGGGTGATGTTACTATAAAAAAGATTTATACTACAAATAATTCAGCTGACACGTTGACAAAGTCTCTTTCAATTGCCAAATTCAAGCATTGCTTAGATTTGGTTGCTGTTTGCAGCATTTGAGATTTTTTTCTTCCCTTTCGGAAAGTAGTGAAAAAGATGGAGAAAGTTTCTACCATGTTTGGAATAACTTGACCCAATTTTAAGCTAAGATGGAGATTTATTATATAGCACTAAAATTATGAGCTAAGTTTCCTTTAGTATCTTAGTTATCTATAAAAAAGATATATGATATACTTGTCATGATATCAATTTGATAAACAATCAAATCATATTAATCTCATAAAATCAAACCAAGAAGAAAAAAAATTATAAAATCAAACCTTTTGATAATCAAAGATCAACGATCTTGGCAATTAAAAGAATCTACCAACAAAATCAATCATAATCAATAGTATATTTTTCTAAATATTTTCTTCTAATTTATACCTCCTTATCATATATATTTTCTTTCTACACCACGACCCATAGAGAAGAAAAGAAAGAGAAAGAATTTTAAACTTTAGAACTCCTCTTTGTATGAAATTTAGACGTATTAGCTTTTTTTCAATTTGAGATATAACCATTGTTCTTATACTCTATTTTATTATAATAAATTTCTTTGCTCTATCCTCGCCCGTAAAGTAGACATACTATCGAACCACGTAAATTATTATGTTTGTATATTTTTTTTCTTATTTATTTACTTCTCTTATTATTCATAACAGTTTGACAAATGTAAATTTACAATCAATAAAATTAGATCATTTTTTTCCCCAAATTTCTGTTTTCTGTTGCAAAGATAATGTTAAAAAAAAAAAAAAAAAAAAAACCTAGAAGCAGAGATTTCCTGCTTCACACAAAAATAACATGTTCAGTTTCTGAGTTTTCTGACCAATGGTACACATTCAAACAACAATGATAATGCTTTCTAAATTTGTCGAATATTATGCATCGAGTTGTATTGTTGTTACTTCATGGATTGCTGCTGCCGTAGTGGAAGTGTGTCATCATCCCCTCCTGAAACTTCTGAAGCACTACTAGATGGCTTGGCACCAACAGATACCAAGTTTCTAAACCAGGTACCCTGGAACCTAGGGGAGCTTCTGTTTGAATTGTTAGGAGACTCTGGGGTGGCAGGTGAATTTGAATTTGAAGCCAGACCAGCCATGAATCTGTATGCCACTTTGCTGGCAGTCACAATTTCTGTCTTTGCTTGCCTTAGCTGTAAACATAGAAACAAGAGCACCATAATATACCACACCAAGTACAAAGATGATAACAAACATTCAAAAATAAATACAGCAAGTGGCATTGGAATGTAATAACAAAAAAAGTGACATAAAAAATCCATCAAGGGATTCGTCATCTTCTGAGACCACATGTTTGTGGTCTATGAGAATGAGATAACATGACATTAATCTTAATTCCTTTAATGGTTGCACTAGCAACAAGTTTAACGATAATCATGACCGAAGCAATTGTTGCCAAAACTATGATTCGCATTTGGCAATTGGTAATATAATTCCTGTGTGTCCTCATAGGCTGACAGCGGACTCCATGGTTAAACTTTGATATATCTAAATCAACACAAATTAGCAAGATGCATGGTGTATTAGTTTTATATCAAGACATGAATGAATCTTCAAAGAATCCAGTAACCAGAGTCAGCTAGGCTGTGTTGGATAAGCAAGGGGAATAAGCCTCAGTTATACATGAAATACAGTTTATTGTTTATATTTATTCATCTAGTATTTCACAAATCATGAGTATTGAAATGAACAACAATGCACCGAATAAAGCTACTAGACTTGTTTTATTCTTGTACAACTTCTGGCTATGCCCAAGCATATATTAAGCTGCAATAGCTTCACGATCATGTTTGGAATTATTCTTTTGACACAAATTGGAGAGGATATAATCATTCATGCATGCTCAGGACCTTGATAATCACTATCTCACATTTTTAAAATTAAAAACACCATCTCAAAAATCAAGAAAAGGAAGGAAACCTGGTCAAAAATAAAGAATATCAAACCAGCCATCATATACTAGGATATACACATTATAGTTGGTTAGCGATTTTAAGAAAGCTCAGAGAGAGAGAGAGAGAGAGTACTGTTGCATAAAACATGATGGACCATCAAGTATTCCAAATCATCGAGATGAAGCATTTAAATTGGCCAACATGATCTAAAAAATTTAAAATGTGCAGCACAATTAAGCAAAACTGTGTTATAAGGAGGAGTGTTGCACCCGCAATGCTGTGTTTCCTGCAACAACCACGGCAGCATCTCCAACATTGGCAAAGCGGTTGACCCAACCTGCAATGTTATAAACTATGAAAACATGATCTACAGAATATTCTAGCCACTAGAAATTGTATGTAATTATAATTTATCATCATTAAGTATCATAAAACTAAAGAGAATTCAAGTGTCAAGATCATTGTTCACTATAAATGCTAGATGTAGAAGCACAAAATATGAAAGCATGAAGAAAAGCATATGGTGGATAAGCACAGCTACTAATACCACCACCAAGAACAACACCAGTTCAGGAAACTCAGTTACAAACTTAATATAAAATTGCATTTGTAAAACAGCATGCACAATGTGGTACGTCACATTTGTATGAAACCTACAAGACCATCTGGTTAATCAAGGAAATATACAATTATACCCATTTGTATGAATTAATGAGATAGAAGTCCACTCAGAAAATCATGCACATGACACATATCATGAAGCTAAAACAGAAGGCAGTTAAAGAGTAATATGGGTAAAAGAAACCAAACAGACAAGATGACTTAACACCACAAAGTCAAATAATAAAGTAAGGATCTAGAAATGATTTAAAACATTAACAAATTCAACAAACATTAACAAGCTTACTTAGAGCTCTATAACAGAAAAATGCAAGTATAACACAAAAATAACTGGTATTGAAGTCATGAACTAATGAGAGAAATAAGGCCAAGTAATGGGCCAATATTTGTTAGCACCATAAAGAAGAACCATATAAGCGTAATTGTACATAACTGATGATGGTTAGCGTAATTAGACAAGGGGCAATATAATAAATAAAAAGAATTTCCCGATGACAGAATTAAAAAATTAGTCAGACTAAAGGCAGAGCACAAAATGGAACATTGTATATTTTTGAGTTCAACCAAGCATCCAGAATACTAGAATTATAAATTCCTATTTAAGTTTTATTTGCTACCTAGATTTGGCATACAGAAACTAAATAAAAACCTAAAAGTATAATGGAAATAATGAGGTGAAGATGCACCTTTAGAGTGCTAAATAATTACTGAATACAATAGGGACTGAAAAAAATATTATTATGAAACCAGAATACAACTGTTGTTTGGATTAGGTAATTGGAAAGAGTAGAGGGCACATCAATACAGTGCACAGCAAAATCAAGGGCGTGATGGTAGCTGCATTGTAAAACTAAGAAGTTAAAGGTTTACTAGAAGATAAGAAATAGCACCAAAACCAATCAATAAAGATAGTCGAGGAGTTTGAGCCACGGATTAAATTCCTGGTCCTTACCATAGTGTACCTAAGATATTTGTGCCCACAGGTTATTTTTATCTTAATAAAGAGGTATCTGCAGCACTATATGCTGATCCAATGTCATACAAGCTTGTAACTTAGTTTTCCCCTTTTAACTAATGCCCAGCCATCTCAAATAACCTTTTCTTTTTTAAAAGTGGCCCATATTTCTTCCATTTCTTTGGTTCTTTTAAGGATTTAAGGACAAATCTACAAATAAGATGTGATAATGACACAAATCATTATTCTGCATGGAATGAAAAGGCAGAATCAAGGTAACTCTTTTTCTTCGCATACATATGCAAATCCATTTTTACTTCCTATGACCTTTTGTTCAAGGTGGTCCAGAGTTCTTTCATTTCTCTAGCTCTCTTTAAAGATTTAAAGGACCAATCTACCAATCAGATGTGATAATGATGCAAAATCATCACTCTCCATGGAAAGAAAAGCTAGAAATCAAGGTAACCTGTTTTTCCTATGCATGCATTAGCAGTTCATGTTTTTCAATCTAAACTCAGCTCAAGTTGAACAAATTAAAGAAACTAAACATATAAGGGACAACATGTCTTGCACATTTTAGGTCTCATTGGAGACATTCTAAGGATGTGAAGGCTATTAGGAAGGGCCTCCAAATGGTTTAGATTGAGAATAGAACCATGTACAACATTCACACAAGCATCTAATTCCCATTCACTTAAGTTTGTCATAATGTTTATCTATTATCATAAGCTTAATGTACGCATGACTGGGAGCAGTAGATAGACTATGGCCTAAAAATGCCCAGTGAATATGCATGCAACCATTGCTTGGTTGCCAGAAAGGGGAACTGGTGTAGGTGCGGGCATGGAGAAATGATATTTTAAAAATAATTGGAGTGAGAAATTGCATAGGAAGCACGCGCAGATTCTTAGAAGATTCCTGCTACTTAAGACTATCATGACTACAACTGTTACATAGAGGATAATCCAAGGTGGCGAGAGATGAAGTCTGTAAATTAGCACCTTTTCTTCTTCTTCTTCTTCTTCTTTGCGGGGGCGAGGGTCATTGGGGTCATTAGAAATTAAGTTGACAGGAATAAACATTGAAAAATGATAAATTAAAAAAAGCTAGAGAATAAATGTATATTGAAATGCAGCTATAATAAGGGAAAGTAAATATGAACTTAGAAGAACCACAAAAGAGGACATGCATACCACTGTTCAATGCATGGAAATAAATACGATTTATTCCATATGATATTGAATAATATGTTGCTTATATTAGAGTATTCTGGTAGCATTACAAAATTATTAAGATGACAGCCATACTATGAAAAGGTTATTGACAAGGATGCTAACACATTTTTGTAAACAATTCACCACATTTGAAAATTGATTGAATTCATGCAAGAGCAGCCAGATTAATTTTGTACACGATCCACCAACCTTACTTGCACAAATCAAGAAGTGGAACAATAAGAAGAAAGGGTGCAAATGAGAACCATCCATTTCGAAAATGTCTAGAAATTGGAGTGCCTACAAAAACATCTAAATGACTTTTACATGACTGTACGCCTTAGAAGACAGTCATAATGCCCACTAATTGCATCAATCTAAAATGTGTAGCCGATGGAGAAGATTTTGACAATGAAATCGGTACCATTTCCTCAAGAATTTAAATAAAATAGAGAAATGATCATTAAAAAAAGGCATTTCAATATTGATTGGTAATTATCTTTTCGATATTGTTTGTGTAAAACTGAGAACATATCCTGTGTGAAATCAAAACCTGCATTACATCATTAAAACTATAAATTGGGAGAGCACTTTTTGCATAAGCAATTGGTACCTAAAGCATGTGTTTCTTGTAGGCATTCTAAGCCTTGTTTGAGAGAGTGAGCCTTGATGCCATGGTAAGGTTGCACCATAGTGACTTGAATATCATGAGTTTTGAAAACAAAAACAACCTTTCCACATGTGGAGATAAGACTACATACATTTGACCCTCCTGAGACTCTGCATGCACTAGAACACCCTTTTTATTCTAAGCCTTGTTTGTCACATTCAACAATTTAGATTTCATTTTCAAAACCCCATTTTTGAGTTTGGTAGCGGACATAAAGTCCTTTTCCACCCTAAATGTATTATGACCATTCCCATAAATGCAACTGCAAATGGATAAAACAACCTATTAAAGCACAATCCAATTAAAAAGTTATAAAGTAAACCGGAAATTGTTTGCAATAGAAGTATGAAAAGTGAATCCTAAATGATTAGTTTATCAGCAAATCAAACAAAAATAAAGTATTGAAATTAGGGCCGGCAACAGGTTGGGTATGCATCTGGTTGGCCCATACCTTGCCTTGGCAGTAAAAACTCCATACCCATACCCGCCTCATATCCATTTCGGGTCAGATTGGATCGGGTCAAGTAGAGATGCAGGTCGGGTTGGATCAGATATATAAGAGGGATTGATCGGGTCGAATACATATAAATAATATAAAATCATCATAATTTTGAATGAGGGATATGTATTAAGATTATCTTGGGTCGGGTTCGGGTTAGGAAATACCATTATCAGTACCCGACCCAAAACCGCTTTGGGTATTTTTTTTAGAACCCATACTCATCCCGAGTTCCAATCGGGTTGGGTCAGATCGGATACCCAACGGATCGGATAAAATTGCCACCCCTAATTGAAATAAATACATACTTATATTGTCATAGTCTAGGTCTAACAAGATAGAAAATTAAATCAAGTAATTGACACCAATACATAAAAATTGGTTGAGGTTACATTAGGCATCGTTGTCACTTTTCTTTCTAAAAAGTATCAGAAATATATATTCTATTTCTTTTTTTCAGATATTTGACAACAAAAAATATGTATGGTTCGCTTTTTTTCTTCTTTTCATATCAAAGGTTGGCGATGAGGGAGAGGGGAGGGTGGAGCCGGCAATGAAGGAGAGAGGAGTGTAGGGCCGGTGACATGGTCAAGGACGAAGGAGAGCTTGACATCAGGTGGAGAGGCAATCAAGGGAGCAACAGAGAGAAAGGGAGTGGGGATGGGGCCAATGACATGGCTAGGGATGAGGGATAGGTCGGCATCAGGCTGACAGATGGTCATGAGGCCGGGGGAGCCAATGTGGTTGGGTGGTGACGATGGGTTGAGGATGGGATCAGGTGGAAGAAGAGGGGTCGATAGAAGAAGGACAAAAACCCACTTTTAAAAAAATGGAAGTGAAAATTTTCTTTACTCTAAAATGGGTTTATGAGCAAAATATTGAATAGGAAATCACCTTTTTCCAAAAATAATGGAAGCTTTTTGAGAAAAACCAAAACAGAAACAGGATAACCAAACATATTTTCTGCATCAGATTCCATGTTTCTGTTTCAAAAAAAAAAAAAAACAAAAAGAAACAATAAAATAATTCCAAACAGAGACTAAAACTTTTTTTTCCTATTTATAATTCTTAAGTAAATTTCAGTATATTTATTCTCATTACTTCATAAAAATATGGGACATTTATAAAGCAATTTACAACATAGTAAATAGCTCTATGTGCTTTACTAATAAATAATGAAAAATGTCTTATGAGCTAAGATTTCATATAGCTTTCTGTTTTACAAATTTTTAATCATAGCATGTGTTAAAATCATCATTTTTAATACTAAAATCTTATGATACTTATATAATACTGTAGTAGCATGTCTTATTTTGAGTTTCAACCCTTTCAATAAGCTTCCAAAACAAACAAACATCACAAATTTCCAAAATAAGAATTTTGAACCTTCGTTCATATGGTAGAAGCTCACATGAAAATGAGGAGTTTAAAACCAAATTATGTAAAGAAACAGAAAGAACTCATTGCTAATCCTTCTGAAGATTAAATGAGCAAAAGGAGACAAAAAATTTAGAATTAAATCATCTTTTGATCGATACCTATCTCCAGAAAGCAGTGGAATATAAACACAAAACAGGCTACACAACTTATATTGGGAACAGAAAAGTTATAACAGAACCACCTACATTAATTAACCCTCACAGAGAGCAGTGACGATGCAACACCGAGAGAAGGTTTACCTAGATAGCCATACTAAAACCATGAATTAGGTCCTGAATCTGCTAGCAGGATTCATGAAACTCAAATATCTGAATAAAGCATATGCGATAGTACATTCCTGAACAAAGTAACTCAGAAAAAAATAATGTCTTTACAATGGATTCCAAAACCACAAAAAAGTTATATGTTACCTGGAAGTTTTGGTACACCCAGTCGTTCACAGAAAGCATCGCAAAAGTGGTTGCAGTTTTTCGACAGGAGGTCATACGAGTCTCCAGGCCACTCTCGGCTAAGTTCCCTCAATATGTGACTTACTTTCAAGATCGAACAGTTTGTCTCTCCCAGAAGGATATGCTCACGATATTTATACATAGGATTTTTACCCGGTGGACAACCAAAAACTCCGGTACCATTTTCACAAAACCCAAATGACCATTCTTCTTCTCCATATACCTGTCAAAACAGATACCACCAAAGCTAAAGCATTAATATCAATAGTGAGAACATCTGTATTTACTCTTACTTTATGAAGTCATATTCAATGGGATATCAAATCATCCATCTGACCATATATACTTGTCGGTGGGAACCATGTCAGGATTTTTTAACAGACTTGATCAAATTTTGATAATATTAATGGGCTTAATCTGGAGTAGCAAGTTTTTTTTATATAATTAGAAGACTTTCTGGCTGGCACATTTTTAAAAGTATCCAAGTAGGCAAGGTCAAAATTTGGAAAAATAAAAAAAATGATATTCAAATATATTCTAAACAATGAAATTTCAAATAATGATTAAATCCTAAGTGTATGATAAATTGTACATGAGGAAGAAAATAAACTCTTGATAAATTATTAAATTGGATGAATTATTAGACTAAATTTTTTAAAAAAAACCTTGGACCAGGATGAAATAAATTGCCGTCAAAGATTGACAGCTGTGTACTTTAAACAGAGAGGTAACAACATAAGTTCATTTTAGATTCAAGGTAATGAAAAATAGTTATAAGTTATAACGACATGTCAAGGACAAAGTAAACACTTCATGAGTTGTTTATAAAGGAAACAGACCAAACATGCAGGTGCACAAAGTTTGTCAGTTCCTACCCAATACACGCAAAATAACCTTGGAGATTCATGTGGTTGTCATACAAGTGATTGGCAAATAGATTCCAATCAAATGAATTTCCTCTTATCCTATATGCAGGTAAAATAAAGAAACAGTATCTTTAAAAATTCAACAATATTAGAAATAAGACAAGCTTTCTCTTATACTATCCGCGTCATTCATTCTAAGAAATGTAGCAATGCTCCGGCGGCAAACTGTGATCCAAAATGTTGCTAAGCTGGGTATAAAGAGCTAACAAATTTTTTCAGCTATCTGAAGAAATCTTTTCTTTCAATTTCAATATGGTATGCAAATGAATTTGATTTATGATCAAATTTTTCAAAAAGAAGACTAGAACGAGAATGGTCAAATGATGACCTAGGGCAGTGACGCAAACAAGGATTCCTATTGGAACTATAAAATTTGTCAACTTTCTGATAAACAAGTCAGCTGCCGTTCTGTAGACATTTTCTTTTGAGCTAGACATGTCCATTTGAGGCATAAGTGTAGACTGATTTCAAGTCCTACAAGAACTTTCTTCTGAGCTTTAGATAGTTTAGTAATTCTGATGGTTAAAACTGCACAAAGTTTCAGTACCAAAATATAGTTGATTTGGAATCAAATTGACAAAGCATTTTACTTCTTTTCTATTGAATTGAGGTATAGACAGCATCCTTTGAGTTTGCAAGTGTCTGACAAGTGTCATAGCTGATTTATGAGTTGTTTAACAATGTGTTTCTTCGATCGCTGTATAAACGTATCTTCTGATGGTGCATCCCATGAAGCCGTAAGGGTTCCCTACACTTTTGCTTGCATCATTTTTGGTGATAGATTGTACATGAGATCATGGACATGCCTAGGCATGAGCATTAAACCATGTGAATTATTATATGGATTCTTATGTGTCTGAACTAGCAATATGAAACCAGATCACTAAAGTGTGAGCTTCAATTTTTTAATGCATCATAGAAACAACAGCGCTTGTCTTAATGCACCAGAAAAATGTCACATCCAGAAGCAATGGTTGGTAAATTCTTGATTCCATAGCTAAATGATTGATTTGACCCCTTTATTTTTTTTCTTAAAAAAAGGACATGGAGGATTGAAAAGGGGGAACCTTCTCTCTCTTAGCCTCCCTCCCTTTCGGTCATGGGCATGTCTGCCAAAATGTTTGTCATAATTGCAGATGTTGTATTGCTGTCTTAGAAAAGGTCTCTGCTCTAGCAGAGCATAGCAAAGGTAATCATTTACAGCATGCTGATTCACAGAGGGATAAATTCAACTCGATAATCAATATTAGCTGTACAATGTCCCCCAAATTTTAGTAGGTCATATACTGGTTATTTATGACAATGGAAAACCAGCAAAATAGTATAAAATCAAATTGCACATAATAACATGTATGCCACATGGTAAGAAAATGTTTCAACCATGCTCTTTCTAACCTAGATTGCACTATTAACAAACTTCAAATGCAAGACCTATCAATTTCTGACCTATACTCTATAATAATTCTATCTCTTTTCCAAGATCACCAATCCTTACAATGTGCATGCCACCAAAATCTCTTGCGATTACCCATATTCATTCTCTCCTTTAATGTAACCAACAAAACTCATATACTTTAATTACATCTCACATTCGTTCCGCCCTTCGAGCAATGCATCGCAAAACTCAAAAGAAATAGCTTCCGAGTTCAAAAAGATTGCCCTAACAGAGCAGCAAGTATTAGTGCTAGTGCAATTTCAATTCTACAACAAATAACTTGAGGAGAGACTTCCTCTCACTGCATCAAAGGGGCTTCTTCTAGACGAGTAAAAAGAAATAATTGGACAATCTTTACCTTAGCCCGCAGCACATACAACATCCTGGTGTCAATCACCCCCAATTCTAATCAAAGCAAGTTTGGGAAACCAGAAAACCAAACCCTAGATCTCAGCCCCGCCAAGTAAAACCCCCCAGATTTCTTGATTAAAAGAATTCCAGGAGAAAAAAACGGGGAAACAGGGGAGGAGAACCTGAACGGCGCTGTGGAAGATGCCGCCGAGGCCGATGCGGTCCTTGAAGACCCGGTTGATCTGAAGGATGGTGTTGTTGGTCTTCTCGGATTCGCTGTTGGTCACGTCGTAAACGTGCAGTATCACCTCCTTCATCCTCCTTCTCACTCCTCTCTCTCCCCCTCTTTACTTTGCTTCTACTGCTTACTTTCTTGAATACTTCTCTGCCTTACCCCTCTTTATGCTCGGTGCAAGAAGGGCAAGGAAGAGGGAGTCCAAGAAAGTGTGGATTGTAAGGACTACTATACCATCCGGACAGAGACGATAGTATTGGATGCGAACAAGAACTCGCCTCCGCCGGCGCCTCTACCTCCACCTCCGGCAATTACCCAAACGCCGCTCGGTTCCCCACTTCTTACGTTCTCCGATTTCTTTTCCTATTTTTATGTTCTTCGGGAAAGCAATTGCCGATTTTTTTATCTTCTCTTCCGCAAGCAGATGAAGTACAATGATGAACCTTTCACGTTGTGTTATGCTGCCTCGCGGAAGAGTTTACTGTTATGTTGTTTCACGGGTGGGAGTCAAATATTCCGGCGTTAGTTAATGTCCGTTTTTATCCCGCCGGCGAAGGACAATGCAAGCATGCGACTGCGACCGCGAGAGGCTCGTGACGGGATTCGACTGCAAAGCAGAAAAAAGTTGTGCGTGGTAGCCGTTTAAACCGTTTAACTTATTTCAACATGTTGTCCAGCTACATTACTTATTTAATAAAATAATCAAATTTGGAAGCAAATTTTTAATCCGATGGTAAGCTAGCACTTTGCAATATCCCTTGCTTTAAGCCTTCAACCGTCCCTACAACAACACATGTGAGCCTGCACGTGCTCCATGCTGCTAATTGAGTCGTGACATATAGCCTGCGTCATCGATCACGCGCTTCGCGTGCGGTCGGTCTCGATCCTACGTATAATGGCCGTAACTCCCACCCGAATTTGCCATTTGCTCTCCCTCTGGAATTTGGTTCGGCGTCGATCCGAAAACTGGACGCGTAAAATATCCATATCTACTCGATCACCAATTTCTTTTTCTCAATCTTTTCTTCTTATTCACTGCACGATATGAGGACGGAGAAGGTGTAATTCCGCTCAATTTTTCCTCGATTTCTTAAGGTATGGCAGCACTGTGAATTCGTCGTCCTCTTCTAATTGGAACCCTTCTTCAGATTTCTCATTTCAATTTTTTACTTTTCCGTGGGATCTAGATCTTTATTTCCTGAACTCTCGATTCTAATTTCTTAAAGTCATTTTTTCTATTTGTTCTGCTGCTTAATCTTTGGATACAATTAGGGTTTCTAGCAATTGGACCCCACGGCAGCTAAGGTTAGTTTGTAGAGGGTGAATAAGGGTTTCAGGATCTAAATTAGGGATTGGGTGCATGAAATAGTTCTCAGTAAACAAAATAAAAGCTAGGGTTTCTTCTGTTGAACATATTTGGTGGTTTTAAGTAACCCACCATACTTGGAACGGAAGGTGTCGTGGGGCATGCTCTAACTACTAGAAAGACGGTATTCAAATGAATGGCGTGGCAGTAATTTGCGTTTATGTCAAAAAGGTTGGGTCGGCAGGGGAGATCTTGCTCACCAAGTAATAATCTCCTCCGAAGGCGCATGATGCAGTTTCTATTCTTGCAAATGCATGTCGCATAATGAGAGTGTGAATTGATGAAGAACTCATTTAGATCCTTTAAATATGTGATGTAGGAAAGGAGAATGCCATGTTGAGTCCCACTAGAAACAATCAGTATCATGATTTGAGAGCAATTCTGATCCTAGCTGCAACTAGTGAGGCACCATACGTGCAACCTTTCTTCACAAACCGCCAAAATTAGGAGATATCAGAAATGGATACAGCATGATAGATAAAATCATCCTAATCGAGCTTGATATATGCTTGTGGTTGAGATTATGAGTTGCAAAGAAAAGAAGTTAGTTGCTTTTATGTCCTACATAGTTCTTAGTCTATTCCATTAACCAATAAGTAGACAGTGACTTCTTCTCATAGCTTCGGATTGTAATATCTTGCATTAAGGCTTGACTGGACTAGTTGGGCTAAAATAAATTTGTGAGCTAAATGGTAAAGAAGGGCTACTTGATTGTGCTAATCAAGCAGTTAAGTAGCAAGTATAGACACCCATATATATGTATGCATGTGTGTGTATGTCTTTGTGCTGCACATGTTTGTATATTTGTGTATGCTACTCAAAATGTAAGTGCACATGCATGTGTAGAAGCGCAAATATAATCAAAAGTTATAATAGATAAGAAGTAATAATGGAAATTGATCAAAATAATATTAGTACATTAGTTGAGGCATCCAGGTTGCAACTATAGTTTTAGAAATGAAAATAATTATCATAGGATTATTATATTGCATAGCTTGGAACCACTCATAGTTGAGTGTTTGATTAATGTCTAGTTAAACTGATAGAAAAAGGGAATAAAAACAAGAGGAATCTATGCATGATAACAGACTCCTTATGTAGGTTATGAACCATCGGCTCTAACTTCGTTTTTATATATGGATATATATGTATACTGTGTGTGTGACAAAATCAAATGAAAAACACAAACAAACACATACAACTGATACAAGCACCTAAGTAACTTTAGCTACATGCACACATTCATCAGAGCATATGATGTGCGTGCCCAACACTCTTAGCAATCCACAAGCACATGTACATGACGCACATAATCATAAAGTTTGTGCCTCAGCACCTGAGGTATATGTAAGGTGTGCTTTTTGAGTGTAATTGGCAATTACCTTTACTTGAGCTAGGTGGGGCGTTGAGTTGTGCCTAGGTGCATCCTTAACAACATTGAATCTTGAATCAATTATCAAGTTTACACAATGAAATTGTTGGGAGGGCAAAGGCTGCTTTATATGACCATTTCACTTTTCAATATCTTTATTGCTAAGACTTTTGGTACTTGAACATGACACAACCACATGACACAACCCTAAGCGACATGTTGACTGAAAAAATAATGAATGGAGGAATGGAGAAACTAAAAAGAGAAAACATTTGAAAGAGAAACTAAAAAGGGAAGGATAGAGAAAAATATGCTGGCTAACAAAGAAAGCATTTGAACAATCATGAGTTGCAAGTTGTCTTGAAGTTATTTTTTAGGTGCATTTAAGCTTACTTAGGATGCGTTAAAATACCTCAAATGAAAATTAGTCGTTATAAATTTATGTTAAAATGCGATAACACTTCATTTCAAATGCATGTTACTTGAAACCAATAGCCTCCTGCATGCATAAGAGCCCTCTGCAAAACACTCCAGAAAGAAAGCACCAAGCAGGACACTTCAAATTGGAGTTCCAACTGTATCATGCCATATCCTATTATGTCTAAAAGTGTTGACACTTTCAAAAACATTAAAAATGGAGGGTAAAGTTTATAGGAAATAATTATATATGTATAAAAAGAACAACTCTAAATAAGGGAATTATATTTTAACAAATGAAACTATGTTTTTTTGGGAGCAAAAAACAATAAGAATTTTTTTGGGGAAAACAAAGAAACAAGAAATTAATAGTGTCATAGTAAAGCAATTTATTTTGCAGGAACGCAAAATAAGTATTCTCAAAAAAAAAAGTGGGGGGAAGATCGCATTACTAAGTATGTAAGTGGGAGAGAATAGAGAGAAGCATGAACATGTAATTTAGAGGAGGTGTACTTATGAGCGAGAAGAGGAGCGTGGCATGGAAAGGGGAGAACAAATGGAGAAAATCATGGAATTTAAGGTGGTTAGGGTAGAGTGAAGATTAGGATGAGGAATGGTTGTCATAGAGTAGTATTGAGATACATGATGAAAAAAGATGTCATTGCAAACTGTGTTATAGCCTAGCAGTTGCATCCCTCAGCCACTTGGAAGGAGGTTTTTGATTTGAACCTTTGAAAGTGTTTCCCAAGAGTTCAACCTATGTAATTCTAATTGTGGGTTCTCCCACCATTGTTCTCAGAAAAAAAAGGGGAAAAGAAAAGAAAAGATAGAGATGTCACATAGGCTGGCCAATATTTGAGGTTGAGTGGAATTCTTACCGAATGAGAGATTTATATATTTTTCCAATTTTGTCCATTCTCATAATCTGAATAATATAAAGTTTTGATGAACAGATGGGCTTTCCAATATGTGTACATTTCATAGATCCAATCACCCAAAGACCTTATTTATCCTTTTTAATATAGTGTTGGTCACATTTTTTAGTTGATATGCCTTCATATGCAAAATTTCCCTTTGTGGAGGTGGTTGATATATTGGATGCTTGAGACACTCAATATCGCTTGGCCATGCTAAAGTTTTTACAGGAAGGCAGAAGGTTTTCACAAGCATCATTGTATGAACCTACTTTCCTTAGGAAAATTTCCTTCCGATCTATAGGATTTCATAATGTTGGGATTCTTTCGTAATTCTTAATTAAATTGGGTACGATGGCGGGACTCTTTAGAAGAGGCTATCATAGCAGCCAACTCCAACAGATATTAATAAAATAAATTTCCAACAGAAAACAATTAAGAAAATCAGGATACTGGGATTACATTCTAATATTTGCAGCAGATATTAACTTTGAGAACAAGCTTTAAGATAAGTAGGTCAAACTGGGGGTCAAAGCATTCTAAACCTGAATAACTCCTTAGCATAGAGGAATTCTTTCATGTTCTTGTATCCCGTTAGCATTGAATATTAGTTGTGGTGATGGAAGAAACCTTTCTGTGTAATTTTCAACTCATCTTGATTGTAATCTAAGTTGCAGAGTTTATGTGCCCAGAAGATCTTGACAATGTTTTTCTTTTCATTCGTTTCTTTTTTTGCAGCAAGTTTCCCTGGAGCTCCTCGATCAAACAGTGTGAGCTTTTTGCAGATATCATATTGCGAACTTAAGTGCGATCCACTTATTAGGGGTGGCTCCATGGGCTTTGAGAAGCTAGGGGTAAAAGCCAAAACAGATGCATCCATCAGGGTTTCTCATTTCTCTCTTCTCCTCGCTCCAATCATGTCTATCTGGGATTGCATCCTGAATGGGTGTAGGTCTATGATAGTATATACCATATTGTTTTATTTGTGCAAGAAGAGCTTAGAAATTTAAAAGAACAAGTGTGTTTGGATTTTGTTTTCTTGTTATGGAATATATTCCTTTTTGAAGACAATAAGCTGAATCACTAGTTAAAGAGATTGAAACTCATGGAGAAAGTATCGCATGGTCGAGCACCTCAAGTTCTGAGGAAGGAGAAGAAGAAGCAGGCGAAAGATGAACTTGATCGCTTGAAGCAAGCTGAGAAGAAAAAAAGGCGCTTAGAGAAAGCACTTGCAACTTCGGCAGCCATTCGGTCTGAACTGGAGAAGAAGAAACAAAAGAAGAAAGAAGAACAGGAACGGCTAGATGAGGAAGGTGCTGCAATAGCAGAAGCTGTTGCTCTTCATGTCCTTTTGGGGGAAGATGCAGATGAATCACGTCAGGTCATGCTGAAGAACAGCAAGAAATTAAATCCTTTGGACCATTCCGTCAACACTGGCCTTTTCTTTGGATATCAGAGTATTGCAAATTATTCTGCGGAAGGACTGGGATGGTTATCTGCTTCCTATAGCCCTTGGTGCACATGGAGTTACTTAGGGAGTGGACGATCACTGTCACCTGCAGTGCATGTAAAAGATTTGCAATTACCTTATCATGAAAATATGGGCCAAGAAGCAGATATCTCAGCAGGGTCCGTAGCAGCACAGGCTGTCTCATCACTGCAGATAGCAGAAAATTTGCCCAAGGATTCAATTTCTGGTCAGAGAGCTGCAACCATCATAAATACGATGTTGGGAGGGAATAATTTGTATGACAAAGTCGATCTCTATAATGTTTTCTAACTGCATTATCTGGTAAACTTGTATATATCCGTCTCCAGCGTGCTTTTTGTTTGTTAATGAGCTGCCCTTGATATTGAATCTGTTTGCCCATCTCAATGATGATTTTTAAGAGCAGTACCCATGTTTTGAAACCTGGACCTCTGAAAGGGCAAGCCCTTAGCTTTTAAGGGTGAGATGCAACAGGAAATAGCTCTGTTAGAACCTGTCCTTATGATTGACTTGTTACTGATGCAGGAATGGTTTTGTTTTTTCCAAGCAATATCCGGGATATAAAACTCGAACCTCCCCAAAGGTAAACCCTTAAGAGATGAGGCGTAAAGAGCAATAGCTACCCATTGGAACATGTCTTCATGATAGGCTTATTACTAGAAACATTTCTCCATATATGACAAGACCATGCGAATCCCTCTTTGGTGCTCCAATTCATCATGGATATCTGTTCCAAGAGATCCGTAGAATACTACTCAATTTTACCCTACCAATTTCAAAACAGCGAGGGAAATAAACATATTGTTTACAAATAATAATGTCTAGTACATTTTATCGAATTTACTTCAAATGTATTAACTGTTGATGTCACAGATGCTCCTCAACATGAATAAATCAGATGCATTAAACTTGTCAAATTCCATTACAATTCAACCCCTGGTTGAAGTATGGAAGTTACCAACCCTTCTGGTCATCACACCGCCAAACCTTCCCCAAGTGGCTTAATAAATAAACTAACAACAGTACAAAAATTCTGACATCTTTCTTAAGTAATCCCAAATTCCATTTAGCCTGGACGTGTCTTTATCCTTTGCCATGTTCCCTACCGCTCCCTTTGTATTTTCCTTCCTGACAATTCATCAGGCTCCCATTCTATTTCCCTTCCTAACAATTCATCAGGCACTTAGCGGCCAACCAAATGTTTATGCACCAAATTTTCATATGATCCAACATTCACCGCAGAATGGCTTCCCTTTTCCATCCAACCCCAGCTTCATGTAACACTTTGTAGCAGTTGATGGTTCCATCATAAACGCAACCGAAGAGGACCAACATTCCGTGGAAACAATGGGCTCCAAGTTCAACA
This sequence comes from Cocos nucifera, assembly GCA_006176705.1. Lineage (NCBI taxonomy): Eukaryota > Viridiplantae > Streptophyta > Magnoliopsida > Arecales > Arecaceae > Cocos > Cocos nucifera. The sequence goes on along the minus strand of QRFJ01000042.1, from coordinate 1,708,445 downwards.
TGGCCAGCTTTGCCTCATTTCTGAGAAGCATTCTGCACCTTCCTCTCTGTTAAAATAATTCTATTCATGCATCAACGACAAGCGCCTGAATCAAATCAGTGTTCATCTCTGATAACTCCAGCTTTGAGGATATGCTGTATTTCCATCCATTAGAAGGAAAAGCCACATACTTTCGGCCATCCACACCCCATGCACTAAATACATGGTTAATCCTTAAGTTCAAAACAAAAAGGAAAAAAGATTTGATGCTCAATACATGGTTATTTTAATTCATATCTTACATTATTCAACAGAAAAACACAAAAAATTGCTGAAATATACTGATATGAGAGCAACCTTGACTACAATATTCTGATGTAGGTTTGTTTACCGACAATTCAGGAAATGCAGGGGATCATCATTTCACTATTCGACAATTTTTTGCACTGGCTAAGAGCATATCCTTTCACTACTTGAGCTGTAGGTTCCTGCAAAAGCCTGATGTACTAGCTATTTTATTATTTGGATCTACAAGATGTTGGTAGAGCCCTTGATCCTTCCACTGGTGGCACACCACACCAATGTTCGGATTTATGTGGCTCGAAGGCTAAGCTATGTGCTCAGGGTACTGCAAAACATTTTAAAGTTGACCATACAAATGCCATTCAAAACTTTTGTTAACTTTCTTCTCCATCACTGCTTGACATTTCCAGTAATGAGAGAGCAACCAAAGGGCCAAGAACAGGTGGTAAAGGTGGCCTGCTGAAGGTAACCACCGGTTCAACATGATTGTTTGTTATTTCACCTGCTTCCCCTGGCTCATTCTTTTCCTGCCTACTCGGGGTTGAAACTGTCATGAGTCCTGTTTATATAGCAACTCTTTGGTCAAAGGAGAGAAATCGAGCATACTGAAATGTAAAACAAGCAGGAGAAAAGGATGACTTACTCCATGTCTTTCCCATTGGATAGATTCTATTGAGAATATTTTTTGCAGGTAATGTGGTGGCTCCCCTCATTTAGGTTTAGCTGTTTAAAAGTCACCTGTGAAGAAAACCAAATAGTAATCTAAAGATTTTACTTTGGTGGAAGAAAAACCGATGGAAACATCAAACCATGCAAGGAAGCAATACAAGACCATGTAGTAGGTCATGTAACAAGCTTTGCTGATATTTAATTGGCACAAGTTTGGTGCAAGTAAATAGGACAAAGAATCATCCAGCACAAAGTTTGGGTGGGAATTGCTAAGAAAAAGAAAATTAACGCAAATACTTATTCAAAAAGCCCTATTAAATAAAAATGGAGCAGATAAGAAGACAATGGATTGGTATTTAGACCTAATACTTGCAACAAATGGCAATGCAAGGATTGTTGAGACATTAGTGTATCACCCATACAGTACAGCTTGTCAGTAAGTTATATGGCAAAAATTTAGTTCCATCTATTATGAGATTTTCCTTCTCTTGTGCTTGTCATTTGCCACCTTTAACATCTGTATCTGTTGACCTGTAGTATGAATCAGAAATATGTCTGACCATTAATTTAGGGAATGGATTCAAGTCCAAATACAAAATTTACATTTCTTAAACCATATTAACATACAGATTACATGGTTTCTTGATTCTATATCCTTCATACATAAAAAGTTATTTTAGATTTGATGTATCAGCCAGACAACTCACATCTTGGAACTCGGACAGTCCAAACACCTCATGTTACAACCTGGAGTTGTTGCATTGGCCAAAATGTGTTGTTAGACTAACGACTAACCTGAAAAAAAGGCTAGATCCAGAATTTAAGAGATTCAATCCATGTAACCATAATCTTACCCACCACATCTTGTCCCAGCTATTTGGTCAGTTCTTGAACCCACATTTGACATGCATTAAAGTTCCAACAATTACCATATCCTTTCTCACAACTTCCATCCATATCTTTGACTCGTTCATATGAATTTATATTAATGGACCGATTATTTCTACAAAGCATTTCACTTTTGTGGGATAGACATATCCTATTTGGCTTAATTGACTACAACAATGTTTAACTATATAAAAAATCCTTCTCTTGGTAGCTATAATTAATCTTTTTTCTATACTATAAAAAAAAAAAAAAGAAGCAGTTTATATCGAATATAAATGTGAACTCTCAATCACATCTGCACACAAATTACATAAACGTGTCTCACATTTTTCATATCAATGAATCTTTATTTTCTTAAATTTTGGAGCATCCCAATCATATAATCTAAACTAGTTTCTCAATAGAAAAGTGCCAATGAGAATAAATTAGTGCCACAGTGGTTTTCAATTAATGAACTCTGTAAAGACTCAAATTTTATTTTATTTATAATATTTTTTTTAAAAAAAAAAAAGAACTTCCAAACGAAACTCTCAGGGATTTTCTTCCAAAGAATCCATAAACTTTCCTAACGGATGGCACTGGTTACCAATTTATACGTCATCAAAAACACAACAATTATTTGTTGCCACATGAAATGCACCGTTTGAATATCGCTGCTATCTTAAGAATTATTCGCATTATATTCATTAATCTGTCTCCAACTTCCCATTTTTATCTATCTCAAACGTTTCCCAGACATTCCACGAAATTTCCGCTACTTTATAAGCTTATGCTCTCCAAAGAAGGGGAAATTGAAGCAAAGACGCAAGAAAAAGAAGCAGAAAAATCATGAAAGAAAAGAGGCCATAGGATTCACATTCACATACAGCTAACATTATGTCCTGTGCCCATGTTCGTAATAATCATAAGAAATCATAATCATAGCATGAGGTTCCTATAGTCGGCAGATGATAGATGAGAGCACAATTTGGGAGAAGACTACAGAAAAGATCCAAAGTACAAAGGACGATTCTACCAAACAAAAATGAAAAAAATAAAAAAGAATCCAAAGCACAAAAGAGAAAAGGGCAAATACCTGAGGTGGTTTTATATTTTAGAAGGAGAAGACGAGCTTGCTGAGCCAAAACGTTAACCAGGAGAAAGGAAAAGAGAACGGGGCCACCATTAATTTTTGGGGGTTGGCGTTCATGGTGGAAGAGACAAGAGAGCTCGCGAACCTTCCAGGTGCTACCCGGAGATTCAATAAATATATATCTGCTATTCAGTAAAATATGCATCCCTTGTACCAGGATCCCGCGGTAAAATTATCCAGGAAACTTGTATATGTTGTTTTAAAATTGATTAAATATTTTTTTACGAAATTAATAATCAAGTGTCTTTTATAAAAAAATTATATTTATGTATTATAATTTATGCGTTTATGTGATATTTTATTTTATTGACTTTTGTGAGGCGTACTAGGCCGAACGATGCATAGCCCATTGACTAAAGAAAGACCATAATTTGCAACGGGAACTACTTTTTACACCGGGCGGCAGTGTAGATGTCCGTGGTGGTTGACGCTTTCACACGAGATCGAAATACAGCATCTAAATTTTTTTTTTTTTACTCTATCTTCGTCCGAGAGCCAACGATATCCATAGACCTACACTAATAGTGTAGAATTTTTTTTTTTAATTTTCAACACATTAGGCTCGGAACATCTCACGCCCATGATAGGATGGTCCGAGGCCGTGAAAAGAAGAGATTGAGCTAACTCACCTTATTGATATTTCAATCAAAATTAATTATAAAGATAACAATTAAATCAGAGACAAGCCAAATATCTAAATAGAGAAAAAATTATTGATTAAAACTATCCTTTTGAATCATTGAATAAAATATCATCATATTAGATTAAAAAAATCTAATAAAAAATAGATTCAATACTAATCAGTATAATTTATTTTTGTTGACGAAGAAATTGGTCGTCGTTGGAGTCCGCTGTAGTGGAGGCCGATGAGGTCGTCATCGGAGACCTGCAAAATAAAGTTCCGTTCGGAGCCGGTGGGGGTGGCTCCGGCAGGACCCTCCGACGATCAAGTCTGCTCCGACCAACAGAAATGGAGTGCTCGGAATGAGTTCCGGAGCTTGAAGAAGAAGAGGAGAGCTTAGAGATCAGAGAGATTGGAGTTAGCGTATCTGGAGGGTCCTTTATAGACGGAGTTTGGTTGATGGTGATGGCCATACCGCCGCATGAAGTTCGGCATGGAGAGGAGGGCGTTGTTAGGTGGATGGTGACAGCCATACGGACGAGTCGTGGGCCGTATGGAGTTCGGTACGGAGAGGAAGGCGCCACCAGACGGACGGTGACGAACATACTGACCGGTCGTGGGCCACATGGGGCTGGTTATGGAGAGAGTGGCGTCGCTAGTAGTGGCGGCCATACCGTCCAGTCTCATTGTTCGTTCAGAGGAGTTCGGACTTATAGGAGAGTTCGATCGAAGAGAAAGCTTGAGAGCAGCTCGACCGTAGAGGAATCCGGAGGAGCTCGACTGACCGAAGGGACGGCCGCTTGGGGAGTTCGGCCGAGGGACGATCGTCGAGGAGTTCGGACGCTGGGGGATTCTGTTAAGGCCCGGCTGCTTGAAATCCAAGGAGCTCGGGCGCTAGGAGTTCGAGGAGCTCGGCCGCTAAGTAGTTCGGCCGACTTCAGGAGTTCGGCTAAGGCCCGTCCGGAGGGCGTCTAAGAGGAGTCCAGCTCTCGAAGAAGTCCGGCCGAAGGGAGAGCTTGGAGGGGAGTTAGGCTCTCGTAGGTGCCTAGCTGTAAAGATGCGGAGAGAGTTCGATTCTCGCGGGGGTCTGACTAAAGCTCGGCGGTTGAGTTCGGCTAGAGCCCGGCTGCTGGGGTCCAAGGAGTTCGGCCGCTAAGTAGCTCGGCCGTTGGGAGTTCGAAATGAGCTCGGCCACTAGAAGTTCGGACAACCACTGAGGAGTTCGGCCGCTGAGAAGTTCGAAGAAGCTCGGCCGATTGGACAGTTCGGTCGGCTGTAAGGGTTCGGTTAAGACCCGTCTGCTGGGCGTCCAAGGAGCTCTTCGATGGCTTCTGGTTGCATTAGGCAGGGCATCGAACTAGACTTCGGCAGGAGCAAAATTTATCCCCAACACTGGCCCCCACACTCCCGAGTTTAAAACTCGAAGGAAGGGAGTGTAGAAAAGGCGACTGCCGAAGTCTTCTTCTGAGTTCCATGTTGGTTCGGATCGAAGCTCGGGGGAGGTTTCATCTCCTGCCATGGTTGGTACGGGTGCTCGGGAGGGATCTGATCTGCAGCTAGGGTTGTCTCCGATCTTATTTCTGGCCGAGCTTGTCGCGGACCTTATCCCTAGCTGAGGTTGTCTCGATCGATCGGAAGAAATTCTATCTTTTGCCGAGGTCGAAGTTGAAGCTCTCCAGCTGAGGTTGACACGGTCGCCTTCTCCAGGTTGTCCGGTTGCTTTCTTCAGGTTGTTATGGTTGCTTGCCTTCTCTAGGGGTTGTTAGGTTGCTTGGGGGATCCTATCTCTGGCCGAATTTCATGGAAGAGATCTTTTCTCTTGCAGTCGAGATTGATGCGGGCGCTTCCGTTAGGACGAGGTTCTCCTTTTGTTCCTAACGGGTTGTGGGGGCACATACGGACCGTCGTCCGAGCCTCTCCCTCCGTCTCGTCTAAGGTGAACGAGGCCTTCGGCCTTGCTCACGTTAGGACGAGGTCCTCCTCCTGATCCTAACGGGCTATGGAGGCACATGCAGGACTGTCGTTCGAGCCTCTCCTCCCATCTCGTCTAAGGTGAACGAGGCCTTCGACTTTGCTCGCGTTAGGACGAGGTCCTCCTCCTGTTCCTAATGGGCTGTGGGGGCACATGCGGACCATCGTCCGAGCCTCTCCCCCCATCTCGTCTAAGGTGAACGAGGCCTTCGACCTTGCTTGCGTTAGGACGAGGTCCTCCTCCTGTTCCTAATGGGCTATGGGGGCACATGCGGACCGTCATCCGAGCCTCTCCCTCCATCTCGTCTAAGGTGAACGAGGCCTTCGACTTTGCTCGCGTTAGGACGAGGTCCTCCTCCTGTTCCTAACGGGCTGTGGGGGCACATGCAGACCGTCGTCCGAGCCTCTCCCCCCATCTCATCTAAGGTGAATGAGGCCTTCGACTTTGCTCGCGTTAGGATGAGGTCCTCCTCCTATTCCTAACGGGCTGTGGGGGCACATGCGGACCGTCGTCCGAGCCTCTCCCCCCATCTCGTCTAAGGTGAACGAGGCCTTCGACCTTGCTCGCGTTAGGACGAGGTCCTCCTCCTGTTCCTAACGGGCTGTGGGGGCACATGCGGACCGTCGTCCGAGCCTCTCCCCCCATCTCGTCTAAGGTGAACGAGGCCTTCGACCTTGCTCGCGTTAGGACGAGGTTCTCCTCCTGTTCCTAACGGGCTGTGGGGGCACATGCGAACCATCGTCCGAGCCTCTCCCTCCATCTCGTCTAAGGTGAATGAGGTCCTTTGACCTTGCTCGCGTTAGGATGAGGTCTCCTTCTGTTCCTAACGGACTGTGGGGGCACATGCGGACCGTCGTCCGAGCCTCTCCTTCCATCTCATCTAAGGTGAACGAGGCCTTCGACCTTGCTCGCATTAGGACGAGGTCCTCCTCCTGTTCCTAATGGGCTATGGGGGCACATGCGGACCGTCATTGTCCGAGCCTCTCCCCCATCTCGTCTAAGGTGAATGAGGCCTTCGACTTTGCTCGCATTAGACGAGGTCCTCCTTCTATTCCTAATGGACTATGGGGGCACATACGGACCATCGTCCGAGCCTCTCCCCCCGTCTCGTCTAAGGTGAACGAGGTCTTCGACCTTGCTCGCATTAGGATGAGGTCCTCCTCCTATTCCTAATGGGCTGTGGGGGCACATGCGGACCATCGTCCGAGCCTCTCCCTTCGTCTCGTCTAAGGTGAACGAGGACCTTCGACCTTTGCTCGCATTAGGACGAGGTCCTCCTCCTATCCCTAACGGGCTATGGGGGCACATGCAGACCATCGTCCGAGCCTCTCTCCCCATCTCATCTAAGGTGAACGAGGCCTTCGACCTTGCTCGCGTTAGAACGAGGTCCTCCTCCTGTTCCTACTTTTGCTCGTTTCTTTCCTATTCTTCATTACCAGAAATCAATAATGCAGAGCAAAGGAGTGTTTAAAGAAAGTCTACTGATAATACATCCTCAAATTTTTTGAGTTCCACGGTCGGAAAAGCACTATCCCTCCGAGTTCCTTAAGACGATAAGTTTCGGATTGGATGACCTCCGTCTCCTCATATGGACCTTTCCAATTTAGGGCGAGCTTCCCTCGATTCTGAGGCTGAGCGATAGTGGCTCGCCGCAGCACTAAGTCCCCCGCTCTGAACGTCTTGTTTTTAACCCTGGAGTTGTAGTACCGAACCACCTTCTATCTGTAGGCTGCCATTCGGACGCGGGCTTCCTCCCTCTTTTCTTCCAGAAGGTCAAGGTTGACTCTGAGGTTCTGGGGGTTGTGCTGCTCATTGAAGCCCACGACTCGCGCAGATGAGAGCTTAAGCTCGATCGGGATAACTGCCTCAGTACCGAAGGCTAAGGCGAAGGGTGTTTCTCCGGTTGGCACCCTCTGGATAGTTCGGTATGCCCAGAGGACGTGGTAGAGTTCGTCCACCCAGGCTCCTTTTGTCCTGTCGAGTCTCGCTTTAATTCCTTGTAGCAGGATCCGGTTGGTTATCTCAGCTTTCCCATTGGCCTGTGGGTGAGCCACCGATGTGAAGTGATGGGAGATGTTTAATCCTTCGCAGAACTCAGCGAACCTCGCCCCGGCGAACTACCGCCCATTGTCGGTTATGAGGGTTCGGGGCAGGCCGAACCGACAAACTAGTGACCTCTAGACGAAGTCCTACACCTTGGCCTCGGTAATCTTTGCGAGTGGTTCAGCTTCGATCCACTTGGTGAAGTAGTCGATCGCGATCAGAAGGAACTTTCGCTGCCCAAACGCCGTTGGAAAGGGGCCGAGGATATCCATCCCCCACTGTGCAAACGGTCAGGGTGAGCTGAGCGGAGTGAGTTCGGACGCCGGCCACCTCTGCACGCTGGCATTCTTTTGATAGCGATCGCACCTCTTTACATATTCCACGAAATTGAGAAATAAAGTCGGCCAGTAATACCCCTATCGGAGTAGTTTTTACGACAGAGACTTGGCTCCTACGTGACTTCCGCAGAGTTCTTCGTGCACATCTCGTAGTGCAAGGTCGGCTTCTGAAGGTCGGAGACATCTCAGCAACGGAAGAGAGTACGACCTCTTATACAACCTGCCTTCATATAAGACGTAGCGGGAGGTTTGATTCCTGAGCTTCCGAGCTTCTTTCGGATCATGAGGAAGGACCCTCTCTCTGAGGTAGGCGACCAGTGGGTTGATCCAGCTTGGCTCGAATTCCATCTGCAGGACGACCTGAGGCTCTTCCGGGGTTGGGCACTTCAGAGTCTCCAGAAATACTCCTTTGGGCAGTTCGGTTGGTACAGAGGTGGCCAATCTGGAGAGAAGGTCGGCTCTCGCATTTTTCGCCCTCGGAATATGTTGAATGCCAAAGCTGTCGAAGGCTTGAGTCAAATCCCTCACCTTTCCGAGGTACCTAACCATGCTTTCCTCCCGTGCCTCATAACTACCGCTGACTTAGCCGACCACTAGCTGAGAATCGCTGTAGACTTGAAGTCGATCTACCTTTAATTCCCTCGCTATCTTTAACCTGACGATCAGCGCTTCATATTCGGCCCCATTGTTGGTCACCGAAAACTCGAAGCACAGCGCATACTCGATGACGACTCCCTCGGGGCTGACCAGGACCAGCCCCGCACCAGCTCTAATAGAGTTGGACGAACCATCCACGTACAGGGTCCAGAAGTCTCTGGGGAGGTCGGCGCTTTCCTCGGGGAGGTTCGATCGTGGCAGCTCGGCTTCGTCTAGGCCCGGTTCCGCTTTGGTGTCGATCTCGATTGGCCCAAGCTCGGCCTCAACCGGAATGGTGCATTCTACCACGAAATCCGCCAGTATCTGGGCCTTGATTGACGGCCTGGGTCGGTAGTTGATGTCGAACTCCGTGAGTTCGATCGCCCATTTTGTGATTCTTTCAGAAACGTTTGCCCGGTGAAGGACTTCTTTTATTGGTTGGTCCGTGAGGACCGTTACGGTGTGCTCCTGAAAATAAGGTCAGAGCCGCCTGGCGGCAATTAGGAGAGAGTAAGTTAATTTTTTCAGTCTAGAGTACCTGGTCTCCGCGTCCCTCAGGACTCGGCTGATGTAGTAGATCGGCCGTTGTGCCTTCGCTTCTTCCTTGACCAGTACCGCCGCCAGGATCCCAGGGGAGACAGCTAGGTACAGAAATAATTCTTCCTCGGGTTCGGGCTTTGCCAGCAGCGGGGGTGAGCCGAGGTAGCTTTTGAGCTCTTCGAATGTCCGTTGGCACTCCACCATCCAGGAGAAGTCCTTCGGTCGTTTGAGAACATGGAAGAAAGGCATGCATCGTTCGATCGACCTTGACACGAAGCGACTTAGGGATGCCACTTTCTCGGTCAGGCGCTAAACCTCCTTGATCATCCTCAGAGCGGTCATTTCTCGAATGGCTTGGATTTTTTTGGGGTTTGCTTCAATTCCTCATCTCGACACCATGAACCTCAGAAATTTTTTGGAGGTCACACCAAAGGCGCACTTGGCCGGGTTCAGCCTCACCTTGTGCCTCTTGAGCGCATCAAAGGCCTCTTCAAGGTTGGTGAGGTGGTCCGTTGAAACTCGACTTTTAACGAGCATATCATCTACGTACACCTCCATGTTGCGGTCGATCTGCTCCTTGAAGACCTTATTAACCAAACATTGGTATGTTGCCCCCGCATTCTTGAGTCCAAAAGGCATGACCCTTATAGCAATAAAGACCTCGATCAGTAATGAAAGCAGTCTTCTCTTCGTCCTCGGGCGCCATGCGTAACTGGTTGTAACCAGAAAAGGCATCCATGAAGGTGAGGAGCTCATGGCCCGAGGTTGCGTCCATCAGTTGGTCGATCTTAGGTAGGGGGTAGCTGTCCTTCGGGCAAGCCTTGTTCAGCTTCTTGAAGTTGACGCACATCCTCCACTTGTTATTCACTTTCTTGACAAGAACCACGTTCGAGACCCAGGTCGGATAGCTAACCTCCTGGATGAGTCCGGCTTTGAGGAGCTTGTCCACTTCTTCGGCGATCGCTTTCTGCCTTTTCGGGGCGTGGTGGCGTAGCTTTTCTCTTATCGGTTGATGCCTCGGATCGACGGCCAGCCGATGCTCTATGACCTCAGCGTCGATCTCCGGCATATCCGCTGGGGTCCAGGCGAAGACGTCCGCATTTCTTCTGAGGAAAGCAACGAGCTGCTTCCGAACCTCGGCTGCCAGGTTGGAGCCAATCTGCACCACATGCTCCGAGCTTCCATCATTCAAAGGCACAGAGACGAGGTCCTCCGTAGGCTCACTCCATTCCTCAGTGAGGTCATCGTGGACGTCCAGTCCATCAACAAGATAGGGGTCGGACTGATCTCCCTTATGCAGGGCGATCGAGTAGAAATACCTCACCAGAGCCTGGTCTCCTCTGACTTCTCCGACCCCATGACTCGTCGAAAACTTCATCTTCAAGTAATAGGTCGACACTACCGTCCGAAGTGCATTTAAATCAGGTCGGCCAAGGATCATGTTATAGGCGGACGAGGTCCTTACGACTAGGAAGTCGACCCGAGCCTCGGCCTGCTTCGGGCATCGCCCTGCTACTACGGTCAGTGTTATTACGTCTTCGATCGGTATGGTGTTGCCAGCAAACCCTACCAGCGGAAAATTCATCGGCCCCAAGCGGTCGTCGGGCAGGAACATTTTTGAGAAGGCATCGTAAAACAACACACCGATCGAACTTCCATTATCTACCAAAACGCGACGTACATCGTAGTCGGCAATATTCAAGAAAATTACAACCGCATCATTGTGTGGAAATTGGATTCCCTGGCCGTCCTCCTCGGTGAAGGTCACGGGCTCCACGATCCTCCGCCTCTTCGTCGATCCTCCGGATCCACTGGTCTCCCCTTGCTGAGGTCCCCCTAAGATAGTATTGATGACGCCAAGGGGCGGCCGATCTTCTTACTAGTTTTTCCCACCTGGCTGTGATGCTCTCGATCGCTCTTCCTTCCCCTTAGGCCGCCTTCATAGAAATCAGCTAAGTCTGCCTCGCCTGACGAGCTTTTCAATCTCGTCCTGGAGTTAGATGCACTCCTCAGTGTCATGACCATGGTCGCGGTGGTAAAGGCAGAATTTGTTGGGATTGCGTTTGCCAGGATGGGAACGCATTCTCTCTGATCTTGGAAGTCGCTCCCGGATCTCCATCAGCACTTAAGTCTTTGGGGCGTTAAGGGGAACATAATTATGGAATCGTCATCCTCGGAGAGAACTTCGGCGCTGGGAGAAATCTCGGCGTGCCCTTCCATCAAGGCTTCTGCGCCTCCGAGCCTGAGGGAGAGTTCGGGAACACAGCCGAGCCTCAGTTTGCTTTCTTTCTTCGATGGGCCCACCTGGCCCATCGGTTCGCCACCTGCCATCGGCTTCATCGTCCTTAGCCCCGAAGGCCTCTTTTGCCCGGGCATAACTTTCGACCCGAGCCAGCATGTCGGCAAAATCCCTAAGATACTTCTTTTTTAGGGAGAACAATAGGTCATTCTTCTGAAGGCCGCCCTTGAGAGCGACCATGGCGACTGATTGGTCCAGGTCTCAGACTTTCAGTGCAGCAGTATTAAACCTGGTGGCGTAAGCCTGGATGGATTCCCTCTCCTTTTGTATGATGGCCATTAGGGAATCCGAACCTCGGCGTAGACGCCGACTACTGACGAAGTGGGCCACAAATTATTGACCAATTTGGTCAAACGACAAGATGGTACTCGGCTTGAGCGCTGAGTACCAGTTTCTGGCGGCTTCTTTAAGGGTAGAGGGGAAAGTCCGATACAGGATAGCGTCTGACGTGCCATGGAGTAGCATCATCGTCCGAAAGGCTTCCAAATGGTCGATCGAATCGGTGGTCCCATCGTAGCTCTCGAACTGCGGAAGCTTGAAGTTCAACGGGACCGGTTCCTGCATGATTTTCTAAGAAAAAGGAGGGTCGGTGCGGACGTCATTACCGCATGAGGAGAGAGCGTGACGGAGTTCTTCGATTCATCGGCTCATTTCTAAGAGCCTTTGATCCAGAAGATCTTCGCGGTCTCTGATCTTCTTGCCGAATGGGTGCGAGGCTTCACCCTGGCTCGAGCCGCGGTCCGAGCATGGGCTCTCCTTCTGTTGCCTTCCTCTTCCGGAGATTGGAGGTCGGGTGGCCCATGTCGGTTGCCCCTGGACTGGACCACACGGCTCTGGAGAATTTCATGCCGATTGAGCTGGTACTGGGGCCTGCACCGCCTGCACTACCTCCGTGAGATCACGAACCTGCTTGACGAGCAGGTTGAACTGCTCCGCGTCCACCGCAGCTACAGAGTGAGCCTGGGTCGCCGGGGTTGGAGCGGGAGCGGCCGGATCCGAACAGGATCGGGCCGCGGAGGCCGCCGACCGCCTAGTCGAGGTTCTCCTAGGGGGCATCTTTTATTTTTTTGAAAAGAAGAAGAAGAGAAATCTTTGGAGTGGAAAGAGAAAAAACGTCGTCGAGCACTCCTTTAAGAATGAGGGAACTTCGGTTTTCTCTTAACTTTAAGAGAGAAAGCCCCTTCCTCTAGCGCCAATCTGTTGACGAAGAAATTGGTCGTCGCCGGAGTCCGCTGGAGTGGAGGCCTATGAGGTCGCCGTCGGAGACCTGCAAAACAAAGTCCCATCCGGAGCCAAAGGGTGGCTCCGATAGGACCCTCCGACGATCAAGTCAGCTCTGGCTAACAGGAATGGAGTGCTCGGAATGAGTTCCAGAGTTTGGAGAAGAAGAGGAGAGCTTAGAGATCAGAGAGATTGGAGTTAGCGTATCTGGAGGGTCCTTTATAGGCAGAGCTTGGTTGATGGTGATGGCCATACCCCCGCATGGAGTTCGACATGGAGAGGAGGGCGTTGTCAGGTGGATGGTGACAGTCATACGGGCGAGTCGTGGGCCGCATGGAGTTCGGTACGAAGAGAAAGGCGCCACCAGACGGATGGTGACGACCATACTGACCGATCATGGGCCACATGGGGCTGGTTACGGAGAGAGTAGCATCGCCAGTAGTGGCGGCCATACCGTCCAGTCTCGTTGTTCGTTCAAAGGAGTTCAGACTTATAGGAAGTCGAAGAGAAAGCTTGGGAGCAGCTCGACCATAGAGGAATTCGGAGGAGCTCGACCGACCGAAGGGACGGCCGCTTGGGGAGTTCGGTCGAGGGACGACTGCCGAGGAGTTCAGGCACTGGGGAATTCTGTTAAGGCCCGACCGCTTGGAGTCCAAGGAGCTCGGATGCTAGGAGTTCGAGGAGCTCGGCCGCTAAGTAGTTCGGCCGACTTCAGGAGTTCGGCTAAGGCCCGTCCGGAGGGCGTCCAAGAGGAGTCCAGCTCTCAAAGAAGTCCGACCGAAGGGAGAGCTTGGAGGGGAGTTGGGCTCTCGTAGGCGCCTGGCTGTAACAATACGGAGAGAGTTCGGTTCTCGCGGAGGTCTGACTGAAGCTCGGCGGTTGAGTTTGGCTAGAGCCCGGCTGCTAGGGTCTAAGGAGCTCGGCCGCTGGGAGTTCGGAATGAGCTCGGTCGCTAGAAGTTCGGACAACCATTGAGGAGTTCGGCCGCTGAGAAGTCCGAAGAAGCTCGGCCTGCTGGGCAGTTCGGTCGGCTGTAAGGGTTTGGTTAAGATCCGTCTGCTGGGCATCCAAGGAGCTCTTCGATGGCTTCTGGTTGCATTAGACAGGGCATCGAACTAGATTTCGATGGGAGCGGGCTTTATCCCCAACAATTTTCATTCATACTTTTCAAATAGTAAATTTTGAAAATTTAAATTATTCAATGATATGGTGATGTTTTAGTGGATGGTACAAAATCCATGTAATAAAATAATAAATAATTTCTCAAATATGAAAAGAATTTAAAAAAATTAAAAATAAATTATTAGATAGATTTATTTTATTGAAGGTAAAGTATTTTATAGATTTTAATTATCTCCTTTCTCATGGTCAATAAAAATAATAATTAATAAAATATTAATTAATATACAAATTTTTTATTAATTTTATCTATTGAGCCTATCAAATAATTTCTTGAAATCGAGGGACCTTCAATTCCTCCATCCGAAATTTTCTGAGTTAAGACGAAACACTTTTCAAATGGTCTATGCTGTCCCTACATATCCCGATAGACGACGTCCGAAACCTCCTACTTCTCCTCACGTTTTGTTCTTTTCTTACCTTGGCGTTTGGGAAAAGCATGAGTTGAAATAGGACATGAGGTAAACGGCATTTGCTAAATGGACGTAGACCCGGCACAAGCCATTCTGGTCAAAATATTCTACGCTCGCTTTTCGGGGATAGGTTATTTCATGTCCAACTGCATTATCTTAACATAACCAGTTTACTAATTTTATATTATAAATTATCTTATATAAATATTATAATTGGATAACAAAAATATAATATATTATATAGCACTATTAGCATAAAATATTATTATATTTTAATACTATAATAAAATATAAATATTATATAATACTGTATTATTAAAAGCGATGATGCTAAAATAGCATCACAGGAGAGGGGACCGTCTTCGCCAGCAGCAGCAACCAAAAAAAAAAAAAAAAAGGAAAAAGAAAAAAAAATCCAATGAAATGAAATGGTTTATCTTTTACATCAAAGTATACAAGGCAAAGAATCATATAATATTATGGTTGTTTGTGCATAAATGACAAATGCTTAATTCCAAAGCAAGTCGTGCCATATTGTTAGGTTGTTGGTCGGTCTCTTTTCATCCCCTCCCACTCATGTGGGGTTATGGGAACATGGCTCGCCACCACCCAAAGGACGCACTCCGTGAATGGCGGACGGTGGGCACCATGTGAGAGGACCCTGTCGGACCCTGTTACATTCCTCGTGTTTATAAGATTCCTGCAGCTTTCCAACATAGAATGGTTTGGATTAATTCATATCTAATTTAACCCTAAGGTGGAGGAGAAAATTAGATTTGTGTCATTGGATTTAGCTTTTAATATAGTCTAATTATTTAAATTATTGAATCAAATTTTAAATCAATTATAATAAATTTAATTAATTAAAAAAATTTATTTCTAATTAAATTAAACTATAAAATTTTAATTTGTGTAGAACTCGTAAAAATAGAGATGACTTGATTCTTTTTCTTCAACTCATTTTCATCAATTATTCACGTTATGGAAGGAGAATGAGAAAATCAGACGTCCTAGGAGAGAAGACCAAAAGCTCTACAAGTTACGAGCTATAGAATCATCATACCGGATACGATGATGCCAGGTATAATTTATTTTTTGATCTTGATTTTATATGAATATAAGAGCATGATTTTGACATAAAAAAATATAAAATTTCTAACATGTGTTTATCTATCAAAAAAAATAAAAAATTGAGGTTGTGTTTGGATGAGATTATAGATGGTATTGTTTTCAATTTGAATCATTCTCTACTCATCCAATTGATGAATTTAATTTGTCCTTAGGTAAGTTGTTTGCAGCTTTAGTTATTAATGAAATGAATGTCGAAAAAGAAATCTCTTTCCTGCATTTACCAACAATATTTTCAATGTCCGGCTGAACAACTGCTTTAAAAATAGGGTGTCATGTTGATGTTGCTTGGCGGCAAAACTCGCAAGAAATTTATTAATTCTAGTTTATGATTTTCTTTTAGTATCTTGATGTAATGAGAAATGTCTTTTTTAGAATACTTGATATAATAAGCCTTTGTACATCATGATTGAATTAAGATGGCCCAATCCTGGCAAGTTTTGCAGTCCAAGTTTGGCCTGTATGTATCATTTGTAGTCCAGATTCGTTGCAAGTCTTATATTTTCAAATGTCATGTTCATGGATATACAATGAAACATATCAAATTATGGAATATTTCTATGATTGATCACATGCAGTTATTGTCTCATTACTGACTATATAAACATTACATATTTAACATTTTTTGTGCCTTAGTATAGCATTGAGGACTTTGGAGTCAATCATCAATATGATATACTTGACTTGGGTGTCAAACTTAGACCAAGTAATCTGTGGATAACTGTTTTTTTTGTAAAATAAGGTATCACTCTTTTAAAAAGATAAAACTAGGTAAAAAGATTTTCATTTTGCGAGACTGTTGGTGGTGGAGCTTTCACAGCTTTTTGAAGTAAAATTTTAGAAAATAGAGTTTTTAAAAAGTCAAGCTCCTCAATGATCTACCATATCATACAAATTATGAGCAAAAAAATCAATAGTGAAAAAAAAAAAAAAAGTTACCTGCTTTCTAGCAATTGAACACATCAAAATTGCTCAATAGCTACACATATAGCACTTCAACAATTTTAAAGTTACATATATACCCTTTCAAAAATTTAAAATTTATATATATAATGCCTCAAAAATAAAAATTTGCCTTAGTACCCTTAGAATAAGACAATATTTATCAAAAAAATATAATACTATTATACTATTTTATCATTTTATCCTTTCAAGAAATTTATAAAGTCCTAAGAAATGGAAGCATGCACCCATATCTTATTTATCAGTAATAAGGACCTAGTATATGGAGAAATATATCTATTGCGGCCTTCCTTCGGCAGAATAATCATTTAGAAATCAAGGATGGTGCTTTTGTGATAGACAGCAAGGAACTTGCAAAAAAAAATTCTCTTATCGGAAGTTATCTAGTAGGAAACTCTCTGATAATTAAGTCAGCCAAACAAAAAAAATAGCTCAAGAAAGCCAAAGATAAAAGTGAAAGCTTGTGACGTGAAAAGCTTACTAGGTCCTTCTTGGCTTACCGGTATTTATAGGATAGAAAAAATCATCACTTTGTAACTCTCGTTCCTAAATATTCAAAATATGAGAGTTATGGTATTTAGTAGATGGTTACCTCATTGACCACCATTAAAAACTAAGTAATGAACTACGTGTGGGCGACTATTACATGTCATGTTTGTGGGTATTTAATATCCTTATCGAATCACTGTCATTGATTTGATAATCGATAAGGTTCCAAGTAAGTAGTCGATCAAACACCAAGCATCATAGAAAGCAGTATGCTAAAATATCTTCAGAAAGTTAAATCAAGTTGGTTAAACACCGACTTGGTTAGGCTTGCAATGCTTAGTCGACGAAAATCCGTCGGTATCAATCAGTAGAATATTCTCAATTTCGATTGGTTAAGTGCCAATTAGAACTTATCAATTTGAGTCGGACTGGATCTTAATGACTTATTTGATATGCAGACGGGAAATGACCAATCATCATGGTTTTAGTCAATCTGAAGGCGAGGAAGGAGAATAGTCGGCTGAGTGATGAGGATCTACCCCAGTAGTATCTTTAAGTTGGGTGTAGGAAAAGGCATTTGTATAATAGCAATAGACACAATGCTTTTGTTACCATCAAAAATACATACCAAATTTTTAAAATTTTTTTAAAAAATCTAGGATATCAAAATTTGTAGATTTATCTCAATGAATGATAGTAGGGTTTTTAAAAGAATCCAAATTAGATCGCAAAACCTATCAACACCGTAGCATAATGTGAAGGCCACACACAATAGAATAATAGATTATATCCTCCACGTGATCTATAATAGCGAATATTTTTGATCTAATACATATTTAGTAAAATATTATCTTGCAAATAATAACGACATCCATCTCAAACTTTTCATCCATCAGTGCATAATCACTTTGGAGAGACCTTATTTGACATTAACGAAATGAAAAACTAAATCCTCGAAACCCACTCCTAGACCACCATGGCTAGAAGTGCATGCAATGCTAACATGTCATAGATAGTTATATCAATACCATCCCAACCAACAATAGAGATATGTATGACATCTGTTGGTGCAGAATTTGGTTGACGTCGGATCGAGCTAAAGTAGAGAAAAAAGAGGTTGCCGTCGGTGACCTACAAAATAAAGTTTCATCTAGAGTCGGTGGTGGTGGCTCCGGCAGGATCCTCCAATGATCAAGTCAGCTCTTCTGATCAATAAAAATGGAGTGCTCAGATAAGAATTCAATAGAGTTTTGGGAAGAAGAAGAGAGCTTAGAGAAAATATATCTGGAGGATTCCTTCTTCTAGATGGAGTCTATTATAATCGTTCGATAGTGAAGTCATCTATAACAGATTGATAAATAATTATCGTAACCATCTGATAGTGGGATCGTCTGATCGTTGAAATTTAATAGTCGAAGTCCGGAGAAAGTAAGCGTTGGTTGGTGAAGAACTTTGACATATATCAATTTTCTAGAGAAGTTTGGACTCCTAAATAAAATATGGCTAGAGAAGATCATCTGGGATAAATACTATTTGAAATCTAGAAGTAATCTGCTAAAGGAATTTAGATGAGAAGTTTGACTGAAGGAGAAGTTCAGAAGGAATTCGACTTCTGGAGAAATCCGACTGAAGAAGACATTCAAAAAGAGTTCGACTCCTGTAGAAATCCAACTGAAGGAGACGTCTGAAAGAAGTTTGGCTTCTGTAGAAATTCGATTGAAGAAGAGGTCCGGAAGGAGTTCGACCTCTGAAGGAATTCGACTGAAAAAGAGGTCCGAAAAAAATTTAGCTTCTACAGAAATTCGACTGAAGAAGATGTCCGAAAGAAGTTCGACTCCTATAGAAATCCAATTGAAGGAGAGGTCCGAAAGGAGTTCGGTCCTTGGAGAAATTTGACTGAAGAAGAGGTCTGGAGTTCGGCCCTTGGAGAAATTTGACTGAAGAAGAGATCCGAAAAGAGTTCGGCCCTTGGAGAAATTTGATTGAAGAAGAGGTCTGGAAGGAGTTCGACTCTTGGAGGAATCCGATTGAAGAAGACATTCGGAAGAAGTTCGGCTCCTATAGAAATTCGACTGAAAGAGAGGTCCGAAAGAAGTTCGACTCCTAAAGGAATTCAACTGAAGAAGAGGTCTAGAAGAAGTTCAGCTCTTATAAAAATTTGACTGAAGGAGAGGTCTGGGAGGGGTTCGGTCGCTGGAGAGAGTCCGAGTTCTTGAAGAAGTTCGACTGGGATTCGATCGTTGGAGGAAGTTCGGGAGGGATTCGACCGTTGGAGGAATTCGGATGCTAAAAGAGTTCGACCGCTGGAGGAAGTCCGGGTGCTTAAAGGAGTTCGATTAGAGTTCAACTGCTGGAGAAATTCGAAAGAGATTCGACCATTAAAGGAGTTCGGTTGCTAAAGAAGTTCGACCAGAATTTGACTACTGGAGGAAGAATTTTTAATCGAAGCTCTTTCATGATTACCAGTCGCATTAGGCTAAGCATTAGACTGGACTTCGATGGGAGCAGAATTTATCTTCAATAATAGTTTCTCCACTCTCGAGTTCGAAATTCGAAAGAAGAGAGTACAAAAAGATGACTGTCGAAGTTCTTTTTTGGGCTCTACACCCATTGAGGTTGAAGCTCGAAAAAAATCTTATCTTCAACCGAGGTTGAAGAAGATCTTATCTTCTGTTGAAGAGTTGAAGTTCGAAGAAGATCTTATCTCCAACCGAGATTGAAGAAGATCTTATCTCCTATAGAGGTTGAAGTTGAAGCTCGGAGAAGATCTTATCTCCAACCGAGGTTAAAGAAGATCTTATCTCCTATTGAAGGATTGAAGCTCGGAAGAGTTCTTATCTTCAATCGAAATTGAAGAAGATCTTATCTCCTGTTGAGGTTAAAGTTGAAGCTCAGAGGAGATCTTATCTCCAGCTGAGGTTGAAGGATATCTTATCTCCTATTGACGTTGAAGTTGAAACTCGGAGGAGATCTTATCTTCAGTCGAGGTTGAAGAAGATCTTATCTCTTGTTGAAGAATTGAAGCTCAGAGGAGATCTTATCTCCAGTCAGAGTTGAAGAAGATCTTATCTTCTATTGAGGTTGACATTGAAGCTTAAGGGAGATCTCCTATTGAGATTGAAGTTGAAGCTCGGAGGAGATCTTATCTCCAACCGAGGTTGAAGAAGATCTTATCTCCTATTGAGGTTGAAGTTGAAGCTCGAGAAAGATCTTATCTCCAATCGAGATTGAAGGAGATCTTATCTTCTGTTAACGTTGGCGTTGAAGCTCGGGGGAGATTTTATCTTCAATCGAGGTTGAAGAAGATTTTATCTCCTGTTGAGGTTGAAGTTGAAGCTAGGAAGAGATCTTATCTTCAGCCAAGGTTGAAGAAGATCTTATCTTCTGTTGAGGTTGAAGTTGAAGTTCGAAAGGGATTTTATCTTCAATCGAGGTTAAAAAAGATCTTATCTTCTGTTGATGTTAAAGTTGAAGCTCGAGAGAGATCTTATCTTCAGTCGAGGTTGAAGAAGATCTTATCTCCTGTTGAGGTTGAAGTTGAAGCTCGGAGGAGATCTTATCTCCAACCGAGATTGAAGAAGATCTTATTTCTTATTGATATTGGCATTGAATCTCGAAAAAGATCTTATCTTCAGTCGAGGTTGAAGAAGATCTTATCTCCTATTGCAGTTGAAGTTGAAGCTCGAGAGAGATCTTATCTTCAGTCGAGATTGAAGAAGATCTTATCTCCTATTGATGTTGGCGTTGAAGCTCGGAAGAGATCTTTTCTTTGATCGAGATTGAAGGAGATCTTATCTCCTATTGACGTTAAAGTTGAAGCTCGGGGAAGATCTTATCTCTAATTGAGGTTAAAGGAGATCTTATCTCCTGTTGAAGGATTGGAGCTCGGAGGAGATTTTATCTCCAGCCGAAGTTGAAGAGCCAGTGCTGGAGTAAGAATGGATGGGTTTGACTTGAATTTAATGGTAGAAGTGATAGATCTTCGAATAGTCGCCTTCTTTAGAGGCATTTCTTGGGATTGAGGAAGAGGATGGAGATGGACCTTGAAGAAGAATATTCATAGGATCGGCTGAGCACTTCTTTAAGAATAAGGGTACCTCAGAAATAGATGGTCATTCCTCTAGTGCCAATCCTATTAGTGCAGAATTTGGTTGACGCCGGATCGAGCTAGAGTTGGAGAAGAAGAGATCGCTATCGGTGACCTACAAAATAAAGTTCCATCCGGAGTCAGTGGTGGTGGCTCCAGTAGGACCCTCCGACGATCAAGTCAGCTCTTCTGACTAACAAAAATGAAGTACTCGGCAAAAATTTAATAAAATTTTAAGAAGAAAAAGAGAGCTTAGAGAAAACGTATCTGAAGGATCCCTTTTTATAGATGGAGCCTGTCGTAACCATCCGATAGTGGAGTCATCTATAGCAGATTGATAAATGACAATCGTAATCATCTTGATAAATGACAGTCGTAATCGTCCGATAGTGGGATCGTCTGTTCATTGAGATTTAATAGTCGAAGTCCAAAGAAAGTAAGCATTGGTTAGTGAAGAACTTTGACATATATCAATTCTCTAGAGAAGTTTGGACTCTTAAAGAGAATATAGTTAGGAAAGATCATCTGAGAAAAATACTACTTGAAATTTGAAAGTAATCCATTGGAGAAATTCAGATGAAGTTTGACTGAAGGAGAAGTTCGAAAGGAGTTCAGCTCCTAGAGGAATCGGACTGAAGAAGACATCCGAAAGATATTCGACTCCTATAGAAATTCAACTAAAGGAGACGTTTAGAAGAAGTTCGACTCCTATAGAAATTCGACAGAAGAAGAGGTCTGAAAGAAGTTCGGCCCTTGGAGGAATTCGACTAAGGAGAGGTCCGAAAGGAGTTCGACTCTTGAAAGAATCCGACTGAAAGAGAGGTCTGGGAGGGGTTTGATCGCTAGAGGGAGTCCAGGTTCTTGATGGAGTTCGGTTAGGATTCGACCGTTAGAGAAAGTTTGGAAGGGATTCGACCATTGGAGGGGTTCGATTGCTGGAGGGAGTCTGGATGCTTGAATGAGTTCGACTGAGGTTCGACCACTGGAAAAAGTTTGGAAGGAGTTCGATCGCTGGAGGAGTTCGACTGCTAAAGGAGTTCGGCCGGAGTTCGGCTGCTGGAGGAAGAATTTTCAATTGAAGCTCTTCCATGATTACCAGTTGCATTCGGCTAAGCATCAGACTGAACTTCGACGGGAGCGGGGTTTATCCTCAACAACATCAAATATCCATCTCATCAACATGAAGCTTTAACCAAACCCATAAAGATGAGTACGATTTTGGACAAGTAGTTTCATGAAGCAAATAGATACATGTGTACATGCACTATGAGGAGCCAACGTTTGCCACCATGATTCTTTGAAATCTTTCCATCAATAGATAATACCTGTCCCTAAAGCTTGGGCAACTAACTTGGAAATATTTGTTGTAATCGTAAGTTAGTTTAGGAGGTTTCAAGTTCTTATTGCAATCCTCAATTAATTTAGGAGGTTTCAAATTCTTATTGTAATCCTAAGTTAGTTTAAAAGTTTTGAAATTCTTATTGAAATTCTTATCCTTCTAAATTTGGCAACTTATGTATAAATATTCATACTAATGAATGAATGTATGTGGTTTATTTTCACTCAATATTAGTATTTATATTTCTTCCATATGGTAATAAAACCTCTTGCTTAAAAAGCAATGATCCCAAAGTTTTCTATCTAATCATGTCATCCACCACCTCTAAGCTTATCCCAATTAGCTCACCATCAAATAGGTCTAATTTGATTTCTATTAATTATGTTGCTCAACTTTCTCTAAAGCCTACTGCCTCAAAGTTTCCAGCTTGGCATGCCTTATTCAATTCCATCCAAATCAGTTGATCTAATGAGTTATGTAGATGGCTTGTATCATTTCCACCAAAAAACATCTTAAGAATTCGCAAAGAAACTCTTGACCTAGTTTATTCACAATGGATTAGGATTAGTTGTTGTTCAATGCAATTATTGCCTTAGTTTTCGAATCAATCATCTCTCTCATTGCTTCCTTTATGACATATCAAAAAGCATGGCATAAACTTGAGCATCTATTTGTAAATCGCTCAAGATCTAGAATGATATACCTTAAGGACAAGTTATCCTATATCACTTTAGTTGTCAAGTATCTTCAAGCTCTCAAGACTATATTCGATGAACTGGCAATCA
Source organism: Cocos nucifera (assembly GCA_006176705.1). Classification (NCBI taxonomy): domain Eukaryota; kingdom Viridiplantae; phylum Streptophyta; class Magnoliopsida; order Arecales; family Arecaceae; genus Cocos; species Cocos nucifera. The sequence continues at coordinate 1,685,420 of QRFJ01000042.1, read as the reverse complement.
TCAACTTGCCAATTGATGAAGCTGAGCTGATCATTTATGCCTTGAATGGTCTTGGTCCAAACTTAGCCTCTATTAGTTGTCATAACCTTTGAGGTGTTATGTGATAAGCTCATAGATTTAAAGAAACCTTTAAATAGGATGAGTCCATAAAAGATGTTGCTGTTGTTACCATCCGCTAGATCTGAAAATCTATTGACAATCAATCATATAAAGATAATAACTCATGTTAAGATTGGAGTCCTACACAGAAAGACAGCACCAACTAAAGATATTCTCATAGCAGCTCTTTTAATCAAATTATTTTTTAGTCATAGTGCCATCGCTTCAATCAGTCCTACCCATAAGTCTTCTATCAATTTCATGATCAACAAGGGTATGCTATTAAGCATTGCTAAAAACTCAAATAATTTCTCTGCTCATCAACTATAAATAACCCTGTCTCATCCTCTCATTATGGTGATCGACATGGGCTGGTTGGCTTGGTGGCCTTCCATCATGTTACTTCAAAACTTTGCAATCTTTCCATCCATTCTGATTATAATAGATCCGATGACCATGTAGTTGGTGATGGATCATATTTGGCTATAACTCATATTCTCTACTAAACTTTAATTATCTTATCAGTCTATTTTTTTTGAATAATATCTTTTATACACTGTCTATTAAACAAAATTTAATATTTATTTTATAGCTTCATAAATTTAATCAAATTTTTATTAATTTTTTTTTTCCATTTTATTTCTTAGCGAAGCATCCGTGCAATTGGTGATTTTAGATACAGCACTGACATGGGTAACTTATTAATTTCACGCTAATGAATGAATGCACAGGGATCATTTTCTCTCATTATTAGTGTTTATATTTCTTCAGTATGCATGGATATCAAAATTTGTACTTCGAATAATTTAGTGATGGTACAAAACTTCACATTCTCATTTATATTATTTTTTTTGCTCTTTATGTTTTTTAAAAAACATGAGAGGGGGAAAATAATGAAATCCAATCGATCGTTTTCGCTGCCACGCCTTGACGTTGGTTCCATGTATCGAAGTGGTTGTATCAAACCGTTCGAGCCCATATCGTTCCAATAACGCAAAGGATCTCTCTGTTACCCCCCACCACCCCACCAAAAAAAAAAAATTCCTTTCCAACATTTCCACCCCTATTTTTAGGGTGCCCCTTTACTTGGAACCAAGAAGGGAACCAAGGCATCTCTAGGAAGATTTACCTTTTCCTTTATCAAAGACGCAAAGCAATGTAAGGGCAAATTTGTACTTCCAGATTTCCATTATATGATAAACTGCACCCAAATCCTCCCCTCCATCCCCTCTTCCCCTGTCTCTCCGGGAACGGTTGCAGTCTCTCCGGCTAATAATGGCGTTGCTCGGAAGCAATACCTCGAGAAAACTCTACGTAATCCCCTCCATTTCCTCCTTCGAAGGAAAAACTTTTTCTTCTTATTGATCTGGAAACATGATTAAACAACGATGTATTTTCCTTCGTTTGTCTAATCCTTCTTCTAATTTTCACGCATGCAGGTACTAAAGTTGGTGATTTTATGGATGGTGGTAGCGGTGGCGGCACTTATGAGGGCGACGGAGTGCACGAGGCTAGGGCACCACGGCCACCACCGCCGGAGGCCCGGCGGAGGCTGGCCCGGGGGGGCGGCAGCGGGTGCCTTCGGCTGCCGAGCCTACAAGGCGAGCCTGACGGATTTCGGGGCGGTGGGTGACGGGACCACCTCCAACACCCGCGCCTTCGCGGCGGCCGTCGCCAACCTCAGCCTCTACGCCTCCCACGGCGGGGCGACGCTCGTCGTGCCCCCTGGCAAGTGGCTCACCGGTCCTTTCAATCTCACCAGCCACTTCACCCTCTTCCTCGACCGCGACGCCGAAATCTTAGCCTCCCAGGTCTGGTCACCGCTCTCACCCCCTCCTTTCATTTCGGCGTCGTTTTATGGTTCACGGGTTTGCATTCTCTCTTCCTAGTATCTTTCAGATCCCAAGGTTATTTTTATTTTATCTTGTTTTATTTTTATAGAAAGAGAAGACAATTACGACTAGTTTCTAGTGTAATTTAGGAATACACGGTACTATTATCCGTCCATCGGAACCAAACGTATTGGATGGACGGTGAAGATCCTAGATAAGAAGGATCGAAGAAATTGTCACCCGGCCAGTATATGTTCCCCCTACCGATTGGCCGAGTGCAATTTCTCCATAACTCTACTTGTTGATAATTCTTATAATAAATATGTGGTTGATTTCAATCATCTTTTTTCTAACATTCCTCTAGACGTGTTAGAACTGTCACATATCATGGTTGTGGGAATTTTACATGGCTTGGGTGGTTGGAGACGCTTTCGGTTGTTTCTTTCGGACGAAAGAATGGTGAACTTCTTTCCTGTTACCTCAACTTTGGAAGGTGATTTGCACGGTTTTGAAAATATAATATTAATTTCGTGATCTATGTTATGGACGAAAGAAAAGATTCATTATGCTTTAAAAGGTATGCAAAATATAATCTAATGATTGGTGTGGCAAAAGATAGGTCTGTTGGTCAAATAGTGTAGAGAGAGAGAGAGACAGAGGGTCCATCAAAGAGAGAGAGAGACAGAGGGCCCATCCTTGATGGACCCCGGTATTGGGCACGCTACGCCTGTTTTCCACGAAGGAGTGGAACCTTGCGTCTTGGTCAGCATCCGTTTGGACGGTTTCTTGAAGAGCGAAGTCTAAGTTATGCTCATTGGCCATCGCGAGCACATAATCCCAGACTCAGATGTTTGACTCGACTGTTTTGACTGGCAGACGTGTCAGATTCTCGATAACAGGTGAGCTGCTCCCTAGTAACGAAAGCGTTCGAATCACAAGTCGCACACAAGTGATGAGAGGAATCTGAAACCATATTTCATTACTTAAACTTCATTAGACTCTTAAATATAGCCTAATTAATAGATTTATATGGTTAACAAAATCAATTATCTATACCAAACTGCTATGAAGCTGGGATAAAATAGATAACAAAATTTTTATTAAAAACTTGATTCAAAACACTTACGATTGTTAAAGGTACATTTTCCTGACTACCATAACCGACAAAGCACGCGCTGAAAGTCACCAGCGCACATGGAACTCTCCTGTGTGGCTGTCCTCTCCTCTTGTTGATTATTTCTCTGTACATAAAATTTTTATGCGGATGTCTGGTGCATGTGCATGGTGTCTTATTTGAGAATGATGATGTCATGGTGGGTCGATTTGGGGTAGCACCAGGCGCATAAAACTCTTTATGCGCTTGCGGAAGACCGAATTTTCTGCATAACTTCTATCATTCCATGTCTTAGTCTTTAGAAAGGTCTTTATCAGGATAGAGGGAGGCTTTATCAGGGGTCAATTGGATTAAATTTTCTAACAACCTTTCTTTTCTTTGAATCTATTCAGGACTTTATGCGGCAACTACTATTTGTGGATGAAGACTTTGCAAACGTCATTTCCATTATTAAAAAAAAAAAAAAAACTTTGAAAAGGTCATAGTAGATTATCTTCAATTCCTTCCCTTGTTCAATTTCTTTAATTTTATAATAAGTTCCTATATGAACAAAAATTTTATAGCAGAGTTGTTCAAAATAAACCATCTTAGCACCTTTTCAAATCTTGCACAACTAATGAAAAATAAATATAAGTTGGGGCCTTATTGATCAGCACCTTTTATTAGAGTGATCGCAGAGTCCATTCGAGGCATAGAAGTTACTGTATATCCTCATGACAATTTAGTTCTTATTTATGAGCTTCCTCTGTGTGTATGAAAATGTTATGAAAGGCGGGTTTCATTCCCTAGCTCCTATTCTGAAGTTTAGAAGGCGAAGCCATATGAAATATAAGGTGAAGTTATGATACACAAGGGTGGCCAAAAATAAAAAAAGATTTTATATTTACTTCCAATTCAAATTTAAAACTCCTGTCGTTAATTAAAAATTAGAGGCAGTGCTTCCTCTAATTAGTTCATTTTTCATAGTTATGAGTCCTTGTCATGGCTTTATCTAAATAACAGACAAATGCTTAAAGGCATATGGCATGATATGGTGTCGCAGGACATCGATGAATGGCCAATTATTGATCCCTTGCCCTCTTATGGGAGAGGAAGGGACTTACCTGGTGGAAGATACAGCAACTTCATCATGGGATCTCACCTCACTGATGTGATCATCACAGGTATTACAAGTATTCTTTTCAAGGCCTCTGCAAAATATGAATTCCCATTTTACTGCATATATTTGTCATGTGCCATTATCTTGTCCAGCTTGCATGCAAAAGAAATGATGAATTCGAATCTAATCAGCCACCTAACTTAGTCTAGAATTGTTGGTCTATAAAGTTTGGTGGGTAGATCTAGTTTAAGTTGTCTACTCCATCGCCTTTTTTTTGGTTTGGACAAAGATCAATTTTTCAGCTAATGTAACTCCATGTTTTTATTTATGTTGGTTGATATGTTTCAGGGGATAATGGAACAATCAATGGGCAGGGGAACGTCTGGTGGGATAAGTTTCACGCTAATAAGCTGGAGTACACTCGTGGTTATCTGCTTGAAATAATGTACTCAGACCACATCCTTATTTCCAACCTTACATTCAAAGATGCTCCCGCATGGAACCTTCATCCAATTTACAGCAGGTTTGATCATCTCCCTAAAGGAAAACTAAAGAAGCTACTTGCGATCATAAATCACAGCTTACAATATACAAAAGAGTTAACATGATTGTGTTCAGAGTTAAATGCTGACAAAAGTAATTGAACCGTGCAGCAATGTTATTGTGTCAAATGTCACAATTCTTGCACCAGTTACCTCACCAAATACTGATGGAATCGATCCAGGTACTTCTTCTTCTAGAAATTTTATTTTTATAAATGCAATTTATTGAACAACCAAAATGCTAACTAGAAACTTGGATGAGTTATGCACATGCTAGTGTGTCTATAATGTTCGACTCTATCCTCTCTTATAAAAATATTAGGATATGCTTCTCATGCATTTTTAAAGGAAGAAGAAGAAGAAAAGAACAAAAAAGAAATGAAAAGAAATAGACATCAAATATGTAATATACAAGTGAAAAGCAGTCAAATAAAGATAATCAAATTACTGAGAAAATAAGAATTCTATGTCTGCACTCTATTCAACAATTGTCTATTGCATCCTTCTCACCGTTTTTTCCGCTTGGCCTCACCGAACTCATCTTTTTTTTCTTGATGGAATGTGGGGGAAGCAAGAAACTTCCCCCTCTTTATTAATTAATTAGAAATTATTTACAAGAAGGAAGAGATGAGAAAGAGATTAGGGTACAAAGCAAGAAAGCAAAGAAGAGAAGAATGTTCAATGTGACCTCATCGAATTCATCTCAAGAAATAATCTATCTCTTTGTAAGAAATAGATACTTGAAAACAAGTGTGCTAATTATTGTGGTGTAGGTGAGAAGGCATCATTAATCTCACATTAGTTGTGAGTAACTTTGGCTTATATATAATAGGATCTTCTCTCCCTCTTGAGGCGCCTTTTAAAGGGCAAAACCGTGATGCCCTGTACCATAGCAGCCAGAGATCGAAATAGATAATACCTTATGTACGTAGGAGCAGAGACCGACCCATCCAAGCCCCGAGCCTTTGACCACAATATTGGCACCCACCATGGGGCCAACATGCCTCCAATAGACTATGATGCACCTACCACAATCTTGCCAGATCCTCCTTGATTGGGGGGTTATGTTGTGGTATAAATGGGAGGGCATCATTAGTTCCATATTGGTTGTGAGTCAAGAAAACTTTGGTTTATATGGGATGGTGCCCTTTAAATGCAAAACCATGAGGAGTATGCCATAGTGGCCAAAGATCGAAGTAGATAATACTGCACGTACGCGAGAGCAGAGACCGACCCGCCCAAGCCACGAGGCCTTGACCACAACACTAATCTTTATAATCATAATCATCATGCATTATGCCCATCTTTCCATCCATTCTTGCTGTACTTATTGTTGATACATTCTGGTGTTTATCATAGCCAGCTACTCACAACCATTGTAAAGTATCAGTACTCTTCGAACTATAAATTCATATGGAATTTTATATAAAACATATGAAGCCCGGTGTCTTTTTTTCCTCTCTAATTTTTAGTGGGGAAGTCTGCAGCTTAGATACAATAAGTTTCTAAAGTTTGATAAAAAAATTTTGGTGCTTCCTGTCCTCACAGACTCCGTCTCTGACGTCCTCATCGAGGACTGCTTCATAGTCTCTGGTGATGATTGCATCGCCATCAAAAGTGGTTGGGATGAGTATGGAATTGCCTTCAACATGCCAACCCGACATGTAATTATTAGAAGGCTCACCTGCATTTCCCCCTTCAGCGCCACCATTGCCCTTGGAAGCGAGATGTCTGGTGGTATCCAAGACATCAGGGCTGAAGATATTACGGCCATCAACACAGAATCCGGGGTCAGAATCAAGACAGCGATTGGTAGGGGAGGATATGTTAAGGATATTTTTGTGAGAAGAATGACGTTGAACACCATGAAGTATGTCTTCTGGATGGCTGGAAATTATGGGCAGCACCCTGATGACAAGTATGACCCCAACGCAATCCCAATAATCCACAATATCAATTACAGAGATGTGGTTGCCGAGAATGTCACCATAGCTGGAAAATTGGAGGGACTTCCTGGGGCACCCTTCACTGGGATATGCTTGTCCAACGTGACTGTGGATGTTGTGAAGTCGAAGAAGCTCAAGTGGAACTGCACTGATGTTGAGGGGGTCTCAAGCGATGTGATGCCTAATCCTTGCGACTCACTCCGAGATCTAGGAGCTGATGCTGCGCCATGCCCATTCCCAACAGATCCTTTACCCATAGATACCGTTGCATTCCAGGAATGTCGATGCAGAGGAGTTCAACTGTGAGAGTGTTGGTGTGAGCTTTGTTTTATTTTCCTTGAAGTCATTCCTCATGACCAATGTCTGCAAGGAGCAAAGCTTTCATGCGCTTCTATCTCTTGATAATTGGAGGTTCAATGAGGAAAACTAGTGTGGCAATAAGTTATTTGTTTCTCCTAGTTATTGGACCTTTTTTCTTTTTTAAAAGTAAATTATGTCAGGTGAGTGCATGTATGTGAAGCTTGACCTAAATTTATGAAGTGGTAGTCTGATAGCTGCAGGGACTATACTGCAAGTGATTCTAAACCTATTAGGATCGCTATGCAAGCTTCGGGTCAGCCTAAACCTTTTACTTCATGATGTAAATTAAATTTTATCATCTGAAAGTTGTTATATATATCTGGAATTTGTATCTGAAAGTTGTTATATATTTCTGGAATTTGTAACCACTTGAAATTTAGTCTGACTTATTGAAAATAATAGTTTGTTTCAGAACTGCTTAAGGAATTCGAGTCCTGGTGTTGTCACAAGTGGCTCTCTTGTGAAGCTGTCCTATTTTATTCTTTTAGTTAGGAGTTAGGGGCTTTTTTTTTTAATGCATGATACAAATCATGAGGTTAGAGATGAGACATTCCTGTCCATACAGCATCAAAAGGCAAACCAAGATGAAACAGAAATGTAGTGCTTGAAACAGTTGGCCCTCGTATTGCATCAACTAAGAGACTGCTTAATTATACGTAGTTTGAATGTTAGTCTGAAACAAAGGAGATAGGAAAAATAATTGGATAAATCATTCAAATGACATTCTGAATCGCTCAGATTGGACATCAAGGAAATTATGGGCTTTTCTCTGAGAAGTTGTCGGACTGTCAGAAATCAGTATTTTATCACTAATTGAGTGTGAAGTTGGTTGTTACAGTCTCCTTTTGTAAGTCTGGAGTCAAATATTTAGGAGTCTAGATGCACCCAACTTTGGAATTTTAGGGCTTCCTGATGCTTGGAATCAATGATTCATGTTCAATGAATTTGTTAAAGAATTCATTTACAACTGGGAGGTGCATAGCCATACAACCTATGGGGAATCCTTTTTGAGAATTAAGAATTGCTGTAGTTTTGCTTATTATCGCGGCGTAGAAATCTCTTCTTTGTGCTAATATTTTCCTAATATGCTACTCAACATTCGACCTTATCTATTTGATAAGGCTTTTTGCTAGTATAAAAGGGGGATTCTGAGTTAAGTTTTTGCTTTAGGTGGATCCACTGGTAAATCTCCTTTGGCTTTCTCACATATTCCCCATCATTTTTCGCTTCCTATTTTGCCCCTTTTACCATCTTGCTTCACTTTTCTTTTTCTCCCGGTTTCTCCTGTCTTCTTGCCGTGCTCCATTTCTTCTTTCTTGTGCTTTCTCTTTTCTTCTTTATTCCCATGATGTTAGGTTTGGTGGCTCCGACACGGAGCATGTGCCGCAGCAGCGTAGAGGCCACGAAAGCCCAGAGGGAGTCCAAGCTAGAGAGGAAAACAAAGGGACCACAAGGTCGAAAAGCGGGGATGCGGGTTATTTCAGAGCCCGGATGATGAGTGCTGGCTCTCCCCCCGGGAAATGGGATACTTAGTAGCTGGCCTCCTCCGTAAGAAACACGGCCTTTTGGGAGAAATTATGGCGCGGTGGATAGCATGTGAAATATAAGGGGTAGCGTGGCTTGTTATCCACTGTAGGATAATTGCATCTGGTGCATGTAATACGGACATATCTTTTGGTGTGATTTTAGTACCATTAGGCACCATAAAATATCGTACTATCATAAATAACTGTTATACGAAGGACTGTTCTTCCTCATCATGATGTACTGTATATCATAATGATGGTAATTCACGTTGATATCATATTTTACGGATGCAAAAGTTGCATCCGATCTCGTGGTTCTTTTTTATGCACTGGTGTAAAAATAAAAAAAAAATTATCAAAATAATATAAATTTTAATTTAATTATTAAAATGATGTAAAAATCTAAAATATTATTTGAAATGAGGAATCTTCAATCCAAAAATATTATTTTAAATAATATTTTTTAGACCAACTCATCCATCCATAGATTCAATCAGTGAATTATGTAAAATATAGTAAAAATATTATTTGAAATGATGATTTTGAAAATCGTCATTCAAAATGATGATTTTAGAATTTCATATATTTTTTTTCCTAACTTTCGCGTGATCTGCTCTTCTCCATCGATCTTCGCTCTTCGATGCCACCGCCGCCTCAGGTATACCCTCCTCTTTCTCTCCCATCTGATGCCCTTCCTCCGCACCTTCTTCCCCCTCCCTCCATTTGGCTGTCCTGCCCTCCTCCGCCCTTGCCCCCCCACTAATACCCACGACCGTCTTTCCTTTCGACGGCCGCTCCACACCTCCTATCATCTCCCACCCCCTCCCTCCACCACCATCAGTCCTTATCCCACCACCACATCAGTCACCACCACCCTCCACCCCTTCCCCCACCACCATAGGCCAGCCCACCACCACCACCCCCACCCCTCCCCCCCATTGGCCCTCCTCTCATTTTTTTTAAAAAAAATTAATTAATTAATTAATTAATTAATCTTAAATATTTTTATGTTAATATATATATTAATTAATTAATTAATTAATTAATTAATCTTAAATATATTTTAAAAAATATTTATATTGGATTTGGTTAGTGATAGTATGCGGTCTATTTTCATGTTTGCTACATTCTTAGAAATGGGTCAAGACTTAACTTTTTCTAAAATTATCGGGCCTAAGTCCGACTCGATGTCTGAAAATAATTTTTGGATCGGGTATGGTTAGGGATAGTGCCTGGCACATTCCCAAGATACAACTTTTGATTTTAAATATATTACATTGCATAGAACTATAGACTCGTCTTTTGATTAAATGTACATAATCTGGCTGAATTATGTATATTGATCAATTGATTATCTATTTTGGATAGTTTGAAAATTGTAATTAATTCTATAGATAATTACAGTAATCAAATGATATGCAATATGGATCGAGAGAAATTTTGGATAGCATTTTTCTTTCGTTCTCCTCCCATATGGGAAGAACTAAGAAAAAATGCTGTCAAAATTTTTCTCGATTCGTATTGCATATTATTTAATTACTATAATTATCTATAGAATTAATATAATTTTTGAATGGGATAGGACCTAACTTTACCTACTAGTTGGTGATAGAATGTATTTATTATGTAAATTATTTTATTAAAATAATTATTATTATCTTATATTTTAATTTTGATGTTGTCATAGAATTGACTGAGAAAATGACCAGTGCTCGAGTTCGTCTACTATTATATTATGATGGTGTAATAAAAAATGATGAAGATGGCGTGCAGTACAGTCAACCTACGAGCCAGACAGTTAGATTATCTTCATTATTATCACGTCAAAAATTATTGGATCATTTATATAGTAATATTTCTATAGATAAGAAAAAATATGAAATCAAACTAAGATGGAGATCACCTAATTTATCGGGATAGTTAATGCAGAGAAAATATATTTTAGTTCCAATTGATGATGATGAAGATGTCCAAAAAATATTGATATTTTTTCTAAAATTTTTAGAATATCAATATATTAAATTATATATTGAAAAGGAAGATATACCCTCTAATGAAAATATTACTCAAATGATGGTACCGAGATTTGGATACTTTAATGGGCTTTTAACCCAAGAGGACAATACTCCTGGACCTTTCTTGCCTTTCTTGAGTCCTATGGTATGAACCGTTGGTGCTGAAGCCATGTTTGCAGAACATTGTAATATTGTTGGCCCTAGTTATCCAAATATTCAAAGTATGGTGACTTCTCCTATGGTGAAAGTAGCAATAAGTGCGGGATATGACTCTCAGATGGGGGATAATGATTGGATCAGTACTGGAATAAATTCTAATAATGGAGGTTTTGAGTCAGATGAGAATGATGCTGAAAAAGAATGGCTTAATGAAGATAGTAACAACGATGAAGATGAAGATGGTGATCAGGATGATCAGTCTGATATTAATATAGGTGAACCTTAACCTAGGATGTATGAACCCCCACAATTTTTTAGCGATTTAAATTTAGATCATGGTGGTGCTGTTAGTGCTGGTCGAAGATTATCCTTTGACTATCAGTTTTGGGACTCTTTGATGACTGAATTTTCTAAAGATCTAATTTTTCAGAGCAAAGATGATCTAAAGAGAGCTGTTGATCTTTATCATATTCAAAAGCATCGGACATACAATGTAGTTCAGTCACATTCGAAGTTGTGGTCCATACGATGTGCATCATTTGATAATGAATAAGAATGTAAATGAAGGCTTCATGCTGCATTGTTGAAAAAGCATGGATATTTTCAGATCACCAGATACGAGGGCTCATACACTTGCTTGTTTAGGGGGTTGAGTCGAGACCACAAACATATCAGCGAAAGGATGATTGGCACACTAATCCAGCATATTATTGAGAAAGATCCAGGTGTTAAAGTTGAAGATATTGTGGCAGCCATTAACGAGCAGTTTCAATACACAGTGTCATACAGAAAAGCATGGTTAGAAAAACAAAAGGCATTGGTAGATATTTATGGAGAATGAGAGCCGTCCTATGCAAAATTATCCTATTATATGACTGCACTCAAAAATGTAAACCCCGATACTATTGTTTCATGGGATTTTGTACCAACAAAAAATTTCAATGTACGGATTTTAAATTATATTTTTTGGGCTTTCCAACCATCCATCTAGGGTTTTAGGCATTATCATCCTATGATCAGTATTGATGGCACCCACTTATATGGAAAGTTTAAAGGTAAGATGCTAATTGCCACAGGAGTTGATGTAGAAAATGAGATTTATCCCTTAGCATATGCAATTATGAATGAAGAGACGACTGCTAGTTGGAGTTGATTTTTTCTTCGGCTCAGAACATATATCACACAAAATAGAGATGGAATATGTCTAATTTCTGATAGACATCCAGGTATATTGAATGCCATTGCAGATAAGTCTATTGGATGGAGTTCGCCATGTGTCTAGCACCAATACTTTTTAAGGCATGTCTGCATCAATTTTAATACTCACTTTAAAAATGCACAGCTTAAAAGAGCAGTATGGCAAGTAGGGAGTACTCATCAAGTTTGAAAGTTTAATTTTATCATGGGTAGGATCAGAATGGTGAATGTAGAGGCTTGGAGTTGGTTGTCTGAGTTGGAAAAAGAAAAGTGGACATTGGCACATGATGCTGGCACGCACTATGATATCTTAACTACAAATTTATTGGAGGTTTTTAATAGTATTTTACGAGGAGCTAGAAATGTGCCAATTACTGCTTGTGTTCAAATGACATTTTACCATCTTATGAAATACTTTAATACAAGATGTGCCCAAGCCTTAAGATATGTGCAAGATAATCCAAATAATTTTTTTACTCCTCATGTTACAATTAAGATTGTAGAAGATCAAGTTAAAATTAATCAGCATAGAGTAACAATGTTCAATATCCAAAGAGGGATATACGAAGTGCTTATGAGGAGAGCAAGCACAGAATTAAGAGATGGAGAAAATTTCCATACCATAATTTTAAATGAAAGAAAATACTCTTGTGGAAAGTGGAGCATCTATAGATATCCCTGTTCACATGTATTGTCCGTGTCCTAAGAAATTACCGTGTATTTTAGTGGATTCGTGGATGACGCATATACAATTGCGGCATATATGAATGCTTGGAGTGGAGAGTTTTATCCATTACCACATGAAGACTATTGAATATCCATAGATATGTTTACATGTATTCCCAATTATTGGGGATAAACCCCACTCCTATCGAAGTCTAGTCTGATGCTCAACCTAATGCAATCGATAGTCACGGAAGAGCTTCGGCGATCGAGCTCCTTCCAAACTCCCCAGCGGTCGAGCCTTAGCCGAACTCCTTCAGTCGGTCGAACTTCTCAGCGGTCGAGCCCCTTCTGAACTCCCCAGTGGCTAAGTCTTAGTCGAATCCCTTCAATCGGCTGAACTTCTCAGCGGTCGAGCTCTAATCGATCTCCCACGAGAGCCAAACTCCCTCCACACTCCTCCAACCGAATGTCCATGAGAGCCGAACTCCCTCCGTACTCCTCCAATCGGACGTCCACGAGAGCCAAACTCCCTCCACGCTCTTCCAATCAGATGCCTATAGGAGCTGAACTCCTTCCGAGCTTTCCTTTCGATCGAACTCCTATAGGAGCCGAACTTCTTTTGAGCTTTTCCTTCGGTCGAATTCTTATAGAAGCTGAACTCTTTTCGAACTTTTTCTTTGACCGAACTCCTCTAGGAGCCGAACTACTCGCGGACTTCTTCCTCAGTCGGATTCCTCCAGCGAATTACTTTCGGATAATCCTCACCAGATATATTTCTTTCAGGAGTCCGAACTCCTCTGAAATTGATATATGCCGAAGTCCATCAATCAATACCTATTTTTTCAGAGCTACGGCTATTAAATTTCGATGAATGATCGCCATCAGTCTGCCACAGGCGATGCTACTGGATGGTATGGCACTACCGGACGGTATGACTGTCACCAGATGGTATGGCTATCACCATCATCCTGACGACACCTTTTTCTTCGCACCGAAGCCACCAGGCCTCGAGCGGCCCGCTGCCAGACAGCTGCAGCTATCACCATCAATCAAGCTCCGCCTATGAAAAGGGACCCTCTAGATATGTTTTTTCTAAGCTCTTCTCTCTCTCTCTTTCAAAGCTCTAAGCTCGCTTCTCATTCCTGAGCACTCCATTTCTGTTGGCCAGAAGAGCTGACTTGATTATCGGAGGATCCCGCAGGAGCCACCACTACCGACTCCAGATGGAATTTTATTTTGCAGATCACCGACGACGACCCCATCTCCCCCACTCCAGCTCGATCCAACGTCAACCAAATTCTGCACCAACAGAATCGGCACTAAAAGGAGGGCCTCTATCTCTGAGGTATCCTTATTCTTAAAAAAGTGCTCAAGCGACCCTACCGACCTTCTCCTCCAAGATTCGTCTCCACCCTCCTATTCAATCCCAAGAAATGGCTCGAAAGAAGGTGAATACCCAAAGATCTACCATGTCTGCCGCGAGATCTGAGCCAGATCCATCCATCCCTACTCCATCACCAGCACTTCAACCTCCACCTCCACTGACGGTCATGGTAGATCCAGTGTAGTTTGACCTGCTGATGCAGCAGATTCAGGGCCTCATCGAGATGGTGTAGGCCATGCGGCAGCCTTCGATGATGACTCCGCTAGAAAACTCGCCATTAGGATGTCGAAAATTAGCCCCGAGGAAGAGTATTTGGGCCAGTATGATCGTCACCGCTGAAAAAAAAAATAGAGAGCAGAGGATCTAAGCTCGGATCATAGTTCCCCTCTAGAGGAGACCCTCCCCATCTATAGCTAGAAGCATCCTAAGGTCTGCGACCAAGATGACGTCCTCAATCACAAACTATGGAAGATGGATCGGTAGATTAAGGAGCTCGACTGCATTGCCCTAGCTCATCATGACGACGTTCACACCGACCCTCCTTTCTCTCTCTAACTTATGCAAGAGCCCATTTCGTCGAACTTTGAGCTCCCTCAATTTGAAAGCTATGATGGAACCTTCGATCTGATTGATCATCTAGAGACCTTCCAGACCATGATGCTACTCCATGGTGCACCAGACGCCATATTATGTCGAGCTTTTTCATCTATCCTAAAGAAAGCAGTAAGAATTTGGTACTCGACGTTGAAGCCAGATACAATCTTCTCTTTTGACCAGATGAGCCATCAGTTCATGGCTCACTTCGTCAGCAGTCGATGTCCGCGCTGAGGTTCGAATTTTCTAATGAATGTCAAGCAGAGGGAGGAAGAATCCATTCGGACTTATGTCACCCAGTTTAATACTACGGCATTGGAGGTTCGGGACCTAGACCAATCTGTTGCAATAGCTGCACTCAAGGATGGCCTTCAGAAAAATGATTTATTATTTTTTCTGGAGAAGAAGTATCCTAGAAATTTTGTCGATCTACTAGCCCAGGCCGAGAGATATGCCAGTACGGAAGAAGCCTTCAAGTTGAAGGATGAAGAAACCACGAGCGGATGAGTTTAATAGACCCACCATCGATGGAGAGCCAAGTGAAGTTCGATCGTGCTCACAGACTCCTCCCAAGCACAAGCGAGCCCGAACTCCTCCTCCAGCTCATCATCAAGGAAGCTCCGATAGAAGGGCGCGAAGAAGTCCTCCCCCTGGAAGGTTCTAATGATGGATGAACAATAAAAAGGTCAGCCACCTCCCATATCATCGACACCATGTCTGGGAAGAGCTTTGTATTTCGACGAGCTATCATCTCCCAGCTTCAAAGCCAAGAGAAGCTTGCTCCAAATTGAGAAGGCCAGCATGAGATAAAGGAGGTCGTTCGGCCTGGGACTTATCGCTTGAAGGAACTTGGAGGAACAATGCTCCCACGACCCCAAAACATAGAAAATCCAGGGATGTGCCGCCAGTAACTTTCATTCTATAAAATTCTTCCATTTCAATAATATTATTTTTTGGTGCAAAAACTATGTGATGATAGGAAAAAAATAGTCAATAGTAGCTATGTTAGGAATAGAAGGAGAACCTCATCCTAACATGAGCGAGCTCAACCTTCAACCTCGGCTAGAGATAAGATCTCTCTCGAGCGACCGAGTCAACCTCGGCTGTAGGAGATAAGATCTCCCTCGAGCGATGGAGTCAACCTCGACTGTAGGAGATAAGATCTCCCCCGAGCTTCAACCTCGGCTAGAGATAAGATCTCTTTCGAGCAACCGAGTCAACCTCGACTGCAGGAGATAAGATCTCTCCTGAGCGATCGAGTCAACCTCGGCTAGAGATAAGATCTCTTCCGAGCGACTGAGTCAACCTCGGCTGCAAGAGATAGATCTCCCTCGAGCATTCGTGTCAACCTCGGCTGCAGGAGATAAGATCTCTCCCAAGCGACCGAGTCAACCTCGGTTGCAGGAGATAAGATCTTCCCCAAGCTTCAACCTCGGCTAGAGATAAGATCTCTCCCGAGCGACCGAGTCAACCTCGATCAGAGATAAGATCTCTCTCGAGCGACCGAGTCAACCTTAGCTGTAGGAGATAAGATCTCTTCCGAGCTTTAACTTCAACTAGAGATAAGATCTCTTCCAAGCGACCGAGTCAACTTCGGCTGCAGGAGATAAGATCTCTTCTGAGCTTTAATCTTGACTGAAGATAAGATCTCTCCTGAGCGACCGAGTCAACCTCGACTGCAAAAGATAAGATCTCCCCCAAGCAATCGAGTCAACCTCAACTATAGGAGATAAGATCTTCTCTGAGCTTCAACCTCGGCTAGAGATAAGATCTCTTTCGAGCGACCGAGTCAATCTCGGCCAGAGATAAGATCTCTTCCGTGCGACCGAGTCAACCTCAGCCAGAGATAAGATCTCTTTTGAGCGATCGAGTCAACCTCGACTACAGGAGATAAGATCTCCTCTGAGCTTCAACCTCAGCTAGAGATAAGATCTCTCTCGAGTGACCGAGTCAACCTCGGGGCTGCAGGAGATAAGAATATCATCCAAACTTCAACCTCGACTAAAGATAAGATCTCTCCCGAGCGACCGAGTCAAACTCGGCCAGAGATAAGATCTCTCCTGAGCGATCGAGTTAATCTTAATTATAGGAGATAAGATCTCTTCCGAGCGACCGAGTCAACTTCGACTGCAGGAGATAAGATCTCCTCCGAGCTTCAACCTCGGTTAGAGATAAAGATCTCTCCCGAGCGATCGAGTCAATCTCGACTGTAGGAGATAAAATCTCCTTCGAGCGATCGAATCAGCCTCGGCTGCAGGAGATAAGATCTCTCTCGAGCCAACCTCGGCTGCAGGAGATAAGATCTCCTCCGAGTGCCCGTATCAACCTCGGCTGTAGAAGATAAGATCTTTCCTGAGCTCCAGCCTCGACTGTAGGAGATAAGATCTTCTCCGAGCCAACCTCGACTGTAGGAGATAAGATCTCCCCCGAGCGGCCTAATCTGTCTCGATTGTAGGAGATAAGATCTCTCCCGAGCCAACCTCAACTGCAGGAAATAAGATCTCCTCCGAGTTTCAAACCTCGGCTGTAGGAAAATAAAATCTCCCCCGAGCCAACGTTGGCTGTAGGAAATAAGATCTCTTCCAAGCGATTGAATCAATCTCGATTGTAGGAGATAAGATCTCTTCCGAGCCAACCTCGACTATAGGAGATAAGATCTCCCTCGAGTCAACCTCGACTGCAGGAGATAAGATCTCCCCGAGCGATCGAATCAGTCTTGGCTGCAGGAGATAAGATCTCCTCCGAGCCAACCTCGGATGCAGGAGATAAGATCTTTCTCGAGCTTCAACCTTGGCTGTAGGAGATAAGATCTCTCCCGAGCCAACCTCGGCTATAGGAGACAACAAGATCTCCTCCGAGCTTCAGCCTCAACTGTAGGAGATAAGATCTCCTTCGAGTGTCCGTATCAACTTTGACTGCAGGAGATAAGATCTCCCCCAAGCTTTAACCTCGGCTGTAGGAGATAAGATCTCTCCCGAGCGATCGAGTTAGCCTCGGCTGTAGGAGATGAGATCTCTCTCGAACCAACTTTGGCTGCAAGAGATAAGATCTCTTCCAAGCTTCAGCCTCGACTGTAGAAGATAAGATCTCCCCCGAGCCAACCTCGACTGTAGGAGATAAGATCTCTCCCGAGCTTTCAGTCTTGACTACAGGAGATAAGATCTCCCGCAAGCATCCGTATCAACCTTGGCTATAGGAGATAAGATATCTTCCAAGCCAACCTCGGCTGCAGGAGATAAGATCTCCCTCGAGCTTCAACCTCGACTGTAGGAGATAAGATCTCCTCTGAGCCAACCCTGATTGTAGGAGATAAAGATCTCCCCGAATGATCGAATCAGCCGCGACTGTAGGAGATAAGATCTTCCCCGAGCCAACCTCGACTGCAGGAGATAAGATCTCTCCCGAGCTTCAGCCTCAACTGCATGAGATAAGATCTCTCCCAAGTGCCCGTATCAACCTCGACTGTAGGAGATAAGATCTATCCTGAGTCAATCTCAGCTACTGGAGATAAGATCTCCTCCGAGCTTCGACCTTGACTGTAGGAGATAAGATCTCCCCCGAGCCAACCTTCGATTGTAGGAGATAAGATCTTTCTCGAGCTTCGATCTTGACTGTAGGAGATAAGATCTCCCCCAAACCAACCTCGGCTGTAGGAGATAAGATCTCCCCCGAGCCAACCTTGGCTGTAGGAAATAAGATCTCTTCCGAGCGATCGAATCAGTCTTGACTGCAAGAGATAAGATCTCTCCTGAGCCAACCTCGGCTGGCAGGAGATAAGATCTCCACCGAGTCAACGTCGACTGTAGGAGATAAGATCTCCCCTGAGCGCCTATATCAACCTCGACTGCAGGAGATAAGATCTCTTCTGAGCGACTGAATCAAATCTCGGCTATAGGAGATAAAATCTTCCTGAGCCAATCTCAGATGTAGGAGATAAAATCTCCCCCGAGCCAACCTCGACTACAGGAGATAAGATCTCCCCTCGAGCTTCAGTCTCGATTGTAGGAGATAAGATCTCCCTCGAGCATCCGTATCAACCTCGACTGCAGGAGATAAGATCTCGCCCGAGCTTCAACCTCAGCTGTAGGAGATAAGATCTTTTTCGAGCGATCGAGTTAGCCTCGGCTGCAGGAGATAAGATCTCTCTCGAGCCAACCTTGACTGCAGGAGATAAGATCTCCCCCGAGCTTCAACCTCGATTGTAGGAGATAAGATCTCCCCCGAGCTTCAGCCTTGACCGTAGGAGATAAGATCTCCTGCAAGTGCTCGTATTAACCTTGGCTGTAGGAGATAAGATATCTTCCAAAGCCAACTCGACTGCAGGAGATAAGATCTTCCCCAAGCTTCAACCTCGACTGTAGGAGATAAGATCTTCTCTGAGCCAACTTCGACTGCAAGAGATAAGATCTCTCCCGAATGATCGAATCAGCCTCGACTATAGGAGATAAGATCTCCCCCAAGCTTCAGTCTTGACTGCAGGAGAGATAAGATCTCTCCCAAGCGTCTGTATCAACCTCGGCTGTAGGAGATAAGATCTGCCCCGAGCCAATCTTAGCTACAAGAGATAAGATCTCCTCTGAGCTTCGACCTCGACTATAGAAGATAAGATCTCCCCGAGCCAACCTCGGTTGCAAGAGATAAGATCTTTTTCGTGCTTCGATCTTGGCTATAGGAGATAAGATCTCCCCCAAACTAACCTCGACTGTAGGAGATAAGATCTCCTCCGAGCTTCAACCTCGGCTATAGAAGATAAAGATCTTCCCTGAGCTTCAACCTTGGCTGTAGGAGATAAGATCTTCCTCGAGTTAGTCTGGACTATAGAAGATAAGATCTCCCTCCGAACTCAACCTTCAACCTCGACTGAAGGAGATAAGATCTCCCTCGAGCTCAACCTTCAACCTCAATTGTAGGAGATAAGATCTCTCCTGAGGAGTTCAACCCTTAACCTTGGCTGTTGGAGATAATATCTCCTCCGAGAAGCTCAACCTTCGATCTTAACCGCAGGAGACGAGATCTCCTTCAACATCGACAGAAGATGAGATCCCCCGAGCCTTAACTTCAACTTCAACCTCGACTGGAGATGAGATCTCCCCCAAGCTTCAACTTCAATTTCAACCTCGGCTAGAGATGAGATCTTCTTCGAGCTTCAACTTCAACTTCAACTTTGGTTGGAGATGAGATCTCTCCCAAGCTTCAATCTGAATTGGTGCAGAGCCCTGAAGAGGACTTCGACAGTGGCCTTTTCTGCACTTTCTTTCTTCGAGTTTCGAACTCGAAAGTGGAAAAAACTATTATTAGAGATAAATCTCTCTCCTATCGAAGTTTAGTCTGATGCTTAACCTAATACAATCGGTAGTTACGAAAGAGCTTCAGCGGTCGAGCTCCTTCCGAACTTTCTAGCGGTCGAGCCTTAGCCGAACTTCTTTAGTCGATCGAACTTTTTAGTAGTTGAGTCCCTTCCAAACTCTCCAATGGCCAAGTCTTAGCCGAATTCCTTCAATCGATCAAACTTCTAAGTGGCTGAGCTTCAATCGATCT
The DNA here is from genome assembly GCA_006176705.1 of Cocos nucifera. Classification (NCBI taxonomy): domain Eukaryota; kingdom Viridiplantae; phylum Streptophyta; class Magnoliopsida; order Arecales; family Arecaceae; genus Cocos; species Cocos nucifera. The sequence continues at coordinate 1,665,349 of QRFJ01000042.1, read as the reverse complement.
CCCATGAGAGCCGAACTCTCTTCGCACTCCTCCAACCGGATGCCCATGAGAGTCGAACTTCTTCTGCATTCCTTCAATCGGACGCCCACAAGAGCTAAACTCCCTCCATGCTCTTTCAGTTAGACACCTATAGGAGCCGAACTCCTTCCAAGCTTTTCCTTCGGCCGAACTCCTACAGGATCCAAACTTCTTTCAAGCTTCTTCTTCGACCAAACTTCTATAGAAGCCAAACTTTTTTTGAACTTTTCCTTCGATCGAACTTCCCCAGGAGTCGAACTCCTCGTGGACTTTTTTCTCAGTCGAATTCCTCCAACGGATTACTCCCGGATAATCTCCACCAGATGTATTCTCTTCAGAAGTTCGAACTCCTCTGAAATTGATATATGCCGAAGTTCACCAATCAACGCCTATTTTTTTAGAGCTACGTCTATTAAATCTCGACGAACGATCATCATCAGTCTACCACAAGCGACGCTATCGAACAGTATGGCACTATCAGATGGTATGACTGTCATTAGATGGTATGGCTGTCACCATCAGTCTGACGACACCTTCCCCTCCGTACCGAAGCCATCAGGCCTCGAGCGATCCACTGTCAGATAGCTACAGTTGTCACCATCAATCAAGTTTCACCTATAAAAAAAGATCCTCTAGATATATTTTCTCTAAGCTCTCCTCTTTCCTCTAAAGTTTTAAGCTCACTTCTCATGTTTGAGCACTCTATTTCTGTTGGTCAGAAGTTTCCGTCGGAGCCATCACCATCGACTCTGGATGGAACTTTATTTTGCAGATCACCAACGGTGACCCCGTCTCCCCCACTCCAGCTCGATCCGATATCAATCAAATTCTACACCAACATCGATCATCATCGTTTGAGACCTAAGCAGAAGGACAGGCCAAAGTCAATAAGGCTATGAAATGAAATGGATGATAGGCAAATAAGAAGCAAGAATCATTATGGTATTTGTAAGGAATAGGGTCATGATCGTCATCGCTATCTTAGGTTACTTCGAGGTGCATTAGCTTCAAACAGTGGAAGAAATTAAAGGCATCAAAGTTTTGTATAGAGTACTATGTATTTTTTATAGTTGAACTTTCTATGTATTTCAGATAGTTAAATTGGTCTATGTATTTCAGGCTTGTTTTATTATTCTATAAAAGTCTGATAGTTGAAATATTGTTGGATATATGTACAAACCTATTTTATATATGATTTAAATTAATATAGTATTTCTAATATACTAATAAATCTGGAATGTATGTTATTGTTTTAGATATCATTTTATTGTATTATGGCTTATGATCCATGGCATCCGTGCCCACGAGATCGTAGTGTTCTTATATTGCAGAAGACACATCGATCATAGACTATATTAGATGGCACTATAAGCATTCCATTTCTATTTTTATTTTAATAAATAATTATTAAAATCATATACACGATCTTATTATCTTATCATATTGCAGGAGCCCAGACATCTTCGCTTACGTCGAGCAGATGCAGATTTATGGAGGATGGAGGACATCCCAAATTGAGTTATGGACTATTTACGATATCTGAGATTTTATGGAGTATATCGGATTGGAAGGATACAGATGGATGTTGGTTTGATTACTTCATTACTCGAGTGATGGCGTCCAGAGATACACACATTCCATCTTTCATTTGGTAAGGCGATGATCACATTACAGGATGTCAATGTGCTCATCGGACTTTCAGTTGTTGGTGATGCAGTTATAGGATTTGATCCATAGTTTATCATTTCAGAGTGGCAGGCTATATGTGATTAGCTACTAGGATTTGAGCTAGATGTCCATTTTTTTTATCATTCACGATTGAGGATGGAGTGTTTGGATGATCGCTATCGATATTTTCATATTGGAGATGATGCACCAAAGAAGATGGTGCGACAGTATGTCAAGGGTCAGATACTTCGATTGTTAGGAGGTGCCCTTTTATCCGATACTTCATCTAACAAGATGAAGTTGATGTTTTTACCACTATTAGAGGATTTAGATTTTGCATGCAGACTTAGTTGAGGTAGTATAGTATTAGCTTATTTATACAGGGCTATGTGTCATGGTTCATATGCTAATCAGATTGAGATTGGTGGTTATCTTATATTATTGTAGGTATATGGTATATAATTTTAATTTTCAACATTCTATTATAGCTCTTATCAGTGATATCATTGCTAATTTTATTTGAATTAGCGGATTTGGACATGAAAGAGGATGCCGACTATCAGCCCATTACGGACATAGTTTCTTGAGATGCCACCGGTGCATCAGGATTTTGATGTTCCATTTTGGCTGGATGCATCTTGGAGATATAGATATAAAATTATTGGTTCCATTATTTAACTTATAGTACTGATTTTATTCCACTAAAAATCTAATATGAATAAACTATTGTGTAGATGGAACGTTGCATTCAACGTTCACCACGTGTCGATGAAAGTGGCATGGGTTTATAGGTGCCAGCTGGATACATTAGATGATACTGATGCACGTAGACGGATAATTTTTTTCTATATATCCATATTATTTATAATCTACTACAAGATGAACTCAATAATCCATTTTTTTAAAAATATATCAGTTTTTATGGGAGCCATATACCGACGAGATTATGGCTATATTACCTAAGTATTGTACAGCTTCTCATGATATATGGACTGCTAGGATATCGTTTATTTATTTTGATGTGGTGGAGTGGCACCTTCCAAATCGTGTGCTACGACAGTTTGGCTGCATTCAGGGCATCCCAGAGCATTTTGATACCAGCTAGCAACTTCATCGAATCGATCGACGAGGGAGAGCTCATATTGACTGGCATATCAGACATGTAGAGTACATCACCATTTGGAATGTACGACGAGATCATACAGTTCATGGTGATGATATATTGAGAGGCCGTCCATATACCGAGGACTACATAACTTGATTTCTTAGTATTACAGTACAGGCCATTGGGCAGCCTCGGTATGCAATTTTAGGATATGAGGGTGAGAGTTCAGCTATGCGGATGTTGGTAAGTCCATTAAATTATGTATTATATATTCTATTCAATGTCATATTCTATTTTATACCTGTTGTATATTCTATAATGTATTGCTAATTTTTTTATATTATGTAGACTGATCAGATGTCGAGTCTTATGTTGGATACTTGTCGTGCCCTAGCTATGATCGATGAGGACGAGCAGATCCAGATACTACGGGAGATGGAGAGATCATGTGCGGAGACATTGATGGTAATGATTCAAATACACTACTACAAAAAAGGGCTATGGTAGCGGTTTGTAACCGCTGTTATAGTCCAAAAAATCACTGTTATAGTCTATGGCAATGATTTTCTAACCGCTGCTACTGTGGCCATTGCCGTAGCTCTATGACAGCGATTGTTGCAGCGGTTGTTAGAATCGCTGCCATAAATGGTCTATTGCAGCGGTTTATAAACTGCTGGAATAGATCGACCTATCGCAGTGGTTATGTAACCGCTGCCATAGGATATCTATAGCAGCGATTACATAACCACTACCATAGATAATTTATAGCAGCGATTTCTTAACCGCTGCTATAGATCTAGTATAGCGATTGGCACCGAATCTATGGCAATAATTGGTACGGATATGACAACGGTTATAAAACTACTACCATAGATCTTGAATAATTAAAAAATAAAATTTTTATTTTTTATATATTTTACCTGATAAATATAGATATATAACATAAAAAAATATAATAAATAGAAAAAATATTCTAAAATACTAAAATTTTATTATCGAATAAAATTTATTATAATATTTTTTTTAAAAAATAAAATATATCAAAAGTTTTCTAAATCTACATCATCGTCATCGTTGTCGTCATTGGGAGCCGGAGTCGGAGCTGGAGCTGAAATACGGGCCATCTTCAAAGTTTATGACTTTAAAATGCGCACTGAGCGTTGACATCATGTTTCTCACGATGCCCTCCAAATAAGATGCATGCTCCTCAGCCTGATCTTTTCACATTGCAGCATCATCTGCCCGTGCCAATACCTCCTCAAGGTCCTCCCGACTGACGATACAGAAAGTTTGTGAGGAGATGCTCGCCTTGAACTAGTAGCTCATCGACATGTGTCCGAGCCTACATCGGATCCTCTCAGAGTGCTCAGGCCCCAAGACCTGAGATAGATGGTCATGGAGCCCAGAGGTATCCGAGCCCTCGCTCACAAGTGCATCTAATTGATCCTATAATTATAAATTAAAATAAAATTTTATAAAAAATACTATAATACTAATCATATATACTAATATATTTAATACTTACAAAAATACGTTCGATCACGATGTTCATCGACCTGCCCGTCTTGTTCGTGCGATTGGATCGAAAGATCTCACTACGACTGGGCATTACTCCATCTCTCATCAGCTATAACAAAAAATAAATTTATCAGAAAGATGATAAAAAATATGAATTTAATTTATCTAGTAAGATTTAAAATTAATTATCTCTCTATGCACACGACTGGCCATAGACTCGCAACCTAGAGTGTGCGTATACTCTTGGGCTGCACGATTCTTTCGATTCTGATGAAAGATAGTCTAACAAGTATTCAAATAAATAATAAATATTTAAATAAAATTTTAAGTATATTAAAAAATTTAAAAGTTAGAAATTTTACCTCGAACTCCTAGCTCCTCCAGTATCTAACCATCCTCTCCCACTGACTCGGAGGATAGTCCTGTATCCAGAAAATAAGCTCCTCCGAAGTATCTCATCGGTGCTCGAGCCATTCTCTATGGAGCTTAACCTTGTAACCCCAGTATAACTCTCCGATCTTTTTCAGTCGGGCATCTCGAGCCCTCTCGTGATCGAGAAAGTGGTACCTCCTCTGCACAAATTTATCAAAAATTAATTATAAAATTATTCTAATCAAACATATATAGTGTAAATATATAAAATGCATTAATATAACTAAGATGCGCGTACTTATCCATATCTCCTTCTATATCCGATCCCTGATGGCAACATCCATCAAACGTCAGTCTCTAGGCTCTACGGGAATGATGTCCAACCGCCTTACAAGCACTCCAAAAAAAGAATGCATCTCCAGTGAGATCTTCTCTACTGACGTCCCCTCCACATCATACTGCATCATCACCTGATGCTGACGATTTCACATGTGGACCATATATGTGGAACCATAAAATGTCCGACTGGATGATGCACCTGCAATGCAAATACGTTATGCAAATATATAAGTATATAAATACTATATAAAAAATAAAATTATACTAATTTAATAAAAATATACACTTTGATGCCTGCAACGATAGAAACTCAGCTGTCGGTGGAGTAGATGCCTCCGATGGAATAGATGCCGACGGTGAAGGTCCCTGAGTAGTCGATGTCGAGGTAGATAGAGTATGCTCCGACTGCTCCTCGGATGCTGAACTACGCGTAACCCACCAAGAGGCAGGGTGAAAGCTAGATGGTGTTTCGGTGCCATCGTGACCTATAATGTTAATGAACATTAATCAATATAACATTTTGACATATCAAATTTTATTCATTCAGAAGCCGAGCCGACTTCGTGCTTGAGACATTCGGCTAGGATCCTCCTCCAGCTGGCTCGATCACGGCCCAAACTGGCTCGACTGCATATCCGAGCCGGCTCGGCTGTGTGCCATCCCCTCGATCACTCCCTCTCTCCCTCTCTCGATCTCTCTTGCTGGCAATGGCGGCAAGGCCGAACCCCTCCCTTCTAGCTTTTTCATCTCTCAATCTTTCTCTCTCCCTCTCTCAATCTCTCTCGTCGGTGAGGCCAGACCCATCCCTCCCTCTCACTCTCGATCTCCCTCGTCGGCAAGGCCGGACCCCATCCCTCCCACTCTCCCTCCTCTCTCGCTCTCTCGATCTCCCACTCTCCCTCTCTCAATCTCCCTCGTCGAGGTCGGACCCCCTCCTCCCAATGATGGCGGTCCTCCTAATGATGGCGGTGAGGTCGGATCCCTCCCTTCCTCTCTCAAGTACAGATCCATCGGGTATTCAAATTTGGATTCGATATCAGTAATTAAAATTGGATCCAGATCTGAATATCCAGATTTTGATCCAAATCCTAATCCATTGACAGATCTAGTCCACAGCCGTCCGACATGGCACAGCCCAAGGCTACCACCACGGCACGGCCAAAAACTATGGCATGCAGATAATTATAATATTTATAATAAATATTTATAATATTTATTATAAATATTTTATAAATTATTATAAAGATACATGATTAATAAATAATACTATAAAATTAAAAAAAATTATACCTACGGCTATAGAGAGTGGATCACACCGAATGCTCCGAGGGTCGTCGACGATGATGCTAGAGGAGGACGATGGCACTAGAGGTAACCTACGAAATAAAAGCAAGATAGTGAGATAGAGAAGAGAGAAAAAGAGAAAAAAAAGAGAGAGAGCAGGGAGGGAGGGGGATAGGAGGCAAGGGGGGGGCATGGTAGTGGGGGGGGGGGGTTTCGTGGGGGCTGAAGGAGGGTGGAGGGGGTTCGGAGGGAGGGTTTTATGGAGGGCCGAGGGAGGGTTGGATGAGGGTTCGTCGGAGGGAGATTTCGTTGGGGGCCGAGGGAGGGTCGGATGGAGGGGTGGGGGGCCGGGTGGGGGGTGGCGGGTGGCGGGGAGGAGTGGTCGGGGATGAAGGGCTGGAGAGGGAGGGGGAAGGAGGGGCAGCACCGATTGAGGGGGAAGGAGGGGTGACGCCGATCGAGGGGGAGGAGGGTCGATGCCGATCGGAGGGGTGGAGGGGCATCGTCGGTCAGGGGAGGAGGAGCCTCATCGACGATGAAGAGGAGGGGGAGAGAGAGAGCGAGAGAGATTGAGCGTGCATGGAAGGCAAAAAAAATTTAAGAATTTTTAACTTAACGAACCGCTGCCATAGATCTATGGCAGCGATTATCCAACCACTGTCATAGATCTACGGCAATGGTTATCCAAAACTGTTGCTATAGATCTACGACAGCGGTTCTATAATCGCTGCCGTAGATCTATCGCAGCGATTTTTGATAACCGCTATCATAGGTAAAAAATAATTTTTTTTTTATTTTTTTCTAAATATTATATAATTTTAAAATTTAATGCTCATCTTCATCATTCATTATCTAAATAATGATCTTTAGAGTGTCATCGCGAAAGATCGTCTTGATCCGTTGGCCCTAGCTTCATCGATCAGAAAAATTTAATTTCGATGATCACGAACGATGATGTGATGATCTGATAGATGGAGACCTTCGATGGATCCAAAAATCTTTAATGATGATCTCGATGATGTTTGTAGCATACTATCAAAGTTTTACTTCAATCGGATATCGTTATCATGGTCAATTTAGTATGGAATGATTTCGATCGTTAAATTAGAAATAAGCGATCAAAGGATTAAATGACATCCGATTATGAGATAACTTTTTAGTTAAATAATCTTTATTATTATTTTAAATATTTTATATGATGATGATAGTAAAATTTAAATTATTTTTGTATAAATTATTCATATTAAGCAGATATTGCAAAAGCACGAGCATAACAACCAGTAAAGTGTCAAAATAGTTATTAGGAGACGTATAATTTTAGATCGTTTTTCATCTCATGAGTTGAATTTTATAATCACCACTATAAAAAATAATTAAAATAGTAGTCAAGATCATTTATAAAAAAAATTATCTCATAATTAAACACCGTTTGGTCCTTTGATCAATCATTTATCATTTAACGATCGAAACTAATCTATACTAAATTGATTAAGATAATGATATCTGATTGAAGTGAAAGTTTAATAGTATGCTATAAACATTACCGAGATCATCGTTGCAGATTTTTGGATCCATCAGAGGTCTTTATCTATCAAATCATCGCATCATCATTCGTGGTCATCGAAATCAAATTTTTCTGATCAATGAAGCTAAGGCCATCAGATCGAGGTGACATTTTGCAACAATACTCTAATAATAATTATATAGATAATAAACGATGAAGATGAAAATTAAATTTTAAAATTATATAATATTTTTTAAAAATATATATATATGACAGCGGTTATAATTAATCGCTATCATAAATCAGATTATAGCAATGGTTAGTATAAATCAAATTATAGCAGCGGTTCCTACTAACTGCTACTATAAATCCGACTTATGACAGCGGTTATAATGAACCGCTATTGGTCGACCTATGGTAGCGATTTTTTATAATCGCTGTTATACGTCCGACCTATAGCAGCGGTTAATGAAAATCGCTGTCGTAGGTGCTATAGTAGCGGTTTCAAAAACCGCTGCCATAGTAAACGCTGCCATAGGCCATTTTTGTAGTTGTGATAACGGTGCACCTTGGCATGGAGTACCCGATACACTAGATATGGGATATACACCATCACTACATATTCCGCATATGCCATCACCATATATTCCACATATGTCATCGCTGCATGTTGCATTTATGCCACCACCTTCTGATCCACAGATGCTAGGGCCTTCATCTTCCTACGTACCCCAGATGATAGCATCGGGTTCTAGCTGGTATCAATATGATTCTTTTATTATAGACATATTTCTGGATCCAGGTGAGGAGGTCACTCAGTTCGCAAATATTCCGACAGTACCTGATATTCCTCATATACATAATTAGGAGACATCTACTGATGTAGGAGAGGCCCCATCATAGATGATACAGTAGGAGGAGCGACTGTTGAGTACCAACCTGAGAAGGTCCAAGCGACCACGAGCACCATGACGTCCTTGTGGGACTTAGTATATTTTTGGACTTATACTATCTATTTTTTTTTTATTATGTGATTCATTTTTGTAAACAAGATGATTCATTTTTGTAAACTTGGCACCTCAGATCGGAGATTATTTTATATATTTGATTTCTTTATTTTAAAGTATTATGATGTTATGGTTTGTGGATATAGATACAGATCTTGAAATTATTATATGGCTTGCCGTACCTTATTATATTATCCCATACCATATCGTACTACTTCTGTATCGGACTATATTGTATCCTCCCATATCGTACCATATGATACCCGTATTGTACTGCCCTGCACATGAGGTCGACCTAAGGGTCGACCTTTGTGATAGTGCTGAAACCTGTGTGCCTTTGAAACAGCAAAGATCGACCTAAGGATCGACCCCTAGCACAGGGGACGACTTAGGTGTCGACCCCTTTGGTGTGCCAGCCAAAAAAAACTGTGCCATTCAACCCCTTTTCACAGAGGTCGACCTAGGGATCGATTCTTTTCTTAAAAATTAATTTTTTTTTAAAATATAAATCTAAAAAATATGAAATTATCTTCAATAGATCATAAATCTTCTGTTCTTGCTCTTGAGGCTTTTGAATCAAAACTTGATAAAATTATGATTTTGTCCCTGAAATACAATAAATTTTTTTTCAAGCCAAAATCATTAATAATTACATCCAATATTTTATAATCATCAAAATCAATTCTTAGAGCAATGGTACCACTTTCATATCGAACTGTATCATATCCTCTTATATCGTACCATATGATACCCGTATCGTACTATCCCATACCGTATAATATCGAGTATCAGGATCTGTATCACATCAAATACCATACCATATCGGTATCTCTTACGACCGTTGGGTCTCTCTTCTGAGACATCTGTGAGAATATAAAAAGCATCTCAGAAGTTTAAAATTAGACCATTGCCGAAAATATGTACATATGGATCAAATATAAAAAAAATTATTGTAAATGATAAACATTGTCAACTTTATAGATAGAAACTTAATTTGATCAAATGACATGCCAAAGCAAAAATGGCACAAATGGCACGCTAAAGAAAAGTGCAAAAGAAAAAAAAAGAATGCTTTTAAAAGCACCATTGTGAATGGCGCTTTTAGAAACGTCATTGATCCAATTCCTAAGCTCCTACTTGGAAATTTAAATCCACTAAATGTATTCAAGCAGAAAAGGACTAAAAAATAATTAATGCAGACTTTTTTCATCATAGGGGTCGACCTCTGTGACAGTGTCGAAATTCATGTGCCTTTAAAACAGCAGAGGTTGACCTAGGGGTCGACCCCTGGCATAAGAGATGACTTAGGGGTCGACCCCTTTGGTGTGCCAGTCAAAAAAGCCATGCCATTCAGCTCCTTTTCATAAGGATCGATTAGAGGTCAACTCTTTTCTTAAAAATTATTTTTTTAAAAAAATATAAATTCAAAAAATATAAAATTATCTTCAATAGATCATAAATCTTTTATTCTTGTTCTTGATGTTTTTGAATCAAAACTTAATAAAATTATAATTTTGCCTCTAAAAAATAATAAATCTTTTTTCAAGCCAAAATTATTAGCAATTATATCAAATATTTTATAATCATCAAAATCAATTCTTGAAGCAATGGTACCACTTCCGTATCGAATCCTATCGTATCCTCCTGTATCGTACCATATGATACCCGTATTGTACTATCTCGTACCGCATAATACTGAGCATCAGAATCCGTATCACATCGAATATCGTATCATACCGATATCTCTTACGATCGTTGGGTCTCTTTTCTGAGACATCTGTGAGAACATAAAAAGCATCTCAAAAATTTAAAATTAGATCGTTATCGAAAATATATATATATGGATCAAATATAAAAAAATTTGTTGCAAACGATAAACATTGTTAACTTTATAGATACAAACTTAATTTGACCAAATGACATACTAAAGTAAAAATAATATGCTAAAAAAAGTATAAAAAAAAAATATTTTTAAAAATATCATTGTGAATGATGCTTTTAGAAATGTCATTGAGAATGACGTTTCTAAAAGTGCCATTGTGAATGATGCTTTTAGAAGCACCATTCAGAATGGCATTTCTAAAAGCATCATTCATAATGGTGTTTATTTTTTTTAAATTTTTTTTTACTATTTCACTGGGTGGGGTGATACCTAAAAAATGCCATTAGGAACGAGGAATGGTGCTTATTTTTATTTTTTTTTTTTTTTACTATTCCATGTAGAGCTGATTGGGTGGGGTGATTAGATCTGAAAAATGTCATTAGAAATAATTTTTTTTTTTTTTATGTAAAATCACAATCCCAAATGATACTTTTAACTTTTATATTATTTTGATAATTAAATTAAAATTTATTAATTAGATAAATAATTTTAAAATTTATATTAGTATAGAAAAGAGTTTTCCGGTCTCAACTCCTTCACTGCTGACCAAAAGTGCTGATTCCAAAGATCACTTGGTCCATATTATTAATAACCAAAAACTCCTTTACTATTGACCAAAGTGCCGATTCGAAAGATCACTAGGTCCAAATTATTAATAACCAGAGGAAAATTGATGGAGAGCAAACACAACGAAAATATATGATCTGGACCTAATTCTGAGGCACGAGTTGGTGTATTGATTAATTTAGTACTCGGGTGCCGTGAATCAGACGGCGCAGCGGAACAACGCCGACAACATACAGTCAGTTTAAGGTGAGAGGCTAGTTAGGTCATTAGGCGCGCCGACGTGGATGTCTTATGCCTGCCATTCGTACTTCTTACAAAACGAGTTTTGCAAACGAGCAATTCGTTAAAGAACATTTAATATTTTTTAAAAATAATAAAATATATTAATTTATATAATACTAAAAATAAAAATTATTTTTTAAATAAAAATAATTATATTTATTATATTTTTTTTATAATAGTTTTTAGTTTTAATATTATATAAATCAAGATATTAAATTATATTAATATTAAATGCTCCTTGACTCGTTAGAAAAATTCTTATAAAATTTTGGATAGAAAATTTCCAATGTATGCTTGATTACTTGTTGAGTGCTGGAACGAATAGCATCATCCACCCTGGTTTTTTTGCTCGAACCTCTGCTGCACTAGCATCTACGAAGCTACAAATTAACGTGCTAGTATGTGGCCGGCCATGATAAATCCCGAGCCATTATAATGGGATGATGAGCAACCAATCACATCTTGGCCACTTCAGTATCTTGGAATATACATTTAATACTGTCATCTAAGGAACCATTTGGACGCCAGGACTCTCTTTGCGTGTCACCTTGGTCCTGAAAACCTTAACATTATAATCACCCTCACTCTCCTTGGGGTCATCACATGGATGTGAGATTGAGGCGTTCAAATGATTCCTTTGTGTGATTGTGCCATCATGTGGACACTGAGCAATTAAAATGTCGCTTCAATCTATGCACACTAAGTTGTATGAAAGAAATTTCCACTACTCTCAAATGCAAGATTTTCTACATATCAAGAATAAACAACGTCAGCGTTTCCGAGTTAAAGCATGGATGGACGCGCTAACCCAACGTAAGAACATAGAAATACTACGAGAAAGAGACCATTAACGTTCAGCATCTTTCATGATGTTGAGCGTATCCTCGTTTCCTTCACCATTCTTAAGCTTAGGAAATGAGAAAAGCATCGACGGGCTAAGTAGAGCACGTAATTGATGGCAGGAAGCCCATATTTTGAAGGGTCCATCAAAGTTACCAATTTGTTCTCTGTTATGCTCCGGCGAGAAATACTTTGTGCGCCATGGTGCAATGAAATTAATATGGAGCACACCGACTAATTATATTAGACCACGTAGCCATTATTTTTCAATACACATTTAATACCTGTAGTTTTATTTTTTCGTTTGAAATTTTAAATGATGAAAATGCTTTTATTTTTTTAAAAAATTATGATATTTTATGATCATATTAGGACATCCTGTTATAATTTTTCTTTCAAAAATCATAAAAAATAAATGATATTTTTATTATTGAAAATTAACAATTTTTTTAAATAATAAGAATGCCCCACCCTTTTTTTATAATATCTTATGCGTAAGAAGTCATAATTTGACTGTAGGATGCCATAATATGACCACAGATTGTCATAATTTTTTAGAAATGATAGAATATTTTTATCATTCAATTTTTCAAACAAATAAATGAAACTGCAGGCATTAAATGAGCATTAAAAAGTGATGGCTACGTGGCTCAATCAAATGTGATGGTATATTTTTTTCTACACCGGATGTAGTGTACAAAAATTTTCTCATGGTTCGGCATAGCCTTGGGCTACAGTATGATTAGCTCAAGCAATTTCTACTCTCCTATTGTTCATTTAACCTTCCACTTCCTCTGCTTCCTTTATAACCATCACTACCATCACAAATTTCTATCATCCTTTCATTTTGGCACCTTCTATTACCAACTCAGCTTGTGTTAGCTCGAAGTTCACCTCCTTGTGTCACGATTAACATTACTCATGTTTGGTTTGCCTAAAGTAATCTGGCCTTAAACTCCTCTAGTCTCATCACTTGTAGAATATTATTGATTAAGAATTTATTTGGATATTTCTATAAAATTGGATTGAAAATTATGTAGAATTCATGAATTAGGTAATCAATTTAAGCATGACTCTATATCAACCAAATACTTAAAAAAGATCTCCATAGATTTTTTCTTCTCTAACTCAAAGGCTAGGATTTGGACAAGATTTGGATAGGTTCTTAAAAAATATAAGATAGATGGGCCAACATGCTATATTTTTATAAGATTGTCTAAGAATACCTAGCACTAAGACTTGATTTTAAGCTATATCCTTTTGGATGTAAAAAAATGAAATCAAAGACAAGGAATTTGGTGAAAGAACCATGTGCTAACATCAATCAGAACTTTTATGTCTTAATTACTTAGCATGATTAGAAATTTAAATTTAAAACATAAGTAGATAAAACAAACAATAAAAGACTCAACTAGGCATATTAACTAACTTTTCTCTTACATGATCTTCCTTTGATCCTATCTTCTCCACTATTGATATGGTCACAGCTATGCCAATCACAGCCTCAAGAAAAGTTCAAACTAAGACGCATTAAGAGCATATTGCAGAGAAATGAGGATGATTTGTTGTGAAGGCCTATACAAATATATGTTTAGTCCTCTATCGATTATACACCGAATAGGTTTTATATATTTATACATGATCAAAAAATTTAAGTAACATTTTTAGTTAGTCCCTTTGAATGCAATCTTGAATGGTTATACCTATAGTTGCAATCAGTTTAGTGTAAAGAGGCGAACAATGAAGAACCCTCCCCCTCCCTCAACCTTGCAATAATAGGAGTGAAAGAAATGTTGAGTGAAAGAAATGTTGACCAACGTCTCTCCCACGACATCGACGAAAACTTGTTCTTTCATACTTAAAAATTTATATTTTTTTAGATAAATATTTTTATAAATAATATTTAGATTAAAAATAATTTATTTATATTTTTTATATATAAAAAAAATATTTTAAAATCTATTATTCATATTCTTTTACATTACTATTTTCTTAAGTAAGTTGTTAAAATTTATTTATATTTTTAATAATACCCCTCACGCTTTTTTGATTTGGAGAAAGTGGATGATTAATTTATTGAGCATTGAATGATGGGGACATTGAAAATAAGGATGGAATATTTTAGGTATAAACTTAAATACCAACTTTACTAATCGATGAAAAATTGATTTAGCCATCCCTAGCCCTAAGTGGGTAAATTTTTTTTTTATTTTATGGGTAAATACTATCCATGAGAAAGTAATTTTTTTATTTTAAAAAATATGAAAACATGGATAAGTTAGTAAATAAAAAAGTAGATCAACTTTTTCATGATATTTATCCATAAAAGAATGGGCCCTAAAATTCTAAAATTCCTATTCTATTCTCATTTGAATCAACTATTCTATAAAAACAATATTAAGTAAATAAAATAAATTAATAAGATATTTTTAAATAATTATTTTATCCTCATCCAAATAAATTACTTTTAAATAAACTAGTCAAAGACTCGTACATTATGCAGGATGAAAAATTATGATTTATAATTATTAAATTTTTTTAATAATAAGTATTTATAATAAATATTTTTTTAATTTTTTTAAATCTTTTATTTAATTATTTATTATATTATATATTTATTTATTATTTTATAAAATAATATTTTATTATTTTTTCTTCTTTCTTCATGTTCTCGTACCTTCTATGCGCTTATCAGTGCTGCTATAATCTTTCTATTGCTCCACCATGGCTCTCTTTCTTTCTTGATAAATATCGATCCCGATCACACCCACACTCTCTCTCTTCTTCTTATAACTTCTCCATGCTCATCTGCCCCACCCCCTACTGCCCCACCTCGCTCTTCTTTTCTCTCAGCAAACGTTGATCATGATCGTACCCCCCGATGCTCTTGTCGATATCACCACCCCCGATGCTACCATTGAAGAAAAAGAGAGAAACTCTCTCTATTTTTTTCTTTCTTTTTTTTATTTTTTTTATAAAATAATATTTTATTATTTTTTTTTTCTTCTTTCTTCTTGTTCTCATATCGTCTCTATGCCTGCAAGTGCTGCCACACCGCCTTGTTGCCCCACCATGGCTCCCCTTCTCTCTCGATAAATATTGATCATGATTGTACTGCCATCCCCTCACTTCTTTTTATACCTTCTTCGCACTCGCTAGTGTTGCCCACCCCCTACCGCCCCACCACCGCTCTCTTTCTCTCTTGGCAAATATTGATTCCAATCACACCCCTCCGATGCTACTGCCGATATCGTCACCCCTGATGCCACCACTAAAGGAAGAAAACTCTTTCTTTTTTTAAAAATTTTTTTAATTTTATTTTTTTTATTTTTTTCATAATAATAATTATTTTTTTCTTAATTTTCGATCAGAACTCATCTTTTCTTGGTTCTTTGCCTGCTGAATACTCAGAATACCATCATTCTTAATTCTTTGTATCATTCAAAAAACTAACTGAACATAAAAAACAATAATAAAAAAAATAAAAAAATATTTAGAAAAGATACTATCAAACTTATTTCTCTTTCAGAGGATGAAATGGCTCAATTCCACTGTCCACCCACTTGCTCACTCTCATGGTGCACTTCCACCACCATCCTCTCAACTGAGGAAGATAGAAATTCAAAAGGAGGGGCAAAGAGAATAGAAAGCGACATATTTCATCATTAGTATCTCGTAAACTTTCAAAGATCATTAAATGCAAAGATTTGGCTTACAAATTGATGGAGAATCATGCTTTGTTTGTAGATACTTTATTAGATTTGATCTGATCTGATGGATTGATTTAGACTTTGAAACATATTACTTTCTAAAAAATAATAAAAATATTATTTTTTCAAAAAATAAATATATTATTATTTATAAAATTAAAAAAAATATTATCTTCTTAAAATAATAATAAATTAATATTTTTTAAAAAATAATATTATTATTTTTATAATTTTTTATTTTTAAAAATAATATATTTTTAAAAAATTATTATTTTCGTCTCTTATCCCTTCCCTACTTTTATTTTTTAAATATTATTTTTTTAATTTTTAAAATATTACTTTATTATTATTTAAAAATAATATTTTAAATTATTATTAACAATAAAATAATATTTTTTTTCTTTTTAAATATATATTTTTTTCTCTTTCTTTCATTTCCTTCCTTCCATCGCCTTCCCTCTGACCCCCTGCGCCACCCACTCTCCGCTCCTACTACGTGAGGTCTAGGTTGTGGCCATCCGCATCACCCCATCGCGATGCCGCCCCACCGCCATTCGCATCGCACCTACCATCCGCACGACTATCAGACCCCCTCCTCCTCCCCTCTTCAAACGACTCTGCACACAGCTCTCCTTCCGGTGCCCTCCATCCACCTGAGGTCCATGCTGATAGGAAGCGATGCTGTCGTTAAGACACCGTGTTTATCAGTTTAATCCGACTTCTTAAAATCATTAAAATTGCGTAGATAGTAGTGAGTCGGGTCGAATCCACAGGGAAGGTAGTATTTTTAGATTTAAATCTTTAATTTTTTTTGAGAAGAAAAAGAAAATCGATTGAAATTTTAAATAAAATTGAGTCGAAGATTAATAAAAATTAAAGATGCAGAAATTTAAATTCTGGTACTAAGATCTTAACTAGTTAGATTCTTAGCATCTACTTGCAAAGCATAATTTAAAAGTGCAAAAATTAAATTACAATAAAAATAAAAGATAAGAAATTAAAATATAAAAATTTTTAATTAACTAAAATTTAGAATTTAAATACATAAAATTTAAAAAGAAAAGACAATAAAATAGCCTGATCTCTGATCTTGGATCGGCATTTGGTAGAGAAGATGGTGTAGAAGCTCGGCTCTTCTTCTCAGCACCCATTGCTTCGAAGCAGCCTTTACCCATAGCCTGGCCTTCGCCAATACCAAACTTCACCATTGATCGAGATGTTGATTTCTGATGGCCTGTGTTCCTTTTTATAGAGCAGGAGGCTGTATACTTTTTCTAATGGCAATATGGGACTAATAGCCTTTGTAATAGTAAAAAATATAAAGAAATTCGGATAAAATTTCAATCAAAACAGCTCTAATATGACTCTGCTAAATCTGATAAATCACCGTTCAACAGAAATCCATACGGTCCAAAAAATCATCAAATCGGCAATGCATAAGCTCAGATCGGTCGGATATTAAATTCGAGCCGTTCGGTCGCCGCATTGATCGGAAGATCTGGGCCGCAAATCGCGTCGTTCTGGAGTCTTGATCGCCACCGCAGCTTCTGGACGTACGGTATCAATCGCCCTGACGAGCACTTGCAGTCACATGGTGTCCGCTGATCGTTTGTATCTGAATAAATTCGAAGAAAACCAGCACGTCCGATCTGACGCAACACAACAACATCGTCCGATACAAGCATAAATCTTCCCATGGCACCGCATGGACCGGCCGCACGCACCCCGAACCCAAATCAAAGCGCACCGCTGATTAGTCGGACGACAACTAAATCTACCTTGTGAAGCCAACACCCGCTGATAATATTTCTGTGACCTCTAAAGGTCAGGTCACAACAGTGGCATCCTTGATCGCGCAATTTTGCTGAGCCTGGCGGTCACACGACTTGGATAGGGAACGGCTGATCGCTTTAACGCTGAGATCCCGCTTCATGGCTCGCTTGCGCTTGGTGGCTCGGCTACTGCGGAGCAGGCTGAGCCGTTTCTTTTTATTTAATTTTTATTAATTTATTTTATTTAAAACTTCATATCTTTTTCATTTTAGCTCCGTTTTACTTGAAATTTATTCGTGTGATCAGAAATGAGACTCTTTTCTATTGATGATAAATTCTTTATTTTGTTTATTGATGTTGATAAAGTTTTATTATTTTTTAGGATTAATTAAAATGAACTTTTTAAAATTATAATATATGATTATTAATTTCTTAAAATTAATATTAATTAATTGATAAATTAATACTTCTATTGGTGAATTTATGGTACGATTATCAATGCCCTTACCACTCTCCTACACACCACCGCCACCCCGACCTCTTTGTCCCATCGAATTAAAAAGACAAAAAAACTCCGACTCCCCCCATTGCAAGTCGCCCACTCATGGCCCGCCGCCCATGCAAGCTTCCCCGCCCCACCTAGTGGGTCTGCACCATCACAAACCATGCCCTAGCTCCATCCGCCATAAATAAAAAAATTTTTCTTCCCCTGTTTCTCCATGCAACCCCCTTGCTCGGTGGCCTCAACCCCGCACGACGCCCTTTACTCCACCTTGGGTCCATTCTCGTCACCACCATCCCCTGCCGCCAGCCACCCTCCCCAACATCTCCATCC